>JAZEWT010000008.1:7927902-7939705 GCA_036362905.1 Mordacia mordax | reverse complement strand
CATGTCCACCAGATCCGGTATCTTGAGTTGTCTTCCTAGGGGTCCTGGACACAGGGAAACAGCAGCAGTTTGCACTGTTAGCGCTCGCGTAAAGTGCCTGCGTTGAAATGTTAAAACTGGAGACCAGAAAAAAAATCATTGCACCGGTTTAATGGTTGCAAAACTGAAAATAATTCGATTGTAAAATTATAATCATGATAAAGCGATTCGTAACGTGCCTGAACAAGAGAAGGTTTTTTTTTTACCATTTGTGGCAAGAATACAGGTGTTAAGATCCTAAAACACCAAAAATACACCTTTCGCAAAGTGCCCAGTTTGCAAAAAGCCATACATACTTGTGGCAAAATATGCAAACAATAATGCTCTGATATCATATGCATTATCCTTGAAACCACACCAGATATGGTTAATGCGCCACGCAAATGTCATAGCTGCCATGAACGAGACATCGATACGGGGGCACGAGGAAACTGCAGAGGTGGAGAGAAGGATACAATACTGCCAGCCGGAGCCAACTGTGTGCTATATATTATGATGATATCGACTAATTCATGAAATGGGGGGGGGGGGTTTGTGGGAGGAAAACGAGGAATCAGGAGGAAATCCGTGTAGAACAGTAGGAGAAACACAAACGCTACACAGAAAGGTATCCTAGGCAGCAATCGAATTGCCTCAGGCAGGCCTTTCTATACGTGATGCATGGATGTTACAACTGTGCCACCCTTTTGGCCAAATGTACACGAAACATTCCGATAATAGGGTGAAGGGTAATCGTTTGTCCACACGATTTTTTCTAAATTTCATTCCCATTGGCTCAACCATTTAAACACATTGACAAGGTTAACCGAAGACTAATTGACCCATTTCGCACTTGCTGCACATATACTCACCAACCACATTAACACGCCAGACCCATTACACCACGCGGGGCATATTATCAGTCAAATTCAGCGACACACCAATGAATATCAAACACCACCGTGTGTAGCGATTGTTTAATATGAAAAGGCACACGCCTCAGTGGAAAATGACGTAGCCATCCATGACCAAACAAACAAAAGCCGACCATAACAGAGAGAGCGATAAAAATGATTTACAAGAACGGAACGGCTAAACTGATATTTCATGAAGAGGTGAGCTATATACATCCGAATGAATCGAGGCAAAGATGCACATTTGCACAGTGATATTCCTTGCCACGAGGAATTGCTTTTTTTTCTCTCTCTAAAAAAACTGGATTGGAAAATAATGTTAGAAACTAAAAAAGGAGGAAATATCCACCTCCCCCAGATTTACTGCCGTGACCATTCCAACAACGGTCGTCAACGATTTTACTAAAGGCCAACATCACAGGGACTGCAAACATAAATATTTGCTGAAGTTCAACAAATACATAAAATGATATGTCAAACTGGTATGTCTTGTTAAACATGATATACTGGAGCACAATGTAGTAAACACTAAACTCTTCTTGTCTCCATGAGATTTTGAGGGGATAAACATTTAACTATTGATGTTTTTGAACCTCTAATGTTAATGGTTGTGTTCCCAGTGTATATGTCTTTTAAACCAGCGTTATCTCAAGGTTAACTGCAGCTGAGCTCTTGTGACATTATGGTGCCAAACTTGAAATGTGACATCCAATTTCATTTTTCTATCCTTACATTTGGCAATATTACTATGAGCTATGATAGCGTTGATGTCTGTTAGCTGTGACGGGACACCAGAAGAGTTTGTATAATTCTACAAATCCTCCACTGAAATATAATGGCTTTCTAAAGTAAAAAAAAAACCTGCATATTTGCAAGTAAACTGATAACAAACTGAAACCTTTACACACGGATGGATAGACTGATGGACATTCAATTATTACGAACATTGCTGTTGGTGGCAGGCATAAGGAAATGTGCTGCCCCGTTGTGTGGACCAGGGGTCATTTGAAGGGGTCTCCGAGCGGTTTTCTGAATCCATAGGACCGTTTCCTAACGCAGACGACCAGCTTCGCTCCTTTTGAGCTCTGTATGCTTAGCCCATGTCATTGCACGATGGATCATAATTGGTTAAACAAAATTTATTTTAATAAAAAAATTTTGTATGTGCCTATCATTAAAATCAAACCAGACTGCCAATGTTTTGATGTCGGTTTTCATGGCTGGATGAGAATTACTCTGAAGAGGTGCTCTTTTGGGATAGCCGCATCGAGCGTTCATCCCCTCCGTTTCGCGACATTTCACCTTCAACGTTGCAGGGCTTCGGAGACGAAACATCGCGCGGGAGGGAGGGACAAACGCTCGATGCGGCCATCCCGAAAAGAGCAGCTCTTGGGAGCAATTCCCAAACCAGCAGCGTTGATGGCTCCTACCTCTCAGGAAGTCCAGCAAGCTGCCGTGCCTCATGAGCTCGGTGATGATGTAAACAGGGTCCTCCTGACTGCACACGGCGTACAGTTGGATGAGATTCGCGTGGCGGAGTTGCTTCATGACCTGCGCCTCCCCTATGAAGTCCTCCTTCTTCATGCTTCCTGAAGGCACGCCAGGAACACAGGGGGGGTGCCAATGTCGACATCACGTCACTGGATACACGGCATTGCGAGGTGTTGGTCTCCTTCGCACTATTCACTGCCTTCAACAAAACATTGTCTGCGTTTCCGAGCCGGTTAAAACGCGTTCGTGGATATTCGAGCCTTGAAGTGCACAATTGAACGTCACAATTCTGTCGCAACCTCGTCGCTGGTCCTATAATGGTAGCATCACCAGCGTGAATATGATATTTCTTCAAAGCGTACCTAGTTGGTGGCATTGTCCGTATTACTTATTCAAAGAGTGTGTGTGTAATAATCACAATGAGGAACCACTGTTTTGAAAGGCTTGATTTATACCGGTGATGACAGAATGCCTTTATGTTGATTTACAGCATAGTCGGTAAATTTGTGTTCACACTGGAGGGAACCGTTGAGCTATGTAGCTATTTTTTACAGTTGTTCAGGAGGGAGGGGGAAAGCTTTGATACCTTCCACGAGTTGTGATGGACCGGTGAGATCTCATCTCATTATCTGAAACCGCTTAATCCTATATAGGGTCACGGTGAGCCGGAGCCTATCTCGGAAACACAGGGCGTAAGGCAGGAATACACCCGACGACGGGACGTCAGTCCATCGCCGGGCATTGCGGGACAATTTTAGTCTGCGAGCCAATCAACCTATCCAGGAGCATGTTTTTGGACTGTGGGAGGAAACCGGAGTACCCGGCGACAATATGCGTGGACACGGGAAGAACATGCAGTATCCATAGAGAGAGGAACACAGAGCCAGGAATCGAACCCGGTTCGCTCTTGCTGTGAGGCAGTAGCGCTACCCACTGAGCCACCGTGCTTCCCAACAAGTAAAACCGTAAAATAATAACCGTTTAAAATATGTCGCTGCCTTTTTACACTTTGTGCTTAGATGTGGAGTGAGAGAGAAAGAGAATTTGGAAGTAAAACGTGTGAAGCGATAACGATTCACTGTCTCTCGTGAACCCTCACCAACATCTCACGGTCTTGTTTGTGCAACTCGATCTGTTACGTTACAGTCGACACACCGTTAGCCTATCGGTAGCGTTATTCTTTGATTCAAATAACACAAGCAGTACGAATTCCTATAAATAATGTAGTATTGTTTTTTTAAATTATTGTTGTTAACAATAACAAATCACTGATGTAGGTATTGATGGACGAGAATTGCTTTCCGAAGCTGTTCCTTCGGGAGAGCCGTGTCGAGCGCTCTTTTCTTCACGACGTTTCACCTCCCGCGTTGGAGGTGCAACGCCTCCCAAAGCCAATGGCTTCGCGAAGCAATTCTCAGTTAAGTAATTAACATTTTCAAGAAAAAGACTTTCACTCAAAGGTCACCATAAGTGCTGCGATGGTTGACCCGTTTTGCCTCTCTCTCTCATTCGTGGATTAAATTTTTTTTCTTTCTATGCCATGGAGATGGCAAAGCGAACACAGGTCACGCACCGGGCTTGAGAGTTTTCACCGCCACCAAGGTGCTGTTGTTCCAGACGCCCTGCCACACCTCGCCAAACATCCCAGCTCCCAGCCGCTTCTGCAGCTGTATTGATGCCCGCGGAATCTCCCACTTGTCCACCGTGTCGTAGGACAGCCCCCCGGTGATGGGCACTTCACGCTGCGATTTGTAAACACACCGCGATGTATTAACGCAGCGTGTTATGAACGGATTTTTTCACTCCTCCTCACAAGATGAGCTCTCAAACACACATTCAATTTCCTCGGCTGCCACTGCCCCATTATTCTTGACCTTATCCATCATCCATTTCTGGCCAAGTGTCCTGCCTGATCCCACTTTTATTTCTTGATATGTTTTGAAAACATCACTAACCCGTCCAGTACTCGAATCCACAATTTCTCTTTCTGTCTCTCAATTGCAACTTCAAGTAGTTGTGCAGTTTTTAAAATTGAGTGTTATATTGTTATTTTTGCTAATGAGCATGTTTCTGAATATTGTCAGAGCAGACTGTGTACATTATAGTTCATCACAAAGTTCGGCTTTCTAAAAGGATTGGTCTACTCGTGTGAATGTCACTGTTATTTACTGCAGAGAGCAATTGCCAAAAATACCTCACAATGCCACATTCATCAATAACACTGCACTAATCGGGAAAGAAAAAAAACATTTATAAGCAACTAGTCAGAGATGTGTCAGTCTTCATTACACATATATGGAGAGCCCGGAGAGACAGAGTGGGTAGAATTTGGAGCTGCACTTTACACCATGGGGCCTGATAAGAATTACATTTACATATTTTCCCTCTAAAAAAACACCCTGTCAATATTGCTTGTTTAAGTGATTCCTTGCAGAATTGCTTTGTTGGTTTGTAGAAATCTGAGCGTTGAACAACAAATTCATGAAGCGTTGATCTGAGAATTGAGAAAGGGAGAGCGGGTGGAAAAGAAGAACACAAACACTTACCATAATGCAATGGTTTTTTAAGGGCAAGCAGAGCCCATCAGATTTGGTTTTGTAGTATGCCACCAGATCATTCAGCTTTTGGAACGTGACCCGTCTTGATATGAAGAACCCACCCTCCCCATCCACTTGCCGGATCCGGTAATGCTTCACGGAATCCCCGTCGCGCACTGAACAACGACAGTGACAAGAACGGGGCTCTCGATTAGAAACGGCACCGCGTCGAGATGGTCAGGGCTGGTCAGACATGAGCCATGGCTCGCCTGAAGTGTGACGGTGCCCTTGGTGATTTGTTGCACGAAGAAACTCTGAACTTTAGCATGGCCCACTTAAAAATGGGTCTGTGTTTCAACTACACCGATGCTGCGGAACTAATATCAACGGCTCAATTGTTTAATTCATGAACGGTTTACCATTCATACTGCGCGTTTGGTTGCTTTGCGTGCATTACATTGCACGTTATAATGCACACATACGGATACATATTGCAGTAGTGCGTTAGGCATGGTGGCGCCTCACAGCAATATGCTCCTGGGTTCAACTCCCAGCTTCAGTGCCCTTCTATGTGAAGTTTGCTCTCCATGTTCTCCCTGCGTTTTCGTGCGTTTTCGCGCGTTTTCGCTGGGTACTCCGGTTTCCTACCACTGTCCAGAACACGCTGCTCTTGCCTTGGTTAACTGGCCGGCTGAGGACATTTCCCCTGGTGCCCTGCGATGGACTGGCGTCCCAATCGTGGGTATAGCCCCCCAAACTGTTAAAGGGCACTGCTTAGCTCAATGGTTCCTTCCAGCTTAAATCAATACTGATGTAATACTAGTGGACTGATGCTGATGGCCTTGTCGTTAGGATGAACCCAGTTGCCAGGTACATTTATGGCCACGACTGACATTAATAGTGAGTGATGTGTGAGTTAGTACTAGCCTGTTACACCCCCTTCACTAACCCACACTAACCGGCGTGGAGAAGTATGGTGTAACAACCCCCACGACTGGCAGAGACCAAGGGAACCATCTAACAGTAGACAGAGGCTGTCAAATCTTAGTGGATTATTTGATGTCAAGATAAACTGCATATGCTGTGCAAATACACGCACATAACCGGTTGGAATGTGATGTATAGTACAATTATTTAACGGTCAAATATTTGAGTTCATTGGGCACTTAAATGTCCCTGCATCACAAAGCGCCTCAGATCTCACCTCAACGTAGAATTTCCCATGTCACACACAGTTGAAACTTGTGCGTGTAATCATGAGTTAATAGTTAACAAAGGGATAATATAATACGAGTAACGGTTTTGTTTTTCTCTTGGTCATGGTAATATGTTGCATAACAAATCGTTAAAATGTAAAGGCCCAAAACATTTTCCCGCTGTGACCACGTTGTATATTTAAACGTACAGTGCAAGTTTTAACAAGCGCATTCAGTGGCACACAAGTCTGGATTTACGGTCGCTAGGTAACCAGCAACAAAAACTAATCTATCGTGGAACTCCGTGCCAGGTAATGGTCGCAAATAAACGTTTGCAAGCGCGGAAGACACAGAAGCAAATGTCGGTGGGATTCCCAACAACTATTATTATCTCATCCGGAGTCTTTGTCGGTGCAGAGCGGCACATGAGAGGAGGTCGGGCCACGTGATTCAAACGCAGCAGGTGGCAACCACCAAGACCTTTGAGTCGAATCGGGTTTCATGCACTCACGTTTTAAAAATGGGTTTTCATGTCTAGCGAATAGACTGAGCTCAGGTGGCCGATGAGTACATTGAAAGGAATAAAGTGTCGTTCCTAACTTTTAATTTCGCTAAAATCCGGGCACTGTGACAGGTTTGTGCATGACTGTTACGCAACATAGAATATTTTCTACAGCCGCCATTTTCTACCGGAGGGTCGTGACCCATCAGCGGGCCTTGAGGTACAAGAGATTGAGAACCGCTGCCCTGTAGCAAGGTAGCGATACGAGCGAAAAAGTGCCACCTTCTATTACATAGGACCGAGGTCACTTGCAAAGGATCTCAAAAGTGGTTTTGCGATATCCACTTCCACAGGCCATTGTGCAACACGCGTGGTTGTGCCGCCGCTTTGCGAGATATCCAAACGGATTCTTTGCCTCGTAACCTTGTAAAAAAATGGTGGGGGAGACATAAACTACTGTTAAGCAAAAAGTGGCGCTTGTGTCTGGCACATGGGCGACTGTTATTGTTGGTATGAGCGGCCATTATCCAGGTTTGACCCAGATTGGTCCGTGGCCCAGCAATGGTGTGGGTATTGGAGCCGAACTTCATGACCGGACACCCTTCCTGATGCCAACTTCTTCAGTCGAAGGGTCTTCTTGTCGTTGTTTATCTTTAACCACCCACCACCCCCCCAGAACTGTTTACCAAGGGAGAGCTTTGCAGGAATGCAGTGTTCATTGTAACACACCTCTCCGCCACGATGGTGCCAGTGGTAACATCAACTCAAGTCCTACTCGAGGCGATTCGATTCTCAACTAGGGCGCCTTTCTGCGTGGAGATTGTTTGTTCTCCCCCTGCTCTGCGTGGTTTTCCTCCAGGTTCTGCGGTTTCCTCCCACATCTAAAAAAAATATTCATTCATCAATTGGCTGATAACTCAATAATATAACGCAGTGTCTGACAAATGTTGCAAACCTCAAGCATACATAGCTGCCTTCCCCTCGCCGCTCTGTGTTTTCATCACACCTCTATAATGATGTAAGTCGCCCTGGATAAGGGCGTCTGCTAAACAATAATGATAAATAATAAAAACGATGATACGGTCGCGATACATGCAGGGTTTTAAGGCACAGTTCGTGGCAGAGTTACCTGACAGTGAAAAGTCAGTCTTTCTACTCTCGCTCTGCCGTATGAGGAAGGCGCCAGTTTTATTGGCATCATCCAGCAGAAACTTCTCAGCATCTGCTCGCTTGATTCCGCCGAAGAACCATCTGCAGGGAAAGATAATAACACGCTTTTAAAACGCCGACGGACCTTGGGTTAATGACTGAGCAACAGGTCCAACGCGTATAGCCTTATTTTGCAGCAACATTCACGAATAAATCAATTGATGAATCCCGCAACTGCACTGGTGTTCAATACCATATATATGAAAACGTTACGTTTGTTTTAATGGTGGACAATAACTGTAACTTGAGGTTTGTGTTGTTTTGTACCCAAAAGCAAGGACAGTAAATCTGGAAATATAACATGATTACATTTCAAAAATTACTTAACCAACTTCATTGTGATGCGAGCATGTAATTATATACACGTGCCTGTACCTGTAGTTAGGGCATTCAATACTCAAACCACACAGAAGGATTGTTATGCAACGTCTGCGTTGTAAATGTTGCAATTTAAAATGACGTTTGGTTTAAATAAACATTCTACAGTATGTATTTATTTCGGTTTTCATTACTAGATTCACGATGGTCTGCTTTCCTAAAACTTAATAGCGACAAAACAGAACTTTTGCTTGTCGGAACCCCGCAACAAATTATCCAAGGCTGAACCTATCCAGTTGATGCTTCCTTTCACTGGTATCCTGAAAGGTATTAAAATACTCAACCATTGAATTAGGACTATTATCTAATTGAGATTGTTGTTAACAGTATAGTACTTTTACCGGCATGAAATAAGCTAACACGTTTACAAATGTAGTACTAATTATAGAACTGTGCAAGCAGAATGTACATATATGTTTTAATTTCTGGCAACACCCAAATCTAACATCTTTGCCAAGTGTTGAAAGGTAATTTGTTATTACATGAGTCACCCTATATGGCTGTTGTAGAACTTTAGTTAAAATATTTGCAAATGTCATTGCAAAATTTTACGACTTAAATATGTTGTATATATTTTCCTTGACGAGAATACTTGCAGATTATTTCTTTTTTTCCCAGAAGCACCGAAGCTTAAACAAAAAAGTCAAAATTGACCAAACAGTTTAAAGGATTTCACTTTAATTGTATGTGCTTATCCCAATCTGTACCCACTTTTGCAAAAGTTTAAAATCACTGCTTGCCAGACAGTGACACAGCCCTCTCTCACGTGTTAAAGCCTCAACCACTCGAGCGAACGGTTACCACGCTGAAACCAAACATAACCGTGACTCAGAATGCAAATGGATCGATGGCATAATGGTTTTAACACGTTGCACTCTGAACCTGCAAACTCACATTGGATTCCCAGACACGCCTACTATCATTGGGGAGTCATGTATTGGGCACTTCCTTCACTAACCTACACTAACTAACGTGGTGAAGCATGGTCTACAACCCCCCCTCCCCTCCACCATGACTGGCATGACATGGGCAAACTGTAAGCCAGCAGTGGATTGCCACAATGCTATAAATGATCGAGAAATCAATAAAAGTTTGCGTAAGAGTTTGTAATCTGCTACCGTTCCATCATCAGTTTCATCCATTGGCAACTAGCCCCTTTAAGTCTGCTTAAAGCCATTACGTGTCCTTACACAGTAGTCAATAGTGTCTCTTTTCTACAAGGCATACTGACAGTGAGTTAACCGGTCTTATTTCACGGTAAATTATGCTGACCGACTATTATTCCAACAACTCTTGCTTTACGTTTATATTTATCGTCGTTTTTTGAGCCATAACCTGCGCCGAGGATGGTTTATAATATGCATAAAGATAAAGGACAGGATTACCCTCCGTTTCATGTTCTATTTGATATTGTGACGTAAAATCATGTCGACTTTATTAGCATACACCACATTAATTGTTGTGCGCATAAATGGTACCAAGAAGAGCCATCATACCTCTTCATTCATTCATTCATTATCAATGCTCGCGTCATCCGATAATGGGTCGTGGGGAGCCGGAGCCTATCCGGCCGACAGAGGGCGTAAGGCTGGGGAATACCCAGGATGTGACGCCAGTACATCGCAGGGCACATTTTTGGGGAGACAGTTTACACAGCAGGCCAATCAACCGAGGCAGCAGCGTATCGTTGGACGGTGGGAGGAAAGTAGAGTAGCCGGAGAAAGGGGAGAACATGCAAACTCCACACAGAAATGCACTCGAGCCGGGAATCGAATCCCGTGACCTTATAGCTGTGAGGCGGCAGCGCTACCCATTGCACCACTGCGCCAGCTGCCAGTAAAGCTGTCAATACAGGACAGCAGCCCCATAGCCAGTGTTGAAATGTCTGTAATATATTGATGCAGGCTGTCACAGCCTGATGAAGGAGAATTGCTCTCAAGAGCGTCTCTTTCGGGGTAGCCATGTCGAGCGTTCCTCCTCAACTTCGCAACACCTCGCCTCAGATGTATCAAGCGGAGTAACGCTTTACACCGGCTATCCCCAAAAAGAGTAGCACTCGATGGCAAATTTTCATTCTAATGATGTCGGTTCTCACGGCTCGATGCACGATGATTGCTTCGAAAAGCTGCTCTCTCGGGACAGCCGCGTCGATCGCTCCCTCTCTCCACCTCGCGACGCCTTCGCCTAACAAGTTGGAGGCATCCTCAGGCGCAGTGTGCGGGTGTCGTGTTTGTGACTCCTATTTATATGGAGTTACTATGTATGTGTTGAGTCACCTCCACTGTCGACAGTGGAGCTGACTCAACACATACACACGCACACTGCACCTGAGGATGTCTCTAACGTGTGAGACAAAACGCCGCGAGGTGGAGAGAGGAAGCGAACGACGCGGCTGTCCGGAGAGAGCAGCTTTTCGAAGCAATCATAAATAATGCTTCATGTCAAATGTTCCAGTGTTTATTCTGAAATGTCTTCAAAATCCATGTTTGTTGATTATCAAGATTCAAGGTTTGCAATTCCATTTAATAACCAAAGCTTGTATTGTGGTCTCTGTGAGGGTTATGAATCAGTGAAGGGCTCAAGTGAATATAATGTACAAATCATCATCATCAGTACTCGCTTAATTCCTTTACAACGCAAGGCAGGCCAAAACCCTCGATGCGAGGCCGGTCCATTGCAGGGAACTGGGGGCAAAATAGTCAGCAGGCCAATTAACCCAGGCAGCAGCGTGTCTTTGGATTGTTTTAAAGTTCACAAGGGAACCCAAATTCAGAAAGTTGCTCAATCCGGTAACCCAGGTCCTGCATGCTGTGAGGCGACAGCGTGACTCATTTTGCCACCGCGCTGCCCCTGTACTCTACACAATATACGAAAATAAAAATCAATGGTTCTCATGCTCTTCATCTAATACATTAATAAATATATCCCTTGTAAGAGCAAAATCGATTGCGACACTGCAAGACGATGAAGGATAGCATAGGCTAGGTAAGGCCCTCATCCAGCGGTAGATAACGGCTGATGTCTGTGGACAATTTTCAAATGTAGACAGCGGTTCTCTCGGGACAGCCGCGGTGATCGCTCCCTCTCTCCCCATCGCGGCTGTCCCGAGAGAGCAGTTTTTCGAAGCAATCATCATGCATCGAGCCGTGAAAACCTACATCATTACATTTTTCTTTCATGCAACAACTTTATTCAGTGAAATCACGTGCTTTTAATATTCCACGAATTTACAAAAAGCCCACATATATATATTTTTATTTTAGTGGCAACGACATTGAAGGTCAAGTTGGTGAAATATTATTTAATCCTAATTCTCAAGCTATGCAGAGTGGAGTTCGGCTCTACAGGTATTTACTTTGTTTAACGTATACCAGTATGTTAGGAATCTGGTAAATTTCGAAATGCTACAGGTATATGAAAAAAGGTTTCATTATCTGGTCAAACAAGGAAATCCGGGCAGGCTGAGATAACTCCGAATTCCAGTAAGAAGAAATTTGCAACAACAAAAAATCCATTCCAATCCAGTTACAGCCGAGTGCAGCCATGTTCGTAGTCAAG
>JAZEWT010000008.1:7882099-7897257 GCA_036362905.1 Mordacia mordax | reverse complement strand
GAAGCCAGACTTCTCGTCACGAAAGGAAATTCGCGGACAAACCGCTGCCAACGTGGCAGTGGGCGATCTCAAAACAAAAGTCTGGAAACCCTGCGATGCCTTGCTGGGATAACGCAATTAAAGGCAAGACGGTGCAATTCGTGAGCATGCGACCCAAACTCTGGGCCCAGTCGTAAATCACTGCCGCCTGTGCTCCTTCAACGGAGGGGTAGTAACAGCAAAATCACACGAACGCTCTTGTGCTGAAGCGCTTCAGCCGCGGTCAGTGGACCGCCGACATTGGCTTTCAGCACCCGAGCCCATTGCCATCGCACGCAAGAGGGACGGAGACACTCGATCGGACCGGCGTTTTGCGCTTTGAATCGGTGACGAGATGATTTGAATCCTGCAGTTCACGCGGATGACGGCAGGCGGCGCGTCGAGAGGCGCGCGCGCGCGCGCGCGCGTGCTAAGGCGCGTCCAGGTGGTGCGCGCGTGGGTTCATCGCCACGCTCGGCCATCGTTCAATGTAAACAGTCAACACGTATATAACCCCCCCTCTCTCTCTCCTGCCCCCACCGCCACCCCGCTCTCTGCCGGAAATCGTTTGGGCACCGAGCGCATTGCGCGCATGTTTATTATTTATGCCCGCGTGCACGTAACCGACCGCAAAGCGGTTTGACCGAGACTTGACGTCAAACGTCGTCGGACGTTGCTGAGTGACGATGCCTTGGTAAACGCCCGCTGACGATGATGCCTCCAACGTGGGAAGAGCGCGAAATGTCGCCAAGGAGGGAGACGTGGACTGTCCCGAGAGAACGGCTCTGGAGAGCGATTCTCGACACACCGAGCGGTGAAGGTCGACTTGGTTTCAATAAATGATGGACTCGCGTGAATACATCACGCGACCCACTTGTACGAATAATACGGAGCGCGAATGGACGCAGGCGCGGAGATCTCGATGAATCGCATCACGGGGAGGACACCAGATTCAGCGTGGCGATGACCGGCGTGCTGCGCAGGGAACGCTAATCAATGTCGTGGAGCGGTGGCGCAGGCGTTGACGCGCTGCGAACTCAAGGGAACTGAGTTCGAGTCACGACCACGGCTTGCATCAGTTAATCGAGCGATTTTTAAATCGGTTCCTCGACGCTTAACCCCCCCCCAACACCCTACCCAGACCCCTTGCCTGCCACGCTGCGACCAGAGTGAAGTGTGCAGCATAACTCTGCTGGCCCAGAAATGTCAGTTTTGTTTTAATTCTGGATGTAGCTATGTAGCTATTTTTCGTGGTTGTCTAGCCAGGAAGGGGTGAGCAAGCTACATCATTTTAAGCCGCAGGGGGCAATTTAGTCAGCAGGACAATTAACCTAGGTAGCACGGTTTTTTTAATTGTGGGAGGAAACCGGAGTACCCAGCGAACATGCAACAAGCCAATACGGGGGGGGGAAGGGGAAGAACATGAATACTCCACACTGAAAGGTACCCGAGCCAGGAATCGAACCCATATGTTTTCCTGTTGTCGGACAGCAGCAGTGGACTGAAACCCGACTGGACACGTACAAGAAGAGACCATTTCACCGTGAAGTCGACACCGTACTATGCGTATTTTGAAATGATTATTATTATTATTATTTACCGAGGGAGACGTGAGTACACAACAATAACGCCGGTGTTCATGCAAGGAAATAAAACAATCAATAATCGCAGAATCAATACAGACGACGCGATGCTGGATCAATTATATATTTTAACAATATTTAAATCACGTGTCAAATTAAAAAAATCACGCACATCTTGCATCCGCAACGCTCGGTGCAGATTTCTGCGTCTGAATTTCACGGCATATAAATAACGCTTGAGCGTGATCCGTTTAAAGATACCCCAAGTGATTTCTAATGACCTCTCACTTTCTTCCCAGCAGGCGATTTGCATCTCGCTCGGTGATGCCTCCCTAACTCGCAGAGGGGCTGTTAAAGCAATCGATACCCTCTGTTGAGAAGGGTACGAGGCGACGCTGCTTCCACTGTTATATTTCCATTTTTGATTTAAGCAATCAGGGTATCTACAAATGGGTAACCTTGTCCGCAATGCATATTTAAGTGAAACTCATTTATGCGCCTCCACGTAAGTAAAACGAACACGGTTCGTCAATCAGCCTTATTGGGCTTTTCGAGGCCAGCATTATTGTCCAGCGGTAACTATTTTAGACCAGTGAGAAACTCTGGAGTGGTGTTTGCTTGCTGGGTCTCATCAGCGTGGCTGAGTCTTGTCCGACAAATTGTGACCCGAGATGGGTTGACATCATACGCTATCAGCAAGATCACCTTTCCGTAAATGCGACTTGGGACCCACTGACCACCGAACGTGCCTAAGGTTCGTTCATAGAGGGCGGGGAGCATAGCGCGTTCAGATGGCTCGGAATTAAATCCGTGCTTCGCACTGAGTTAACCAATGCCCTTTTCCTTTTACTAGTCCGGCAACAATGTTTTGTTGTTATTTGCGGTGTGATTCGAGTGATCCCAGATAGCATCCGGTGCCGCAGAAATATTTATTTGCTTTTTCCCTTCTTCATGAAAGATAGTTCTGATTTGCAATCTACGCCGAAACATGCGCGTCTACGTTAATGTTCATAGCGGATAGCAATCAGCGCTGCCCGCCCCTGCCTTCAATGGATGTTGTAATTTACGGCGATGTTTATAAAGTTGCGAGTTTTAAACAACTGCTAAAACAAACTGTAACGCAAACGAACAAACACGTAACCCGACGTGCGTAGCGTTAGCACGCGACAAATCAAAATTATTGATTTAATTATTATGTCCATAAACCGATTCATGACCGGCCTCCTGGAAGCATGTCCGTACATGTGTCTGTATATCGCAGCGAGCACGCTATCTCTAAGCGTACACCTACACACAATCATTATGTACATCTGCGCTCTGACATTTCAACGTTCAGGGTACATTGACATTACGTTTTAAGACTAAGGGCACACTTACGATCGGATGTGCTAGGATAATGAGAACGCAGCGTCAGCGATTAGGAGCACCCATTCACCACCGCTCGCCGCATCAATCACGATCTTAGCGTCCAGTCAAACATCACCAACGCCTTGCACGAGAATTGTTTCGCGAGTCATGCTTTTTAAGCTTCAGCAAACACTGGGCGCATATTTCACGATTTCACGTGCGCTGGGAATGAATGGATTAACGACTCACGAGCGGATCCTTGTGTGTGTGTGAGAGAGCGAGTTTACTACAGTCTATAAACATACATACATCTATTCAGCGACTTCGGTGCAAAAACAGCTATTGGAAGGTTTATTTAACTAAACAACATTCCAGCTTCACCCCGAAAGATGTACATTTCGGTCATGGTGTGTTTGTGTGCGTGATATATGTAAAAGCGTTCTTTTATTTATATACCTTAGAGGCGATATCCATCCTACGCGGCGTGTTTGCTCGGTACTGTCGTAGAGCGAGGGAGCCTTATCAGCGTGCGCGCTATCGCAAACGCATCTCGTGTGTGGGAATGGGATGGCGCAGCAGAAACATCGTCATCATCTGTGTGTGTGTCTGTGTACCCTTTCAATTTGCCCGAGAGGTTTTGTTCCAACGAATTCCAGTCAATAATTGTTTACCGTAATCTTGCGACAAACATTGCGTCTCAGGTACTCTCCCTTTTGTGGCTCTGCTCGCTCGCCGGAAAACACGCGGACCCCTCGTTATGCCTTGAATCATTAACGACTTACAGCGACGTCGGGTACAAGCGGATGCGCTTTAATCTGATGGGAGTTTTTGGAATGTCGTCGATTGCAATTATCTGGAGGGAAAACGCATCGCCCGCCTTCCCCCCCCCCGCTGGAAATGCGTGAGAAGGACGCGAACGAGAGTGCTAGCGCGCGCAGATCTATACTGTCGTGCGCTGCGCACGTTTAACACATGAACATATTTGCACGCCAATAGGTTACTAATTTCACATCGTGGCCTGACAGATGGCTGCTCATTGTGAAATGCATCGCAAGTCAACCGCAAATCACTGGGTTGTTCCTCTGGTCGCCGCGTGTTTGCGCACCAGTGCTGTAGCGGTAATAATAAAAACTAACAATAAAATGTGCGAATATTTACTCTGGGCTTACATTTCCAATATGCATTGCCGCATTGCCACTGTGGCGTTAAAACGCAATGTGACGTGAACGGTATGAGAAATTTACGTCGGTTCGTAGTGAAGTTGATATTAGGTTCGGTGCGCGCTTTGATTTTCTCTTTAAACAAAATGTATTGAAGTTTCTTTTCAATGGCACATCTCCGAATTCGTTTGTGCCAAACGCCAATACGTAATTTGCTACACGTTTGCCGCACGCGGATATACATATATACGTATTACTGAGTAGATGTACACTGTGTAGACGAAAACCATTGCGCTGTAATGCCTGTAAATTATTATTATTTTGGTAAATATGCTAAGGTGGGACGACGCAAATCACATTAAAGCGATTGCGCTTAGGCAATAATATGTTGTACAGTCGAGCAACTGATGACACTGCCAGCCCATTAGCAATCAGAGGGGAATTGTGTGGCGCGAACGGGACACACAACTCATACCCAACCCGCGCTCACGCTCTAATCGAATAGTTCGCATTTATTTTGAAAAACAAAATATTTCCCCCAACTATCCACGCCAAACACCAATTAACGATTGCTCAGCCCATCGGTTTGACAATTTCTCGTTACTTTATCGTCCTTGTAATCCCACTCGGTGTTGCGTTCAAATTTGACCAACTTTGTAGCGTTCAGCGATGGGCGGCGGTGGAGGAGTGATTGACACAACGCCGCCGTGAGCCCAGCCGCCCGAGTTCGATCCCTAAGCCTGTGACTAATAACACTGGCTGAGCTATGTCTGAACTGGTCCTGCGTTGCTCTTCCACGATTCATCAGCACACATTGCTTAAGGTGGTGACGTACGGTTAAACAAGCCTCGTGACCAATAAAACATGGGAAGGAGGCTTGCTTTCAGCAGTGGATTAACAAAGGGCCGTAAATTGCTGATGTTTAGCAAATCACAGTTTTATGGGATTAGAGCAAAAATAATTTTGTTGCGTTGTACGAGGAGTTTTGACAGCTCGAGATTTAGTTTAATATATATTTAATATGCAAGCCAACGTAATAAATGTGCTACATACTATTTCATATGCAATCTCTCCTGGGATTTGTATCAGTATGGTCTCACATGGTTGGGAGCGGTGGCTCAGCGGTTAGCGTGCTAGGCTTTGAAGTCGGCGACCCGAGTTCGAATAACGCTCACGGCCAACACCGGTGACGATCGTCTGCACCGATCGTGGGCCTCCGCTAGGTCGATTCAGCCTCAAATGCGTACTTGATGCGATGTGTAAACATCGCCAATAGGGAGACAGAGGCGGTCGGGCTGCTGGCCATCCAATCTCTCGTGTGCCGTGCCGGTCATCAAAGGTGCTCCCTTGCAGCACTTGACCCTAAACTCTGTGCAGGCTACATGGGGAACACGTGTCTTTATCACACAGTATACATCACCGCCAAGGGATGCACTCCGAATATGTGCCGTGCGCGTTTCATACCCTGACAGTAACGGTGAATTTATTGTTCCGCTGTCGCGGTCAGAACTGGCAATCGTGATTAACCATGATAGTGCAGGGCATAATTATTGTTGTGCAATGGTCGCATTTGGAGAATAGGCTACTGTGCGGTCGTGGGTCTACTTTAAATCGCCATCTCCAGTATGCACCATTGCACATGATGTTTTCATTGAAAAGCATTAAAACGCACAATGCGTTTACGATATATTTTTTTGATGTAGTGCATTTGGAATTTTAATAGTTCCCCCCCCCATTTAAAAAAATAAGGGTCATTGAAAACCCACAGGCCTATTATAATTTCCCAGCTAAAATAATGCATTGCCAAGAAATTAGGACATTTTAAAGAGGCTGCATACAAATATATATTGTACAGAGAGGTCTGTAGCTCAATATAATTCGTTGCATATGGAAGGCTCATTTCAGGAACTCGTGAACGTTTACTGCAGGGATACTTATCCTCAACTGCAAATGCTCAACCGCATTTCCAACTGTATCTCCATTGCCTTCCACGTCTCTGTGCTTGACAACGCGTCGCATGGGACAAATGTGAGGAAGCGGAAGTCTGACTGGACACAGTTGCTTCTGCAGAGCACGATCGTAGCGGCGAGTCCGCGACGCTACGCTCGCAGCGAGCGAGCGCTCATCGATGGAAGCAAAGCAATGCGAGGCCGGTGCGCCGATGGGACGGTTTCCCCCGCCATCGTTTAAAGTAACGCCTTCTTGTCTCGAATGTCTTTTCAGATGGGAGCTCGGTACGTAGACAGAGGTATTCCTTTGATCTCACAACGCTGTCCCGACAGGACGACCTGATTAGCTCTGAGTTCCGAGTCCTCCGGCGAGCGCCCGAGGAGCCCCAGAGAGCCTCCCGTTTGGGTAACCTCGTGTCGCTCAAGCTCTTCCTGTGCCCCACCGGCTCCCGCGCCCGGGAGCTACTCCTCGACTCTCGCAGCGTCGACCTCCTGGACAAGAAGCTGCCCAGCTGGGAGGTGTTCGACGTGAAGGCCGCCGTGGAGCGAGTGTACAACGACACGTCAGCGTCGTCACTCTGCCTCGACCTCGAGGTGTCGGCGGAGAGCTCGCGAATCGTCGCCGAGGGCCGCCACGTCGGATTCTCGCGGCGGGGCCGCAGGCCGCAGGAGAGGGCCCTCGTGGTCATCTCGAGCCGGGCGCTCAAACGGGGCAACCTCTTCAACGAGATCATCGACAAGGGCAAGGCGTCGCACGGCGACGGAGACTCGCGGCCCGACAAAACGAGGGGCGCCGCGGCGGACGTCGCGGGCAGAACTCGAAAGAAAGATGAAAGCGAAGAGATGTCCCTGAAATCGGGACACCGGCATCAGTTAAATAAGAAGATTGGCAGCAGAGCAGACAGCGATCAAGCTAAAGGCCGGGCGCCAAAGCAAAGCGGGGGCAAGGCTGGGTCACTGCCCCGCGGCAAAGCTTCCCAGAAATTACGTAAAGGGGAAATTGATCCAGCTGACTCTGATCCGCAGTACCGCAGAAAAAGGACACCCCTGGCCAATCGTCCTGGCGGCAAGGGACACAAGAAATCAAAGTCTCGGTGCAGTAAGAAGCCACTGCACGTTAACTTCAAGGAGCTCGGCTGGGACGATTGGATCATCGCGCCGCTGGACTACGAGGCGTACCATTGCGAGGGCGTTTGCGATTTCCCGCTGCGCTCGCACCTGGAGCCCACGAATCACGCGATCATCCAGACGCTGATGAACTCGATGAATCCCGACTCGACGCCGCCCAGCTGCTGCGTGCCCACCAAGCTGAGCCCCATCAGCATCCTGTACATCGACTCGGGTAACAACGTTGTCTACAAGCAGTACGAGGACATGATCGTGGAGTCGTGCGGCTGCAGGTAGCCCGGACGGAGCGGGCCCCCCCTCCGCCGCCACCCCCCCCCCGTCCGACAAGAACGGCGGACTCCACGGCGACGCGGGCGGCCGCGTTGACGTCGAGCGCGCCGCGCTGTGCGTCGCGACCCATTTGTCGCGGAAGAAGGGAAGGCAGCTTCTGCTACGGTTCGCCACACGCCAGCTCCGGTCACGTCTTGGAACGGCTTGAGATTTAAAAGGATGAGACATTCCTGAAAGTGCGGTGGTGTCCTCCAGCAAGTATGTTGGGTTCCTTTGCTGTGGATACTGTAGCACGATGAGGGTAGCTACCGATAGGCGTTGATGTATATTTGATAAACGGAAGCTCACTTAAAAGTCTGTACGTGGGCAAACTTTTCTCGGTTTTTTTTTTTAACTATTGACGAAAACACAACTCAATGCATCCCACTGCAAAGAACCCGAGCGGCTTGGAAGGAAACATGACAAACGACCTACGAAAAACGTAGGCATTTGCGTTGCTACGCGCTGCTTTCACAGATGATTTTCCGATTGTGGAAATATTTTATGGAAAGAAAAGGACCGTCGCCTGAATTGTGAATTCGCGGAAGAGGTTAAAACACCGTGCGTTTCTTTCTTCCAGCCACCTGTTTAAACAGTGGACCTACTTTATTGAGACGGAACCGTCGGCGGAGACCAAATGCTGCGGAGATAAGGCTTGGGCATCGCCGACACGGAGCGGACAGAGAGGCTGCCGAGAGGACAAGCAAGCGGGATTTGCTGGACGAAAGTGGGAGACGAGTAGGCTGGCACGCCATGCCTTACGAGCAAGCCTAAATACTGTTTAACTTTGTTTATAGCCTGGAGCCATGGCATGTAATTATCTGTCTGTAAAGAGAGCAGAAGGGGGGAGGAGAGAGAGAAGTCTTGCGTGCATCTCCACTGCAGTTTCGCAAAAGAAAAAAAAATCGTGGATATATTTTTTTTTTGGGGGGGGGCTGGGGGGGGGGGGTTGATCGCGCACACTGGGAAGACTGGACAATAAGCTCAGTGAACGGACCCTCAGCATTTGCCAAGGAAATTACGTTTGATAGCTCGTGGCGATTGCCGCAACGTAGCCTGTGTTTCACGAAGGAAAAAAATAATAATCTTTGTTCTAAATAGACAAAAACACTGCGTGTTGTTTTGTGCAACGCTGTGACGCTAGCGGCGTGACCCGAGAGTGCCTACCTGCGGTAAACTTATGACGTCGAAACTACACTGATAAAGAATACGGATGCGACTGCGAATATCTCATCCCCTCGCCTAAACAAACGCAGCAAAAAACCATACGCAAAACGTTAAAAGTGTCAGTTTTACAACTGCGTCAGCAGTAAATCAGTGTCGGTAGCTTTATTTGACAGACATTACACTCAAACGTATAAAAAAAGCACGGCAAGATTAAAAAAAGAGAGAGAGAGAGAAAAACACTGCTGGCACACTTAATACTATACGGAAGGCCTGTCTTTTGAACACGTTACACTACACCGTGTATAATAGTGAAATTCATGTGTGTGCGCGAAAATATTTTCAGCATTCACACAGTTGCCTACGGCTGACGATGTTACAGGAAACTGTAAAGTGATCAAAAGACGACTCTGCGTTTTATCAGTGCATTAGATGCACGCGATGTTATGAACAGTGTTTATATATTGTCGACATATAGAAATTATTACTTTAATACATGCAATAGTTCTCTTTGCTGTTATAGACTATTTATTACCTGTTTATAACAATATAACTTTTGTTTTTGTTTCGTGCTGGAATGGTAACAAATGTAGAAAAATTAAAGAAAGAGGAAACAATAACGATGACGAGAGGGCGGAGGGAGGGTCTGGAGACAAAACACAGTCAGTCCGTAAAAGATAATTTAATAAATGGCTCGATTTTGGGCTCTACCGTAGACAAAATGCACATGTAATTTGATTTAATGCACTGTTTATGTTTGTCCTTTTGAGTTGTACATACTGTGGATTCTGTGGATTGACATGTATTATGCTTTATGTAATAGAGGTGGCCATTTATATTATTTTCCCAAATGCGTTTTGTATACATGGTATATATAACTTGTTTTCAATGCACTCGTACAATTTTCATTCACGAGACTCAAACGTTGGATCCCATGCACCGTGCGCACACACACACACACGCGCGCACACACGCGCACACACACACGCGCACACACGCGCACATACGCGCAACTAGAATCGAAATCTCTCTGAGCACACACGCGCAACTTGAACCGAAATGTCTGAACGTACTATTCCGAAGCTCTTTATGCTCTTTAAATGGAAACAAACAAGTGTACAAAACATAAATAAACAGTCTTATGATTTCTTATTTAAGATTTGTTTTAACCATGTTAGCGTAAGAAACCATTTATAAATATATTATATGAAAACAAAGTTGCTATCTGTAGTAATTGATCTGTTTTATATTTACGCAAATTTTTGCAGGTGACACAAAAAAAAAACACCCCTAGATTTTAATTTTCCTATAACTTATTTGTTAATTGCAAGCTTTTGTTGTTGTTGTTAAGAATGGATGTGCTATTTTGTTGTTGTTGCCAAAAGTGAGATGTGTTCCAAGCAGCATAGTGCACAAAAGTTCACGAGACAAGATGCAAACATTCAAATAAACCCCAGGTTGTAGCAAACAAAAACAAACGTTGTATGCATAAGATTAACCCACTTCGCTCACCAAATCGAGTCGCTGCGAAAATGCGCAGGGTTTTATCGATTCAGCCGCTCAGCTCTCCCATTGTGTTTTGCGGTCGCGCCGCATGCGTGCTGCTTGGCACGAAGTCCGACGTTTCAGTGCCACGTGCTGGGGGCCTCCTCTTCTGCCGGCATCCACTTCCTCAAGTGGCTACAAAGTGCCATTGTCGAATGGCTTGATATGTTGTCGATGAGCATAGTCGACGTCCGCTCTTGTCGTGGCAACTCGAATATGTCAGGTGTGGTTAAACAACCTGCCCGCTAAGAATCCGGTCACCTGAGTTCAATCCCTGGTAATACGGCGAACGTTAGTGGCGATTGCTACGTGAACCGGTGCTGAGCCCCAGACTTGATTTCCTGAAGAATCCCGCAGCGCGTGAAGCTAAATCAACATCACGACATCTTCCTGGATAGGTTGATTGGCTCGCAGACTAAAATTGTCCCGCAATGCCCGGCGATGGACCGGCGTCCCGTCGTCGGGTGTATTCCTGCCTTACGCCCTATGTTTCCGGGATAGGCTCCGGCTTCACCGTGACCCTATATAGGATTAAGCGGTTTCAGATAATGAGATGAGATGAGATAATGAGAGTTGAGACATCTTACCGAACAGCACGATGGGAAAAACTGACGACACATCGGAGAGTCACAAATAACAAAACGAACTCAGGTGTATTACTGGAGATTAAATAAGCAGGCTTAAGTTATACAGATGATAACTCAAGATGGGATCTTCGGTCCGATCCGTGTCTATATTCACACAGGAGACGTTTATTATGGAAGTTCTATGAAGCTTTGCGATTCGGTGCAGGCAGCACTGAGAGAAAGAAGCTGGCGAATTCGAGCGCTTGACACTGCGGCTAGTGATGTGACAGCGTGTCCGTTGTCGGCGCAGGAGTTTACATGCAGAAGAGACGGTGCGGACAGACTTATCACCACATCATTTGCACTCCTGCACCCCGCAAACGCGCTCCGGTCGTCCGCAAACGAGGGCTCGCTCGGTGCCAAAAATAGATGCGAGTCACAAAAAAAAACCACCGATGGAGAAAGCCGATGTGATGTCTCCCCCCCCCCTCGTGTGCTGTCCTCGTCTCAGCCATCCATCTCCCACCACAGTGCAGGACGGTGAGCAGCGATTGAATTAAACGAGTTCAAAAAAATCACGGCGGTCCAATGCCAACTTGTCGTGATTTTCGGTGACAAAACGTGGAGGTTAACCAGCGAATTCACACTCTTCTCAAACCCCCCCCCCCCAGTTGAAACGATCGCGCGAGTTTCTTAAGTAATTCCCCACGCGTCACTCTCGTTTACCCATGAGTGCGCAAGCCATACACCGCAGTTGTCTGATCAGCGGCTCGCGACTGGTGTGGACCAATATGGGAGTACGTTTACATCTGTCCAGCGCATAAGTACCTTCTAGAGGGGCTCTCTAAAACTCCGTCTAGTGGAGGCCTCCTCCATCAGCAACGGGCTAAGCGAGCAATTGCAGGGCTGCACATGTACATTTTTTCAATTCGCTTCACGCTCTGGACGTAGGTCTTCTACTCCCAACATGCTGTAATGTGCGGTGCCCCATTGATACGATCACATTTTACAGGTTGAGGTCACGCGGGAATATCATGGAGAAGCTGACTGAATGAAACAGCTCTCAAGCGAATATTTCACTTAAATGTTTCGAATACTTTTGGTATAACCACATAACTCTGGGGGGAGGGAGGTCGGAAATTTTATTCAGCGTAAAGGCTTAGTCTGGAGCCGTTGCATTTTCAAATTTTATTTATCAATTAGTCCAGTGCGAGTGCTGTAAATGGTATTTAAACAAACAACCCGAGCTATTTGTATTTTCGCTTCTCGTTTCACAGCCAAAGAAACACAGTGAATAAAGCCAGCTGTGAGTAGGATAAGGCTGCCGCATTTTCACCACTCTCTGACAGTGTTTTTATATTTAGTAAAAACAAAGATGCCTTAGAAAAAAAAGTAAATTCTTGATGGAGGCATGTCGCTAAACACATTTAATAAATCGAATTTTGTTTATCGGTGTTGCTGCACGTCTTTTAACTCATATAACTAATGTCACAGTGCAGTGGTGCCGTGATTAGAATGATGGGTAATGAACCTGTTGACCTGGGTTCAGCTGAGTTCGAATCCAGCCAATGCAGACATCATCGATGAGATCTCTCGAAAGTGGTCCTGCCCCTCTCTCCCCCCCTTCACTAAGCCACACTGACTGGAGTGGTGAAATATGGTCAAAGAACATCCTTGACTGATAACACTGTGAATCCTTAATCCAGCAGTAGATTGACAAAAACTCTGTAATGAGTATTGCAGTAGAGTTTGACAATAATAATTTTCTTTGATATCACATTTAGTAAAAAAATGCAGACGCATAAACAATAAACATTACATACGTAACTTTAAGCATATATGTCATGCAGTTCCATAGCTGACCGGGCCAATTGGAGGCACTTCGTGCTCAAAATCGATTTTTATTATTACTGTAATTCCTTTCAGAAAACACGGCATGGAAGTCATAGAATCGGGCGAAATGTTTACGTTGTAGTCATGGTGGTCATCTTCTCGCATAGCATTACTGCCAGCTTGCATTTCAGGTGTTTAACGCACACGCGTGTGATCCAACTGCTTGAATTGCCGGCAAGTTGGGGGCTGCAGCCTGCTGAGTACCTCCCCTCCCCTGCCTCCCTTCCCCTGCCCCCCCCTCCCATGCCCCCCCCCCTTCCCTTCGTAAGCCCACACTCATATAGTTCAACTTGGCCCAAAACCAGCAGCTACTTGTCCAAACCTATTAGTCTGTGCAATGGGTTTAAGAAATAGAAGGAATGCTGCATTATAATTTTATAATATAGTACCAAACGGGGCAAGAATGTAATGTTTTTATTAACAATTAAAGGGGTCGGTGGAAGTGAGCGGTATGGCTATACGATGTAACGTACAGTGTTACAAAAAATGCGGTGTAAAAGCAATTGGTCGACGCATAGGTTTTCTAAAATAAGGCTATTCCAGCTAAAACATTGTCCCAAAAAAAAATCTTTCTTCCATTTGTTTCCCCTCGACCACTAAAACCAGACTCATAAATCATTTTATATTTTGAAACGTGTGTGACTTGAAGTGTTTTCCTAGCTAGGCTAAGTGAGAATGAAAGTATAATTAGTTTAAAATATGGATTGTATTTATTATTACTACTACTACTACGACACAACATTCAAATCTCCTGCAAAATTGTAAATCCATATCGGAAAAAAACATTCACGTGCCCTATCTGATGTTTCAGCAGTGATTAATAAATCATACGCGCTGAACAAAAAACACACTGACCACCTCACATCTTTGAATCGAGAAACTGTAGATTATTTGTAAAAGGAAAGAGACTTTGCTTACATTCTCTCCCCCCCCCCCTTTAAGAAAATATGAAAGTAATCCAAAATCGTGCCAAACCGGTCTAATTTTAATTGCAGGACATGTTCAGCAGCTTTTCTAAACACTTCCTCTGTGTTCATTCATTTTTATGGAGGTCCTCCCGGATGGCTTTGCAGAATGTAATTTCACTTTGCGCACTGTAGCCAAAGGAGTCTTTACCGTCTTCTCCCCCTAGCGCGTTTTGCAGCGTTCACACCAAGCCCGCCTGGCTCGGCATCCCCCCCCCCCGCGCCAAGGAATGATCTTTGACAGGACCCAGAGTTAATCCCAGTGGGCCGGCACACTGTGCACGCTTTATGAAGCGCGGTGGAACACCATCACATGCAGCAGGTGTGTTTTTACATTCTTGGTGTTTCCTTAGAAATACAACCCCGAGAGCTGCTTGCTTTCAATGAGAAGCAGAAGACGGAGGGGAAAAAGGGAGAGAAAAAAATAACGCGAGCAGAATGTCAACTAAGTTGAATTCTGGCAAATAAGCTTTGCTGCTTACAAACGTTACAACGGGAATCTTTCCTTACAGTCGAGATCTGTGAATCCCCCCCTCCCTCTCGCTTCTGTGTATACATCTGTGCTATAATAAGAATCATAATTTACAGAAATAACAGGCGTCTTGTTCAACGGATTTCAGCTGGCGTTTTGCGCCGATGAGTACGAGGAGTGAATTATGTTGTGCGACTCGGGTATGAAGATGAAATGTGTTTTGGCTCGAACGCTGATAGCACATGTTCACACGCTTGAGCGAAGAATTTGGCAACGGGCAATAATTTCCGAGGAACCTTCTGCTAATAAAACTTGACTCTGAGAATCCCGAAAATGTTCAACGCAATCGCCACGACGCACGTCTTCTCAACACTGTCCCCATCACCCACGACCGAGCGAGCGGTCGCGACGACACGGCGGCGCAATGATGCAACTTATTTAAGCTGATAGACTCGTCTCATTGAATCCGCGGTGGTGAAAAGCATTCCGGGACTCTTTCAAACAAATCCACGACAGGGATAAAGAAGAAACTTCAAAGGGTTGCCGGGGCCAGGTTTTTTAACCCAATACCGCATCGGTGCGCTTTTAGTACTGGAGGTAGTGGATGTACAAAGACCCGAGCAAGAAGGCACGGACATTGGCGTGAGCGCTTTAGAGGGATTACCATCTTCTTCAGAGGCATAGAATCTTCCCTCCCCTTGCCCGCTGGGGGCGGGCGGAAGTTTATTTACTTTTTTTTTGTACACCAGATTATTCAATAAAGGTAAACACTTCAAGTGTTAATAACTTCCAAGGAGGTCTAGACCCGAGTCCCCGGAGGAATTAGGCGAGGCCTCTTGTTTTATGGGCAGGAAATGCCTACCGGAGAACAATTACTTCTCTAATGACTCCACAATGAGCTCTGCTGGCCATTTAATGAAGTCGAGTGCTTGGTGGAGCAGGATGTGTTGTCGGGGGCGCCCATTTCCACAGGGTTGCACATCTCAGTGATTTCAGCTCTTCCTAGGGGCCTTTCATTCGCCCAGGTTCCCTTTCTGCTCTGACCCCCCCCCCCCCCCC
>JAZEWT010000008.1:7818962-7836753 GCA_036362905.1 Mordacia mordax | reverse complement strand
AGCGGGCCGCATGTGGCCCGCGGGCCGTAGTTTGAGGACCCCTGCTCTAGAGGCTCCTCGCGCGCTGCTCCCAGACTCTGGAACTCCCTTTCCATTGGAAATTCGGTCAGCAGAGACCCTGGGCATCTTCAAATCCCGTCTCAAGACTCGCTTGTGCCGAAAGGCCTTGAAGAACTCTGGCTGGGATTGTTGATGCTGCTCACTGCTGTGTGCTTGGATGATGGTGCACTGTTGACCTGTGCCTGCTCAGGAATACATATTCCTTTTTTTTTTCAATTATTTTGTCTGTTGCTTAATGTGCCGCATTGATTAATAATAATTAATAATAATTGCATTTTTATAGCGCTTTTCACCCGAGGGTCACAAAGCGCTACACAGAGCTGCAGATAGCATATTCGTGATGTTATCATGTTATTCAATTTATCCATTCTGATGTGGTTGAGACATGCCATTCTCTCCACAGCTCTGTGCAGTGCTTTGCGACCCTCGGGTGAAAGACTCTTTATTAATGCATTATTATTATTCTTACAATCAATTGTTCTGTTGAGTCCTTTACATAAAACAATATTGCTACCAGGCTGCTGTTTGGAACTGATACCTCAGGAGGAATGTGACACTTTCAAACGAGTCATATTCCGTTACTGGCACATCACTGTACCGATGTAGGGATTCACTGCTCGATGCACGATTGCTTCCAAAAGCTGCTCTTTCAGGATAGCCGCGTCGATCGCTCCTCCTCTCTCCTTTGTAACATTTGATAACATGTTAAATTGAAAACGTGCTTCTTTCTTTCGTGCTTTTTTTTACCTCCCATTATCTATTTATACGTCTCTGTACGAATGTGTGGCCGCACCGACGGCACTGGGTTGTAATTCTTCATGAGCGCTAACTTTATCTGCGCGACACCAACACGGCTTTAATGACTCATTTAGGCTTTTCCTTTAACACTTATTGATCACTCCTCCGTAAGTTCAGAGAGCCAGCAAATTTTCTCAGAAGGACGTCAGGAAGATTTCCAGGTCAAGGCAGTCGGCAGCAGGAAACTTCATCAACAAGAGGCGTCAGAAGAACGTAGTTTGCCCTGGAACACGATCAGTCGTGGGGCGGGTACTCTGCTGCTACGTATAATTTCCTTGATACATAACCGGCAATATTACCACGAGTATGAAGTAAAAATTGGTATCTTGTCACAACCACAAACACTTACAAACGTGGTGCTTTGGTAAGCGTTGGCAATTCTCTAAATCATACACACATATGCAATCTGGCCAGGAGCCTAGAAGATGATGGATTGGTTACAAAATCGGTTGCCGTTAGCTTGAAGACATTCTCACCAGGGGCAGCCACCTGACCACAGTGATTTATTTCGGAAAAGATAACCACCATATATGTCACTTGCGAACATTTCCCTGCTGTTTACCCATGGGAAATTAATGACTTTTTGAGCCCATACATTTCACGCCATACTTACATTCGGAGCGATTCATACATTGTTATACTGTATTACAATTTGCTTTGAGTGTTGGGACGGTAGCAAGTGCATACATAGTGTTTTGAATCCACCTACCTGATATTGATTCAAGGCCATGGATAATATGAGTGGCAAGCGATAGCTGATTCGATCCCCCTCTTACCCTCTTCGATCAGCAAGTCATGGTGTGTGGTGGAGTGGAGAGTAGAAGAGATATTGTCAGCATGGAATGAAGGCCAAATGCCCTCGAGAGCAGTTGTTTTCCAAGAACAGCACTGAGTCGCCAAACTTCAGTCCGTGGGTCACCATTCTGGGTCAAATTTAAATGTATTGCGATTTACTATAACGAAAGCTCTGGTCGGAAGACTTTGTTGGGTCGTGGACATGAACATTTATTTTTAACTGGATCGAAAGAAAAAATGTTTGAAAACCACTACTCTAGAGAGGCTACGTGGATCTCCCTCTAGGGCAGACACGTTTTTTTTTGGCAGCTGTGGTGACATGATTACCTTTTACCTAAACGGATACTGTACACGACTGCTCCAATATATATTCCTATTCAACACTAATCTTTATATAATGCAGCAGGTGTTTGTATGCACATGTATGTATCTCAACACTGAGGGTAACGGATTTGAATAGCTCATAAGCACTAATATAATCTGCACAACACCAAGGCTTTTGTGTCTTATTTCGGCCTTACTTGCCACTTACTGAATAGCCTTGTGAAATCTCAACACTATGTCAGCTTTAAATTCCTAATTTTGAACAAATACCAGCAACCTTCCATGCAATCCTCTGCCTTCGCACCGATGTCAAAGGAACGTGTTACAGCCTTGGAACAATATCGCCCATAGCTAGGGCACTCTGCTAGTGGCACCGGAGTAGTGGCTGTGAATCACTGTAGACTGTACTGTACCTAGTAAACATGGCAAATCTAATTTCCCATATATTACTGGGCTATGCAACACACTTCCGTTTCTTGTTTATCGTTACCCCTCTGGGAAAAAAAAGAAAAAAAGACGGACAACGTTTTATAAATTGTCTTTTGCATACTCATGAATGGATCATTGTACTTTTGGAAATGGCTTTTGCTTATTCAGCATTGCCAGTAAAGCAACCGTAGAACTAAGGATCGAGGAAATTCGAGGGCTGCACATTTGTATGCGAACAGCTGAGTAGTTCTGTTTCAAATATTTTGAGAATGTCGCAACTCTGCGTTGTGTTGGCGAAAATCCCACAATCCACAAAAAAAAAGAGTTCATGTCTTAGGCATTCCTATCTTCATGACTGTTCACTCAAAAAAAGTAATCTCTTTGCCATCATCTAGATTTCTAAAGCCGCTGTATAAATTGAGGCAAGCAGCAGATGCTTGACATATTTTAAAGTTAAAAGTATATTTGAACTTTCAGCAGTGGGTTTGCTGCCGTTGTGTGATGATCAGCACACTGGACTGGCAATCCAGAGGTCCCAGGTTCAATTTCTTTGTATGGCAATCGACACAACGTTTTTGTTGCTGGTTTAAACAACCGCTGTCCAGGTTGACCCTGGTTGATCGGTTCCATCCCCCACCCCCAGTAGTGGGGGGTATTGGAGGGAGCAGAATTTTACGGCCAGGTGCCCTTGGCGTCACCAAACTCCTTCAGTCGGGGAGATCTTCTGATCATTATTTGTCTTGAATCTCCCATGAGGCCCGTTCACCAAGGGAGACTTGCGAGAGCGCTCTGTGACGTTGCACTACAGGCATAGTAATGAAGAATTTCCACAACCTTTCTGAAAGAAATGTAAGCGGGGAGGTGAGCATCCTCCATTGAGTGAAAAACAACCAATGTTTTGTTCAGATCAAGCATGGCCACATGTGTGAAATCGTAAAAGGTTTAAACAATGAGTTGATAGATAAACTCGACTGTCATCCCATCCGCATACAATTGCAGTATATAGAGGAACGAAATGACGTGTCTCATGGAACTCAATTAAAAAAATTAAACAAGTCTGAACAAAGGATGAATAGACACTGAGTTGTCACACTTAACCTCCCATCAACTGAGACAACAGAACCATTTATAAAATATCCATATATATGCGATATTATTTAAGGAAATATATTATCATGAAGGTGGCCATGAATGTACATTTGGTGAGCAGTGGTGCTGTGGATAGTGCACCGCACTGCAATCCTGGCAACCCAAAATCGATTCTCGGCGAAGCTAATAATGGTCTTCGAGTCTCCACACTATACGAACCTGCACTCACCAGGCTGTGAAGTATGGTCAAACAGGCGCTCTGACCGACACCACTGCAGGGGCCTTCATCTGGCAGCACATTGACCACGAGCTCTGCATTACGTATTCATTACGCGAGATCGCAGCAATGAGCGGACCCTTCCCAGAACATCTGACAAGAGAGAGAACAAAAACTCAGCCAGTGACACGTTGTTGCCCTCGTTGCTTGAAGACCCATGCGGGGTCATTTAAATATCTCCATAAATGGTCTGCGATTAAAGGCACTCCAAGCCTTTGGTTGCTCCTCACTGATCACAACGCAGGCGTGGATCAAGTGGCTCATCATGCGCTGATAATTAATCTTTGTTTAAGACGCCAGCGTGAGGGGTTACTCCCTTCCTCTTAGTCACGGTTTGTTGCTGCAGAAAATATTCTCACTGCCACCTTTACGCTCTCTCGCAGACAGATGGGAACATTTCAGTTAGAGAGAGGTTACAAACCAGAAGCATTGTTATTCCCACCCTTTTTTTATGTTGTGCGCAGCCGTAGGATTTATGACCGGCACTTTCTACAGCGCTATTAACTGTTTCCCTTCCATTGTAATTTATACATCCTTGCTACCGGCATGCGCCTTGCAATTCAAACGCGTCGCAGTAAATAGCTGAACGCACGCGGTATATTGCGTTTCAATTCAGTGGTTAAAATGTTCGGTGGGAGCGGTGGCGCAGCGATTAGCGCACTGAACCCTGATCACCCTTAAACTTGGGTCCAATTCCTCACCACGACTGACATCAGTGGCGAGTGATATCTGAACTGGTCCTGGCCCATTGACCAGCACGGTGAAGTATTCTCAAATAAGCTCCGTGGCTGGTACGGCGTGGGGAGACTTAATCCTGTACAGGGTCGCGGTGAGCCACAGCCTATCCCGGCAAGCACAGGGCGCAAGGCAGGGATATACCGACGATGGGACGCCAGTCCATCAGCGGGCACTGCAGGCAATTTAGTCTCATCTCATTGTCAGAAACCGCTTAGTCCTGCACAGTGTCGCGGTGAGCCGGAGCCTATCTCGACAGGCACAGGGCGCAAGGCAGGGATATACCGACGATGGGACGCCAGTCCATCACCGGGCACTGCGGACAATTTAGTCGGCAATCCAATAAACCTATGCAGCAGTATGTTTTTTGGACTGTGGGAGGAAACCGGAGTGCCCGGCGAAAACCCACGCGGACACGGGTGGAACATCCCAACTCCACACAGAAAGGCACCCGAGCCGAGATTCGAACCCGGGACCTTCTTGCTGTGAGGCGACAGCGCTACCCACTTGGCCACAGTGGCGCCCTGGAAATTATTACTATTAACAAAATATTTTGTCACAGGGCAGTACGGTGGCATGGAAGGTACGACTGCTGCATCACAGTAGGAATATTCTGGTTGAGATTGCCGGCTCGGGTGCCTTTCTCTGTGGAGTTTGGGTGTTCTCTCTCCCCGTGTTCGTGTGGGTTTTCATTGGGTACTTCGATCTTCTCCCACCGTCCAGAGAATTGATGCTGCTGAGGTTAATTGGCCTTGAGACTAAATTGCCCGCGGTGTCCTGCGATGAATCGGCATTCAATTCCGAGTGTCACCCTCCCTTATGCCCTGTATCTGCCGGGATAGGCTCCGGTTCCTTCGACCCTGTGCAGCATTAAGCGGGTACTTATAACAATGATATTTCGTCCTTTCAAAAAAAAGGTAAATGCTTTTATTTCGGGAGGCAAGCGAAACCACACGACGTTTTCTCGCCACAGCTGTGTGCAGCGCTTTGTGATCCTCGGGTGAAAACGCGCTCAAGAAGTGCAACTATTATTGCTGCACTTTAGCTATCACTTTGGCACAGTGGCTTACGAGAAAGGTAGCTCGATTCTGCATTCCACTGGGTGTAAATGCAGCCTGCGGTACTCATTTCACATGAAAAGCAAACGCCTTGCCTATACAACCAACATTTACAATGAGGCCTTTGTGCAACTGATGGCAGGCAACACCATAGGCTACTCAATTTTCCTCAATGCTCGGTATGAACACTTTTTTGTTGGAATATGTAATTATTTCACTTTCCTCGGCATCGAGTATAAAGGCATCAAACACACACACACATATAGCCAAAGCTCCCTCTTTTCTCTAAAATGTAGAGAACACTCCTCTTTACCTGAGCAAACTCTGTGTGTTCTTGTGTTTAAGCATTTAATATAGATTTATGTTTTTTTTAATTGAAGGCTCCTCGCAATTATTTGTGAAAGCGTTGTTAATATGTGCTGTAGGATCCCGTAGGATTTAATCATTCCCATAGTATTTATTTGAATTATATTAATCAGTGCAAACGTTTTGATATATATATATTTTCGTTATAAAGCTTTGCCTTGTGAAGGAATTGTTTAAGTTTTACGTTGATTTAGAGCCAACGTTTAGAGGGGGTTAAAACCTCTACGGGGGAGGAGAGATGGCGCAGCGGTTAGCGCACTGCTGTATTAACTTGGGCTGCCTGAATTTAACTTCCAGCCGCGGCTCACATCAGTGGACGAGTGATAGCCGCTAAACTGGTTCTGAGCCTCTTTTTTACCAACCAGCACTCACCATACCGGTGAAGTTTGGTCAAACCATTACTTACCGACGCAGCATTGGGATTGACGAAAGGCCCTACAGTTTTTACCTTGCTTATATTGTTCTGTCATGGTTATTAAAACCACAAAACCATTAAATTTTATAACATTCCCACTGCCCCCTCTGCAGTAATTTTGCCCTTAGCAACAATTTAAGTGCGTGATTATAAAAACAGCAACTTGGAACTTTAGCATAAGCAAAATACAGTATTTCTATTAAAATTAAAAAAAATCTTTAATAAAAACAAAAAACCCCGACACCACAAGTAACTGCCGCTAAATTGGCACTCTGCTTATTTCAATATCGTGTCAGTGACATCGCGGATGATGCACGGCGTTTGGAAATTGGTTGGCAGGGAGAGTGACGCTTTTCACATGGCCCCTAAATATGATGGTCATGGGAGAAATGTGACTTTCGGGAACCTCTTCATATTTCAGCCACACCCGTGTCCGGTCGAGGCACAGCTGGGTTCATCATACGTGGCACCTAGTGGCAGTGGTTGCGTGGTTGTGGCACGTGCCAAAACACACACGCGCGCGCGAACTCACACTAGACACTACTCATGTGCGAAATATATTAATAATTTCTAAGGGCCTTTTGCTACGCACTAACGCGTAATTGCTCTTGAAAATAAATCGTGGAAGACGGCCTGTTTATTTAATGCATAACGAGCCGCGTTTTATGCTCTCAATTGGTTATGCTTAGGAGATAACGTATATTACAACCGATTTGTAAACAACGTATTTTCACCCAGTGCTCTGAAGAAGTGGAGGGGGCGGGGCATTTAGCGACTAGGTTCGTCTCATCCCTACTTGATAGTCGATGTAGTCACCAACCGGGGCCACTGAATCAAACATCATTAATTGGATATCACATTGTGGTGAATGTAGCGGCCCCTAGTGGCTGAAGAGATCACCTGAGCCGCATTCCAACAAAGTCAATGAAACAAACAAACATTTAGATCTCGAATGCATGATTTTCGTGAAATTGCGTCCTTATCGTTTATTAAAATTAACGTTAAAAACGATACCATTTTAGAGCACCTCTAATGCTACATGAAGGCTTTCCCTTGCCACGTTGGTCATGGAGAGGTTGTTTCGTCATCCGTCAGTCGGTGAGTTTTTACTTCAGGTGGAAGTAACCGCTGAGCTGTGTAGCTCTTTTTAACAGTTGTCCAACGGGGAGGGGGAAACAAATTACAAGATATCATGGCACCGGAAGCAATTCAGTTAGCAGGGCGCTTAAATTAAACAGCGTGGCTTGGAACTGTGGGAGGAAAACGGAGTACCCGGATGAAAATAAAACCCACGCAGACACGGGGAGGATCTACAAAGTCCACACAGAAAGGTACTCGAGCCGGCAACTGAACCCAGGACTGTCTTGCTGCGAGACAGCAGCTCTACTAAACGTTCCACCATACCGCCCAAGTGTGCATGAATGTAGGGGGAGGTTCAAATAATATCACCGGTTCCATAGTGCAGCGCATAAACAATTGCGCGATAATAATCAGAGCCGTTAAAGACATCGGTTCATGTACAGGAGTTAGATTGACTGCAGCAGCACTGGACTGTGAATGCTGGAAACACCGTGGGAAGGCTTTCATCCAGCAGTGGATAGAGAACGGCCGATGACGTAGAATTGAAATTAAATTACATATTGATGCCTCGTTAAAACCACTCCTACTATCATGTTGCGAGAGATAGAAATGTGGAGTCAAATTGGACTATGCTCGTGGATACTCTTGGCTGAAAAAATACCATAAACTGAATCGCATGCAAGCGAACACAGTAGCATCTTTTCACCCGAGAGTCACAAAGCGCTGCACAGAGCTATGGAGAGAAGGGCATGTCATCAACAACGACATGAGAATAGATAATCAGGAACAGCAACGCTTTTTTTTATTTATCCGCATTGCGTTTGCCGAGAAGAAAATAAGCAAATTAACATTGCATCCATCACTTTTCCGAGCATTATTATACGTACTGGCTTTTACAGCAGCTTGTGACTGCCCAGACCAGATTTGTGCTGACCGCTCGATCACAATGATGCGATCAGCTGCAGCCGAGAGAACAGCCCACAGCTTATTGGGGAGATCCTCTGCAGAATTGGCATGTGACCCGACCAGGGTGATATATAAATTGTAAAATTTATCAATAATTTTTTTTAAATAAATAAAGTCAATGCAAGCGACTCTGTTCGCTGTGAAGTTGACTGGTTGTGACATCACAATGGCTGTGAACCAGTGAGAAGCCAGGGCACTCTCGGTGACCTGACAATGCCTAGCCCTGCTATATATCATCATCATTATCAATACTCGCTTAATTCTGTAGAGGGTCGCGGGGTGCTGGAGCCTAGCCCGGCAGACAGAGAACACAAGGCGGGGTTATACCCAGGATATGACGCCAGTACATCACGGAACATTTTATATGGCAATTTATTCAGCAGGCCGATTAACCTGAGCATCAGCGTATCTTTGGAAGGTGCGAGGAAGCCAGAATATCCGGCGAAAACCTATGATATATACATGGCAAAGCTAACACAGTCTAGCTTTTCCTTAAATATCAACGGTGTGTTGCGATAATCCTAACTCGCAGATGACGAGTGCACTGTGTGGAGACGTGACACCACTGTGTTTACCCACTGGACGGTATATCCCTCTACCTCTCATCTCATCTCATTGTCTGAAACCGCTTAGTCCTATACAGGGTCACGGTGAAGCCGGAGCCTATCCCGGCAGACACAGGGCGCAAGGCAAGGATATACCGACGATGGGACGCCAGTCCATCGCCGATCCCTCTACCTGACTTAAAAAAAAATACATTCTCGTGCTTGCGATTTACTTTGCCGCGCCATTAATCACATTGCTTTATGCAACAACAAAAAAACCGTTACTGTTGTTGATTTGCCGTTCATATGTCGTTTTTGTTGCTGACATGTCGTTCTCTCCACAGCTCTGAGCAGCGCACCTGTGACCCTCGGGTGAAAGGCACTCTCGAAGTGACGACACAAGAAGAAACCGCGTGTGCCCACGAATCTGGGGTGGGTCTTGGAGGAGCCACGATAGCAGATGCTCACGGTGCAAGCGCCGCACTTCGCGTTGCGGGATTCCAGTTTGGCGAAGACGATTGTTTCAGGCGCTCGCTCCGAGCGCCGCGTTTCACGCACAAGGTCCGGGACTCTGGCTGGACGAGCCAATGGGCTACGGACCACGGAAAGAAAGAAAGAAAAGAGAGAGTTTTCCACCGTTTGGCAGAAGATTCCACCGTCAACATATGGTCAAGTTCTCTAAGGCATCTCCGAGGCATAATTACGTATGACAAAGTACGAAGAGGCTATGGGGCTCGCACGGTAATGCAGCTTTGGAAATTTAGATATTTGAAACTTCCCATGTGGAAACTAACATTCGTCATCAATAATACCGGAGTTTAAAGTCAGTGTACACGTGTCCTTTGATGTGCTATTCGTTTAATATCTTGATTAGCAATCAGGTATCAACATACGCTCAAACTATCATCATATGCTTTGTATAATAATTATATCCTTAAATTAAGTATAGGCTTTCAAAAGCCTACTCACAATAAATGGGAGGGAAGATTACATGTTGAGTTATTTACTTACGGCTGCATTACACACAATGCTGTTTGTTTCTATTTACAACATGACAACACAATTTTTGATAAACAGAACACTTTCGTGGTTTTGTAGGAGACAGTCATTTTCAAACGGAGCGTATTGCGTGACGCTCGTTTTCAAATTACAAGAAATTCGAATTGAGAAAGGGGTAGAACAGAGGCCGCCATCTGTACAGCATACCCTTTCAAGTCACAAAATTATGCCTAAGCCGTACATAATAACGCAACGTGAATAAGCGCAGCATAATTGTGTTTGTTGTCTCGCGCAGTGTGGCCTGATACGAATAAAGAATTTTTTTTTTCACAAAATCTCGCGTGCGACGGTGGCGGGTGGCTTTTCGTTGGGGGCTCTGAAGTTTTCAACTTTGAACTGGTTTTAAATGTGCGCTGGTCTACTGCCGTGGGATTTGGAGATGCGAGACGGCGTCTGGAACGCTGTGTTTTCTGGCACGAGTGCACGGCCGCTTTGAATGCTACATTTGCACCACTTATAGAGCTGACCTGAACCAAACCACCGTGATACAGACTGAAGGCAAAGCGCTTTGCAACGGATGAATGCAACACTAGCCTCGGACGGGTCACATGATCAATGCCAACCCCCCCCCCATCCCGTCTCTGTCTGAGTCCTCTCAGTCAGACAGTTCTTTTTTCATTTAAGCTGTAACGAACCGTTGCGCTATGTGGTTCTTTTTTTTAACAATTGTCCAGCGTGGAGGAGAAAGCAAGTTACGAGATCTTGTCAGGGCAATTAACCTAGGCAGCATGTCTTGGGACTTTTGGAGGAAACTGGGAGTACCCAGTGGAAAGCCACACGGATGTGGCATGGGGAAACAATGCAAACTCCACACAGAAAAGCACCCAAGCCGGGAATCCAACCTTAAACCTTCTTGCTGTGAGTAGGTATTGCTTCTCACTGCGCCACCTGCCTGAGCACCGCTGCTCACCTGTACCTGTTATCGGTGTCATACTTTCTAGACGATATCGAAAATTGTGTTTAACCTTGACCTGATCTTGGCAGCAAACAACACGCTTTTTAAAATTGTCGTGTAAATAAATGTACTCTATGACAACCCCATCTTCACGGGTGAAGCTATCTTTACGGCAAATTATTTGAAGCTAAACATAATCATTAGCATATTTGTGAAGATTATAAAATGCATAGGAAGATAATGTCTCTTTCGTATATCTGTACAGAATTCTTGACGTGGAGATATGTGTCTCGTGGAGACATACCACATTTTCTAGCTATTGGCTTCGTTTTCGTAAGTATAGCTCGTTCTCACAGATTACACATGCCATCGGTGAACCACATCAACATCTGTTACTGTTGTTCTCATGTACAGTAAACCATGTCGACTTGGCCCACAGTTTGTACAAACCGTGTCGCTCACCGACTATTCAGAGGGCCTTTGAGCGCTGAGAGAAGCTGTCGTGTAACGTTATATTGTGGCAGAGACCACAATAAGTGTTTTTTCAACAGATCTCGTCCTACGTCGACGCAGGTCTTCGTTTTTCAACGTCTGCGAGCCTGTAAATATTCCACGTTTCAAACAGCGCGATAATCTCTCCATAGACCGAGGATTTAAAAAAAAAACGGGTGACGATACACGGTTATCGTGCGGAAACCCGTTTTTTTTATGCATGAAAAACAATTGTAGGGCGAACCGGAGTGCTCCTTACGGGCTGTGCGAGGATAATGACGATGGCAAGCAAAGCACATAAGCAAGAGATGTACGGCCAAAAGTCGGTGCCAAATTCCTGCAGCGTATTTTGTAATATCGTCAAATGCACCTGTGTGCAAGATTTAGTGCACGGAGGAAAACGTGATGCTGTCGCCAGATCTTAAAAAAAAAAGTATTTAAATGACATTAAATAAAATTTAAGGGGAAGAAGAGGGAAGAAAAAAAATGCCAAGGCAGTTTGTGCTGTAAAGTCAACTCACAGGGATCTCCCTCACGCCCACCCATTGTACCTTCACTATCCCCCCGAGTATGAACCCAAGGCTCGTCGTGATATAATGCAAAGCCAGCTTATTTAACCCCAATTATTCATCTCAACTATGCACACCCGCCCCAACCCTATCCTTTTCGTAATTTGGAATTTACTTTGGGCCACATCCCAGAGTAAGGGCCTTTTAAATGTACCTCAAGGCTTTTGCGAGCGCTCCTGCTGCTGCAGTCAGTCCCATTGTGTTGCCAGCATTGGTCATACCACACCTGATAGATTTAAGAGTCTGTTTTATGGCTGGAGTGTGAACCAACCTTCTCTCCGTGCGCCGTACGGAAGAGGAGGAGGGAGAGGGGAGGAGAGGCCGCGTTCGGTCCCGTGCTTCGTCATAAAATTCGCAGAGAGTGAAGACAGCTTGATGGAGAGCAGGTTTTGCAGTTTCCCCCGGGGGAGTCCAATAAACCATATTCACATTGAGCCCTCGGAGAGACGCAACGCATGTGGCCGAGAGCAGTATAATGGGCGGCATTGACAGACAAGAGCGGGCTCACTGAGAGGAGGATTCGTGCGTGATGACGTGCAACGCTCCGTTCTCCGCGCAGAGCGGCGCCCGCACGGTCAGTTCGTGTTCAAGCTGCAAGCAACCCGATGCGCTATGCTATCCAGCGGGGAGGGGTAAGCGAGTTACAGCAACTAATCAGAATAACGCAATTTGCAACGCGGTCAATTTGCGCTCCTGGTTTTGGAAGAGACGTGGATATAATAATAATAATAATTGCACTTCTCAGAGCGCTTTTCACCCGAGGGTCACAAAGCGCTGCGCAGACCTGTGCAGAGAACGGCGCGTCAGCAGCAACAACGACATATGATCGGCTGATCAACAACAATAACGGTTTTTTTTTGTTACAAATCTGAGCTGTGGAGAAAACGGCATCTAAGCAACAACAACAACAGCAGAGCAGTTCAACTGAACATCAAATAATGGCTATCTGAGCAGGCGCAGGTAGGCAGCGGGCCATTATCACAGCACGACGACAGTGAGCCGCATCAACAATCCTAGCCAGAGGACTTGAAAACCTTATAGAACAAGTGGGCCTTAATACGGAGGCGTGTAGAAACCGCAGAGAGGTGGGGGACAAGGCAGCCATGCAATTAGCCGGTGCCAATATTTTCCAGATGCTGCATCCTATAGATCATGCCCCTGTGGACAAAATTAATGAAATATTTTTTCTTTTGTAAGAAGAAGGCAGAGAACCTTGAGGAAACTCGCGCATTACAAGGGGAGAACACACAAACTCCACCCTAGGGGCAATTTAGTCAGGACAATTAACCTAGGCAGCAAGGGGTCTTTGGTTTGTGCACGGAAACCAGAGTAGCGAATTAAAACCCACGGAGAGACGAACATGCAAACTCTACACAGAAAGGCACCGAAGCCAGGAATCCAACACAAGCCTTCTTGCTGTGAGGTGATTGCATTACTCACCACGCCACAGTGGTAAAATCTGTGCCTCACAGCAGGGAGGTTTTGCCCGAGGAAGTTTGATTCCTACCCTGGGTGCCTTCCCGCGAGACGGAATGCGTGCGTTATCCCGTGTTTCGCTTGGTTTTCTGCGAGGTTCTTCAGTTTCCTCACACAACTAAAAACCGCTCGATAATTTGTTAATAAACATCAATGTGTACGGGATACAGTATCTGGCAGGTTGGCGCTCGCTGACTATGTGGGCTGCCTCCCCCACACCTCCACCTCCGCGTAGTTTCCTCGCGTCTCTGAGTAGTTCTATCTCGAAACGTCAGACGTTGAGCGAATGTGATGCGTGGCTGTGAATTATTTCGTTGCTTGAAATCTGCGAGGCGTTTACGTGGGTGGCAGGTCGCATCTCAGATTGAGGCGCTCATCTAATGAAGAGTGGACCTGTCCCGTAGTCTTTGCTGTAATTGATAAGCTTTGCTGCTAAAATTTTATGGTCGTTTTTTAATTGTTTTTAATCACGTGGACAGTGGATTCAGGATGCTGCTGTAGAGTAATGGTTCAAGCACTGGACTTCTCGACTTGAAAGCTACATTTTTAAGTTCGATCTCAACAGTTGAATCTACAGTTTTTTCTCTCTCCTACCGGTTTAGTCTTGCCAACAATCTATATTGACACGCCAGAGCAAGTTGATTGGCAGGTCGTACATGGTGGCTTCAAATGTAGACACTAGTCCCTTATCAAAGACGTCTACCGAGTTTAAAAGAGTAAGCCAAATATACTCGATGGACTCTATAGCGTCCTCTAGTGGAGACCCTTTTGCCAGCAGTGGCGTGAATATGCAATTGCAGGGCTGCACCTTTACAAGCGTTTTGAACACTGGGTGCGCTTCACGAACCACATACTTAAGCGATCGTTGGCGGACTACCTGTCACGTGGCTAGGCAGAGGTGTTTAACCGGCGACAGGAATCCAAATACATATGTTGTAATTATTATTTAAAATGTATTACAAAGTAGATAACGAGACAATAGTTTTCCTTCATAAATTTGCCTCCCCCATGTAAAAAAACAAACAACGTAAATATAGTTTTTAAACAAGTTATAACCGCGGCCTCCTGAAAGTGCAAATTTATATAGCATCGATTACAGTTTCCTTGCGTGATTCAGTGCTCCTGAAATTATGCCTTCCCAGAAGACTGTGTATCTGATAGGTTACGCACAAAAAGCCCCACTTTATTTTACTTGTATTTCGAGAGGCGATATCTCTTTCTAATCCATTTTGTAATCTATTTTCTCCACAACAATATTCATGATTATTTTGAGTTATGTAACATTCATTGTGACCGGAGCGGCGACATGGCCTAGCCCTGTCACGTCACCCACTTGTCGAGCATATCACGGTTCGAATCCAGTGGCTGCCCTATTTAATACTGCGGTGATTAACGTTGAAAAATATTCGCCGCGTGCTTCACTGTTGGCGTTAGAGACAGCGTGGGTCCCTGCGTGTTGGTAACACGGTCCAAATGTGTATTTGCGAATATTAATCTCATCTCATCTCATTGTCAGAAATCGCTTAAGCCTGTACAGGGTCGCGGTGAGCCGGAGCCTATCCTGGCAGACACAGGGCGCAAGGCAGGGATATACCCAAGATGGGACGCCAGTGCATCACTGAGCACTGCGGGCAATTTAGTCTGCAAGCCAAGTAACCTCTGCAGCAGCATGTTTTTTGGACTGTGGGAGGAAACCGGAGTGCCCGGCGAAAACCCAAGTGGACGCGGGGAGAGAACATGCAAACTCCACACACAAAGGCACCCGAGCCGATACTCGAACCCAGGACCTTCTTGCTGTGAGGCGACATATCGCTAACCACTGGGCCACTGTGCCGCCCCGAACATTAATCATCGTCGCTTATCGCAAGAAATTGGCAGGACCGTCCTGATAAAGTTTTGCTGGCATTAGGGAGGCTTTCCTGGTTGCACAAGCGTAATAATAAGAAAAGAACAATAAAACATCAACGCAATGAGCGCAACCTGATAAAAAAAAGCTTCGCTAGATTTCAGTTTGGCAACTCGGAAGAAAGAGAACACAACCCCCTAGCAGAGTTTTTCTGGGAACTTCTCTGTTGTAGAGGAAGGGAGAAAAAAAAACTCGCTTTACGTGGAAATGCGGCCGACTGCACTATCAAACAGTGTCCGACTCGATAACAGTGAATTGTGCAAAATACGACTAAATGTGAAATTATCAATGGCAATTTGCTCGTAGCAATACGTTAAACAAACCTGGAGACGAGGTTATATTCGGAGGCTTCAGAAATCCGAGTTGTGTTGTTCGATACGTGACAAGGAAAAGGTGTGACACTACAACCGCAATTACCGTCTCGTGCTGCTGCTGACGGAAGGGCATTCGGTTATACGCTTCCAACACTGCCTAGACGTCTTGAAGGCTTGCGGGTGTACCCACACTTTACCCCACCACACCCAACATTCGAGTGGACTAACCACGGTGTGCCGATTGTATTGCGCTGCTCACAATTAGTGCGGGGCGGCGCGGTGGCGCAGTGGTTAGCGCTGACGCCTCACAGCAAGAAGGTCCCGGGTTCGAGGCTCTCGGCTCCGGTGCCTTTCTGTGTGGAGTTTGCATGTAAAAATTGTCCCGCAATGCCCGGCGATGGACCGGCGTCCCGTCGTCGGGTGTATTCCTGCCTTACGCCTTATGTTTCCGGGATAGGCTCCGGCTTCGCCGTGACCCTATATAGGATTAAGCGGTTTCAGATAATGAGATGAGACAATTAGTGCGTAGAGCAAGGAATGTCAGCGGAATATGGGAGGCATGGCAATGTGCTCATTACACACATTAGCCTCTTTAATTTGGTCCGTGCACTTACGATCACTTTGTATCAGGCGCACACCGTGACCACTGAAGGGGCTCAGTCTTATTCAATCTATTACGCGCTCAGAATCAAGGCAAATCCTCGTAAGACGTCGATGATCTGATTGTTGCGCTGCCGCGTGAAGACGGCGCTGTATAGTCCAGGGTTTTGCTGCCGCGCTGGTGCAGCGGTGCCTGAAATATCCCGAATACGTAAGTGGAATCGTGATCACGCTCCGTGGAGTCTTGTCTTGCTTGCAAGCAGCTGGCCTATTGGAGCGCAGCTTGGAAAAATAGCAGCGGGACATGGGGCCAACGTTGACTCACTAGCCTGAGGAATCTGGTGAGGAAGACAATTGGGATGTTGATATTTTATAAGCACAAAGGTTTAATTTGGTCACCGTATGTGATACTCTGGCGTGTTATTTATTCCGCACGGCCGCGGATGAATTAAATGACACCATTGGGTGGTTGATCGGAAGGTCTCGTGTGAAAGACTAAAGGGGAGAAGGTGAAAGTAAGTTGAATGCCAGCTTGTATGGCATAGACGTTAGATGTCGATGCTCATTATTACAGCAGAAAATGCCCAGCGAGCTTGCAAGCTCTGGACGCCGGATCCCTGCGACATAACAAACGTTGGAACCGATCACCGCAACAACGCATAAGAATTGAAAGGTAGAGAATCAAACTCAAAGCACCAATTTGCCGATAGTTAAAAGTGAATGAAGCATTCAGTGCGGCACATGTGAGAAGTGGTGAGATGTGATTCGACAGCAGCGGTAAAGAACTTTTACGCGAAGACTTTCGTGACCAATGTTATCCATAAAAATGATTTTTTTTGGGTCCGGTCACACAAAACATTATGCCAAAAAAAAAATGGATTTTATTGAGCACGGGTAAGGAATTTACGTGACTCTCACCGCTACTAAAGTATGAGCACAACTCACTTCTGCTAAGATATGTGATCAGTATGGAAGAGTAGACCAAATACCTTCCAGAAGGGGTCTCGGGAGGTCCCTCCACCTCCACTGGAGGCCCTCGTACCAGCAGTGGCACGGGCAAGCGATGCTTGGTCTCACCTTTACCTTTATCGTTGATAACCCACCGTAGTTGAGGCTCGCAATGTTTGAACAGCTGACCTGTGTATCAGGGGTATGTTTGTGCATTGTTTCTTGGTCTTAAAGGTCATATTTTTCATGACACGACGATAATCTGCGTAAAAAAAACGGCAGAGTTATGCTAATACTTTAAGATTACTAGCGGTTTATTTTAAATCACGCTACAATACATTGATATGAGGGGGGTTAAGACTAATGTTTTAATTACAATACAGCAAATTGCGTGACTTTCCGTTTTATATCTGAATAACTTTATTTGGGCGGCACGGTGGCCCAGTGGGTAGCGCTGTCGCCTCACAGCAAGAAGGTCCCGGGTTCGAATCTCGTCTCAGGTGTCTTTCTGTGTGGAGTTTCCATGTTCTCTCCCCGTGTCCGCATGGGTTTTCGCCGGGTACTCCGGTTTCCTTCCACAGTCCAAAAGCATGCT
>JAZEWT010000008.1:7751683-7762293 GCA_036362905.1 Mordacia mordax | reverse complement strand
CACTGGGGCCACCGCGCCGCCCTGTATGCGAATCGCTCTCTTTCAAGAGGGCCGTGTCAAGCGTACCTCGCCCTCCCTCATTCAGAACGCCACGCCCCCCACGTTGGTGGCGCGACTCGATTGACGATGCTTCCCACGCGGGAGGCAAGACGTCGCGAAGGAGAGAGGAACACTCGACACGGCTAGCCCGAAAGAGCGGCTAAACTAATTAAAGTCACAGGTGATTTTGTTTGCATCTTTGCACATTTTGCCGCGTTGTTGCCACACTTCCCCGTCACTGACATGTTTCTGGCCCGAATCTCATAGCTGGGAATACGCGACTATAAACGTCCTCCTTAAGGCGCCTCTCATTATCTCAAGTTGTCTCAATATTTCTCTGATTAAATTCTTATTTCAGAACTTAAATCTGAATTTTGCTCTAAACACACACGTGCACATAGTCTGCTATTTCCAAACAGTTTTCGTTTAATAACAGACTTATTTTGTTCAGCAATTTGCAACGCGTCACGTGCAAGTTTTATTTTGCCCAGGCTTATGTTTTACACAACATCATCGCTTACTTTAAATTATGCAGTTGTTTCCTCTGCTGCCGATAAATAACTTATTAATAGGATCATGCTGTCATCATATTAATTTCATCTTATTCTTCTCCAGCCACGTTCATAAAGATAATCATGCAATTATATACGATCGCCATGGCGATTTTTTTAACGACTTGACCCAGTTCATCACGAGCTACGCGCGTCCGCTGAAACAGCAAAATACAATTCACAATTCCAATGTTAAAGTCATCCTTGTGTGAAAAAGCCGTCACTGAGTTGCCGTACCAAAAAAAAACCACTTCCTTTGGTCGAGTGAATGGCTAAGGCATTGTTCTGCTCTCCCATAATTACCCTGACTCGGCTGGATTTTTTTGTCTTTTTTCCCCCAATTTTATCCCGATCGCGATATCGGTGTCATGACACAAGACGACAAGTCCATCGGATATCTCACAGAGCACCACAAACCCTTCATGTTCGACAACAGCCCACGCAAGCAGATACCGCAGAGCGAGGCTACCTTTGAAATGCCTTCCTACTGACCTCTGCTCCACACGGTAGGGGCAGCGCTTTCCCACCCACTCTGCCAACGAGAGTGATGTTTATCACGCACGACAATTAAGCCAATCGATATACATACAATTGAGCAAGTGTTTGCACGCATATAAATATGTATGTGCGCACTGATTGTAACGCGTTCGAATCGTTTGACGTTTCATTCCAGCTTTACTTCCCACTTGTTGATTTTACGCCTCCGAAACTTTAATTTCATTTCAACCTTATTTTTTGCACGAATATCAACCTTTGCAAACGCTCTTCCGCCTTCATGACTTGGAACAAGGTCACCCATAGGGTGAGTGCTTTGCTCGGAGCAATTTTTTTTAATGCCTGGGGAGAGAATTTGTGAGCCGGCGATGGACCGGCGTCCCGTCGTCGGGTGTATTCCTGCCTTACGCCCTGTGTTTCCGGGATAGGCTCCGGCTTCACCGTGACCCTATATAGGATTAAGCGGTTTCAGAGATGAGAATTTGTGAGATTAAGTGGAGTACCATATTAAACGTGATGCGATATTTGTTTATTGCGTAATCATTGGTGGCCAGGATGAGGGCATCAACTCACTCGCTGCCAATATTCAAATCGTAGGTCTCTGCTTTTAATAATAATAATAATAATTGCATTTATAAAGCGCTTTTCACCCGAGGGCCACAAAGCGCTGCACAGAGCCGTGGAGCGAATTATGATTTCCCCGCGCCAAATCCGCTGCCCTTAGCGACTTCCACATCATCATCACCATCACATCATCACATCATCATCACGACATCGAAGCGCAGGGAACTCGCCACCAGTCTCTTTGACGGACTGTCTCCGCGGTGTGCACTGTGTTTACATGCTGTATTTATGCACAGGACGCAGCGCCCCGCTGGTTCCGCGCAGAATCACTGCGATGCGCCCGCGGGAGCCGGCGGCGGTGATGCAGGTGGTGGCGACGGTGGAGGTGGTTGTGGTCACGGTGGTGGCGGTGGTCACGGTGATGGAGGTGGTTTTGCCAAATTCCCACTCCAACCTCCGAGCCACATGCTCACAACAGCACGACGGGAACTTTAATTGATACAGTACCTGCCAATGTTGGGTTTTACTTAAGATAGTTGCTTTACTGTATCAGTGCTGTTGTGTTTTTCACACGTGCGTAAACAAATAGCAGGATTATAAATTTTCGCAAAACATTGTTTTCTTTCTGGGCGGAGCGGTGGCCCAGTGGATAGCGCTGTCGCCTCATAGCAAGAACACCCGGGTTCGAATCTCGGCTCGGGTGCCTTTCTGTGTGGAGTTCTCCCCGTGTCCACGTTGGCTTATGCCGGGTACTCCGGTTTCATCCCAATGTCCGAAGCATGCTGCTGTCTTGGTTTATTGGCCTGCTGAGCCAATTGCCACCCAAAAAAGTACCCTGCGATGTACTGGCGTCACGACCTGTACAGGGTTGCTGGGGGCTGGAACCTATCGCGGCAGATACAGGGCGCAAGGCGTGTGCCCTGCGAGGTATTGACGCCAATACATCGGCGAAAACCCACGCGGACACGGAGAGAATACGAAAACTCCACACGGAAAGGCACCCAAGCCGGGAATCGAACCCGGTTTCTTCTTGCTGTGAGGCAACTACGCTACTCACTGCGCCCCCCTGTGTTCATTATTACATTGCTAAAGTATGTTTCAGTCCGTCTGCTCAGTGGCATCGCGAACCAATATTAAGTATCTAACACGAATAATGCCCGGCGATGGACCGGCGTCCCGTCGTCGGGTGTATTCCTGCCTTACGCCCTGTGTTTCCGGGATAGGCTCCGGCTCACCGTGACCCTATATAGGATTAAGCGGTTTCAGATAATGAGATGAGATGAGAACACGAATAATGTACAATAATGTACGCGTAAATCCCACGCCTGGTTACGGACGATGCACGGATAGGGAGGCGCCCGCCAGACATTGCTTCCTCGTTATATTATCGGCCAATTAATTCACGAGTGGCTTTATTTTTGGTCGTGGGAGGAATCGAGAGAAACCTGGAGGAAACCCACGCAGAACAGGAGGACACACGAACGCCACGCGAATGTTGCCACCGCGAGTGGATGTTGTTTTGAAGGGGGGGGTGGGGGTGGGAGCATTCGGCGGGCAGCGATGCTGGGGCGCGGTAGCGGAGATGTTCGGAATGCAAAGCCTCTCCTAATGGCCTGATTACCACGCCATTAGCTCGCTCGCCTCCCTACAGCTGGCTGACAGGTACAAGACCTGTAGATTTACTCCCCGCTGGCCGTAATGGGGCTGTGTGAAAACCACGCACAGCACAACGACCCAGCTGGAGATCACCGAATGTGATCTGTCACTTTGGGAACACACTCTTAACGGGATGACGTGGAGCACTGCATATAAGAGGCATACGTGAGCTTCTTCTTCTAGGTAACAATGGTATTCCACAAATCTCTGCTCTTTGATCTTCCAAGAATGTCCATTGTCAATGTGTTCATCCATCTCGAGAGACTCTTGACATAAGTCAATATATGTGGTCCACGATCTCTCTTTCCTTTAATTTTTCCAGTTATGACCAGATTTTCAATTTCTTCTTTCCTCACAATATGCCCGAAACACCTCAACTGTCACATTCTCATCTCATTCAACACTTGATTTCTACATCCCATTTGTGACAACATTTAAATGTTATTGTTGCTGAAATTCCGTTCTTCTGTCGTTGCTGTTGGCGTGCCGTTCTCTCCGCAGCTCTGTGCAGCGCTTTGTGACCCCCGGATGAAACGCGCTATAAAAATGCAATTATTATTATTTCTCCGTCGGAGGAGTGATTAATCCAAGATACTTTCAAGATGCGTCCAAAGAACCACATTTCAGTTGCTTGAATCGTCTCTTCTATACTTGGTGATATTGTCCAATATTCATAAAAATACGTAGCAAAATGTTCATCCGTCAAGTGCAAATGTAATTAACAGATGCTGAGCCAGTGGTGTTTGTTTAATGAGCTGTAAGTCTGCTGATAAGACCCCAAACGGTTGCTTAAAAAAAAACATGCTGCCGGATCATATTGGGCGGTGGAGTGGTAACATCTGCGTCTCACAGAGAGTCTTGCTCGAGGCGGTTCGATCCCCATCTCATGCCTTTTTTTGGGGGGTGATTGTATGTTCTCTCTCTCCCCCCCTCCGCCCCCTTATTCTCCATGGTTTTCCTCCGCGTTCTCGGGTTCTTCTCTCTCGTTGGAGACCGTCTATTTTATGACCCCAGTTCATTAGCTACAATGTGGATAGATGAATACAGGTAACTTATAAGTAAACACCTTGTTGAAGGTAAATACTAAAAAAAAATAAGTGGCTGCTTGTTGCGTCTGTCACCCACTCATACCGAGTAGCAGAGTGCGCGCCCTATGTGTGATTGTGAACGAACGACGTAACACATTCATGCGACGGCATTTTCTGTGAAAGCGACTCATTTCACCGCGATTCTTTCCTTGTGATAGTATACGTTGTTGCGTTGGTCAATTCGAATGTTTGTTCTATCGCAGGAATCCCGCATCCAGAGCCTGTAAGCTCACTGGGAACGTTATGCTCTAACCCCCCCCCCCCCATATATTGCACGCAAAAAAAGCATGCATTAATAATACATAGAACACAGTGTCTGGTAAATGTTGGCGGCAGCTGACTGTATGGCTACCTTCTCCCCATCTGTCTGCAGTTTCCTTGCCCTTGTTCATAATCACAGCTCTGTGCACTGCATTGTGACTCTCGGGTGAAAAGCGTTCTAGAAGTAGAAATATTATGATTATAAATTTGAATCTGCCGGGATAGGCTCCGGTCCAACTGCGACCTTGTACAGGTTTAAGTGGCTACTGATGCTGACTGACTGGAAAGACGACATTTGTCTTCTTAATGTACAATATTTACAGTGCAATGACGAGTAATACTCGTGAGCATAATATCAAGGTGTCAATCTTATGACCTCATTGCCCTGCTGTTAATAAAGCTATTGACTTCAAAACGCAATCTCTGTTGGGCTTATTGCGTGACATTAAACAGATTTAATCTGGCATAAGTTTTCCTGAATGCCTTTGATCCCCACGGAAATAAGCCATTTATTTATTTTCTCTCGTAACGTTTTTTGTGTGTGTGTGTGCGTGAATAAACACAACTTTGTGAACAAGTTGCATCACGCATCTTGTTTCTAAAATGATCACAAATAGCGCACAATCTCTGCTGTTGCTAGGCAGAGGACCAGAGGTCAGTTTCTTTTATTGTACGGGTTTTATTTTTTTACGATGTGATTGTACAGGTGCAAGAGCTGGCACGGGGGGAGAAGGCACGTCTCCCTGGAGTGCCGCACGTCGCTCAAGTGTTTTTTTTTTTACAAATCCATTCAATTCCGCACATGAAACAGATTTCTACGGAGCACGTCAAACCGTCAGTGGCATTTGCTGCACGTGGCTATCACGGCAATAAATCAAACCAGGCGAAATGTTATTAAATATATATATTCGAAGCTGTTAAAAAATGGTAACCCAGAATTTACTTTGGCTCATCTCCCGGAAGCGAGGCCATTTGTGCGGCATTTGAAAGCCTGAGAAATGCAATCTTTGACAGATCTTCGTTTGCCCCACGATGACAGTCATGTGGAATATGCCACCTCTCGAGCTCACGGTTCAGTGGCAGACTAATGGAAGAGCGTGCTCCGAGGGGGCCATCTGCTCGTACTCGGTCACCAGTCGGAGAAATATTGCCACCAAGAGAGCGTCGTCTTGAAAAATCTCGCTAAGATGGGCAATCTAGCCTAGGTTTTTTTTTTGTTGGGTGCAGACACATGGATAGCATTACACAGGACCTGGCCAGACATGAAACACTGCTCCACAGCCATCAATCATCTAATGAATCCTATGTCAGAAATATGAGGCCAAAAAAATAACGGCGCAACAATGCAGAGGCTCGTAATAGTAGCCACTTTTCTCAGGCTCGTCAGGAGGGGTTGGAAGGCTAGCCATTAAAAAGTATTGTCAGAATTCATGAGAACACTTGCTGCATGAAAAAGCACTGAATTGGCTCTCTGGAGTCCAGCTCGCCAGTGTTATAGTATCCGACTATTTCTACCTGGGAGAGACACAGAGGCTCGCAGGAATGAATGGAAGTAACTCCCTTAAATGTACGATCTGCAAATTGCAGATAAATTGCTGGTATAAATTAATGTGCTGAAAAGCAAGTGAATAAGGTAAGCGTACAATGCACTATTACGAGATACGCAGGCAGCCTCAAGACAGGAGGCCTCTCTTGAAAGTTCATTGGTTGAGAGAAGATCGTAATATAAAAATGCAGCTGTATGTTTGTGGGAGTATGCCATTGCAGGCTCGTAAGAGAATCACGAGCATGCCTTCATCAGTCAGTGGTTTGACCACGGCTGCTCATGATTGTGTCCAAAATGCACAAGTTTTGCATAGTTTTGTGTATAAAAACACATACATATGCTCGTGGGCGGCGCGGTGGCCCAGTGGTTAGCGCTGTCGCCTCACAGCAAGAAGGTCCCGGGTTCGAATCTCTCGGCTCGGGTGCCTTTCTGTGTGGAGTTTGCATGCTCTCCCCGTGTCCGCGTGGGTTTTCGCCGGGCACTCCGGTTTCCTCCCACAGTCCAAAAGCATGTTGCTGCATAGGTTAATTGGCTCGCAGGCTAAATTGCCCCGCAGTGCCCGGCGATGGACTGGCGTCGCATCGTCGGTATATCCTTGCCTTGCGCCCTGTGTCTGCCGGGATAGGCTCCGGCTTCACCGCGACCCTGTATAGGACTAAGCGGTTTCAGACAATGAGATGAGATGAGACATATGCTCGTGATGATAGTGTTAATGTGCCTGTCCATGTTTACAAATAATTTCAGTAAGAATTGAATTTGTACAATTTCTGCTTTGTCTACTTTCTTGTTTCAGAAATAAAAAAAACACTTATTTACTATAATTGTTAATAGAATTTGACTTACAACTTGGTTTTAATCACTAACTGACAAACATGTTTGTGTTACGTTTGGCGCAAAAGGAACAAATGCCCGATTGTCAGGACTTCGAATTGGACACGACAGACTTTTAAAATTACAAATTCATAATTTATAAGTCTTTGTAAGGACCTGCCACACCATGTCAGCCTTGGATGTTGTCTGACCGTGCTGCTTAGCACTCTTCTGTGAATGCGAGGTGACCAGACCAGTTTCGATATCACCCGCCACTGATGTGAGTCATGGCTTAAAATTAAACCAAGGTTGCTATAGCCAGGGCGGCGCTGTGGTGCAGTGGAGAAGTGAGTAGCGCTACCGCCTTACAACAAGAAGGACCCGGGTTCAGTTCCCGGCTCGAGGTCCCGGCTCGGGTGCCTTTCTGCGTGACGTTTGTGCGTGCTCCCCGTGCCCGCGAGGGGTTTTGCGGGGTACTCCGTTTTCCTCCCACCGTCCAAAGACACGCTGCTGCAATTGATCTGCTGAGTAAATTGCTCCAAAATGTTCGCCCTGCGATGTACTGGCTTGACACCCTGGGTATTCCCCCGCCTTGTGCCCTCTGTCGGCCGGGATAGGCTCTGGCCCCCCGTGACCCTGTAGAGAATTAAGCGGGCATTGAAAATGAATGAAAGCTGTACCCACTTAGTCTTGCGCTCCCCACCAGTGATGTAAAATTAATTAAGCCTCTGTTGTGATGAATAACAACCAGTTTTAATTTAAGCCCATGGGAACCGTTGAGCTGGCAGCATAGCTCTTTTTAACAGTTATCCAACATGGAGGGCTGTGCAAGATACAACATCTTAGCGCACCGGCTGGAAATGTGGTCAGCACAATAAACCTAGGCAGCGTGTCTTTTGACTGTGGGAAAAAACCGGAATACCCGGCGAAAACCCACGCGGAGACGAGGTAAAGATGCAAACTCCACGGAGAAAATCCGAGGCTGGAACCCAGGTCCTTCTTTGCTGCGAGGCGCACTGTATCCGTGAAAACGATAGAAACGTCGCGAGGAGAGGAGAGAGGGGGCCATCGACGCGGCTGTCCCGAGAGAGCAGCTTTTCGAAGCAATCATCATTAAAATATCATCTCGATAAGCGACGGCCCTGTGTCATTCCACTGCTCGATTGAGACCCAGTGTAACGTTAGTCACAAGGGCTGTTTGTCCATTCCTCATCTCACGTATCTGTGCGTGTTGGTGGGAAGGGCGAGAGGCAGGATTTGTTGGGACTTCACACGCTACTGATGTTGGGCCTGGTCGGGAATCTAACCGAGGTTGCAAGGATGCTGGCGGAGTGTGCTACCCCTGCGCCACCAGTCTGCCTGTAAAGCTTTTGTAGCAATTGTCTTGACTTACAGGAGCATTCTCCTGTCATTGGCACTAAGTATGATAAACGTAGGACTAGTATTTATTTTATAGCATGGATACTAAATCAGCACAGCAGGCTTCATGGGTTAACACTTATACCGCAGTTTGTCTTCCAAAGATCGAACAAATTTAAACAAGTTGCACATTCCACAAAATTAATTCACGTTCAAAGCTCATTTAAAAGTACCTTTGTATTATAATTTCATGTTTTCATCATATACCAAACATGTGTGTCATGTACATTTCCCATATAAATGACGAATTATCATTAAGCTAAACAAATTTTTGCAAAGGCACTTTTAACATTTTCTTTTACTATACATTATGTTAATTTCTAACCATTCAACACTTTTTTTTATGGAATTGCGTTGAGGCTTAAACTCTCCTGGGGGTCAAAGAGTATTTATAGAGGTCAGGCACTTTCCTGACGATAGAAGTTACAAGTACACAACAACCATTGTTAATTCAAAGGCTTATCAGTAACTATTCAGAGTAAGATCCGACGATCTGAATAAGCGCAATTGCCTTCAAAGTCTGCTATTATTCATTATATAAATCGCACATCACTTCCTAGAGTGTGATGAGATATGATTCATGCTTGTACAGCGGCGTGCCTCAAATATAGTTTGGTTTATCCACAGCACGCAGATCTATCAACACACTTTAAGAAAAATAAGGTCTGAGCAAAGAACTTGGCCCAAAAGTCAGAAACGGCGCTAGGACCCTTTGAGGATTTCATTTGGCAAGGTGGTGCAGTGGCTACATCTGCACCCCACAGAAGGAAGGTCCTACCCAAAAGGCAATAAAATTCCCACCTAGGGCACCTTTCTGCGTGGAGTTTGAATGTTCTCTCCCCCTATTCTGTGTGGATTTCCTCCGGGTTCTCCGGTTTCCTCCCAACCAATAAGCCACACTAAGTAACTGGTCGATAACCTTATATTGGACGCAGTGTCTGGCGGGCTGACGCCGGCTGACCATGTGGCTGCCTTCTCCCACCTCTCTGCTCTTCCCTGCAGCGCACTGGTACCTCTGGGTGAAAGGTGCTGCTATATAAATATTATAAATACGTATTAATAGTTGTTACACTCTCTTAACTGGAGGCTATTGTTACGATAGAGATGCGTGCCTTCATTTGTCGCCACAGGGGCAGTCACTGTCCCTCTCATTCAGATAACGGGAGAAGTGATATTACTTGCAGATTCCTCAGCCAAGAGATTGGGTTGGCTGACTGAACTTGTGACCTTGGGGGGTGTTTGTCTGTTGAGTCTAGGCTTGGCTCAGGGCTAAACGTGCCGAGACATTCCCAGCTTTCTTGTTCTGTGATGCTGAGATAAAGCGGAAGTCACAACAATAGAATACAAAGCCACGACTACATTCAAACTAATTACTAATAAGTCGCGTGGGTATGTATTTAATTAAAACAGGAAGCCTCTAAATCCAAGCCCAGAGCGTTCAATGCGAGGCTTATTTTTAATTTACAGTAATCTGTAAAATTGGGGTTTTGAAAAAGTTTTTGTTTTCAAAGTGCTCTCATTGTTATATTAATACATTTACACCATAAACGAAATTCATGTTAATAATTATAAGCCTTACATTTTTTTTATGAAAACAAATTATTTTCTTAAATCTTTATATATTTCTGTATTACCCATTTGTAATTTGCCGTGCTTATAGTTTACAGAATTCTTCTCTTCTCAGGACAACTTACAATTCACGGAATACACGCTGACATTCATACTTTTCACGACAGCGCATAGAATAATGACGAAACGGTTTAAAAATATATATTTTATAAATAGTATATATATAAAAAAGCAGCACAAGAGATAACAAAATGCAACAACAAAAAAACCCAACGCATAATTTAAGCTGAATACGCACCGAGGGCATCTAAAACGCCACAAAAAAAATCTTAAAGGAGCACCGAATGCCATCCTCTAAACCCTGAAATAAGTCCTACTTTTGACATGCCACACAGTATGCGGTAGTGGCCGTTCATTGGGTAAAGAGAGAAATCGCATCCACTGCTCGAATTCGCAGTCAACTCTAATTTGATGTCGATGTTTACATGCGAGAAACAAGAAACCCCGGCAAGCGCGCGGCTAACGCGCTCCATATGCAGCGCAACTGTTGAGTCTCGTCTCCAGTCCCGCAATGAGTGAAAGCGCGCAGGGAGAGAGGAGGGGGGCGGTGGG
>JAZEWT010000008.1:7718836-7731123 GCA_036362905.1 Mordacia mordax | reverse complement strand
AATGTGTGTCCACTTGCGCTCAATTAGAAAAGAGATAAACTAACAAGCAAACAAAAACACCCTTCACGAAAGGCTCTACCACATCAATCCATACTATACAAGCGGATGTATATTTGTACAATGTAGCTGTTTATATACCCACAGAAATAGGTTTGATAATATAATCACGCTACCAGCAAATAATTATAAATAATGTTTTGTTTATATTCCGGCCAACGTACCCCCCATCGCAGTCGACATGGGAATTTTATTGCCATAAAGAAAAAATCTTCTACATGCACCCATACGAGCTGTGTTCACTGTGTACTTTGTTACTAAGTATAATTAAGTTATTTGTTTGTGAAATACAATATTTGTGCGTGGAAATTGCTTTCATCCAATGAAAGTGAAGATACCAGGCCCATTTTTTTTTCAAATATACAATTTATTCTAAGTGCATTTTCTTGGTTTTCACACGGCTCATTTATTTTCGACTTAAAGAATCCTTTTTCATTCTGTAGTAATACAATGTGCTACGTATAATAGCTCGTGTCATCTGCACGAGACGTTCAAAGTTGTACAGATGTACCGACCACTATATTTTTGCAGTCACCCTATGAAAACCCAGCAATCCCATCATTATGAGTCTGAATTTAAATGCGTTTGTTTTAGATCTTAACAAAGTTTTTAGCCGTCAATTTCACATCAAATATCATTTACAAGAAAAGCAGGACGGTCAAATCTTAATAGACTTGAAAAAAATATTCTGGCCGTTATTCAGCATTGTACAGTTAGCAAATACCGGCAAGGCATCCTTTGATCTTGTCTATTTAAATTCCAGTAACAGAAAGCATGTGGCTTTAGGGAATGTTATAGGGGCTGACAATCTGTTGAGAGATAGAAGCACAAAGTGCACGTTGCACGCTAACCCTATCTCCATAACACGGGAGATACTTCTGTTTCGCTTTTTCCACCTTCAAGTTGAGAAAAACCCCGGGGGGGGGGAGGAATAAAGGTGCAGCACTGCAATTGCTTGCTTGTGGTACTGCTGGCAGAAGGGCTCTAACCAGAGAACGATTTAGATGGCACGTTTTAGGAAGATATATTTGTCTACCCTTTCATAGGGAAATCTTGAAATATGTGGAAATACCCACACACTTTAACCCACCATACGCAACTTGTCCATCGATTAACCATACCTATTAATACTTCTACGAATTCCAGAAACACGCCCATTCCTACAACTGCCCCGCCGGTGTGTATTGAATCAATCCGGCGCCCATCTATTAAACCACAGGTACATCCACCCAGGTGAGTGAACTGGGAAATAAATTACTCTTCTTTTTTTGTTTAACGCGAAAGGCCAGAGCACAGCGCGGACACCTGGCTGCTGGGAGTGAAGGCAAACATACGCGGCGTGGCATGGTCTCCACGCACACGCACGTGCACACGCGTGTGCGCTGCCCTACCACGCCTGCAATGCAAAACAAAATCAACAAACAAATTAGCATTCCATGCCTACCTCGCGCTTCGCTGCAGCGTCTTCCGGAAAGTCGCGGGTTGGCATTGGCTGTGGCCCTTGATAGCAAGTGAATGGAATGCTTTTATGGGGTGGAGAGAATTTGTATTGGAACAGATTAAAAAAAATATAGGACGATTTTTGTTGAATAATGACAACGATTGTAATGATGTAGATTTTCACGGCTCGATGCACGACGATTGCATCGAAAAGCTGCTCTCACGCACGCTGCGCCCGAGGATGCCTCTAACGTGTGGGGCGAAACGTCGCGAGGTGGAGAGAGGAAGCGATCGACGCGGCTGTCCCGAGAGAGCAGCTTGTCGAAGCAATCATCGTAATTACATCGATTATGAGACCGTGATTATAATTTAGGTGTTCGATATTTTTCCAAGTAAAGTAGAAAAAGATGATTGAAAGCGGCCACTTTATAAGAAGGTAAAGGTGCGGCCCTAAAGATATTTGCTCTTGCCACCGCTAGTTGTGCTGATTTGTCGTTCTTGTCTTGTTGTTGATGTCGCCGTTCTCTCGCCGGCTCTGTGTAGCGCTTTGTGGCCCTTGGCTGTTGAGCGCCCTAGAAGTGCTATTATTGTTGTACGATACATGTTGAATTACACAATTCACAATATATGTATTATGTTCACTGATAATTTTGCATTTTAAGATTGTAGTTGAAGGTCTGATCATGTTTTGCTTGTTGTTCTGCAACGCTGTGTATTTTAAAAATAAATCCCAAAAAAAATTGTTGTTGCTGTTGATTTTCCATTCTGGTGCAGTTGTTGACGTGCCGTTCTCTCCGCTGCTCTGTGAAGCGCTTTGTAACCCTCGGGTGAAAAACGCTCTACAAATGCAACTATTATTCTTAGTAGTAGAAAGGCCTCAAGAAGATAGAGCTCTCGAGGCCCCTTTTCAAGGCAATGTTGGCCTACTTTTCGGGGCAGAAGAGCAAGTGAGTCGAGTTGTGGAGCATTAGTATTTACCCGGCAAGCTGGAGTTTGATTGCCGGCCACAACTGACAACAGTGGTGCGTGACTGTTCACTCTGGGATTACACCATCCTACACCAACCAGCACTGTGAAGTATAGCTGCGCTACCCCCGTGACTATCACAGTCGTGAGCAGAACTTCATGAAATGCATAATTATTTTCCGCGGATGAAGTATAATATTTCATGGGAATAAATGTGGCATAGGATTAATTAATAACGAACAGCGTACACACGTTGTGTTCACGGCAATAACTCGTCGCACAAATTGTGAAACGTGACTATGCAGATGATACGGCTGTGGCATTTTCAATCGAAGTCTGGATCAAAACAACTGAATGAAACCCCTTCAAAGGGAATGCAAGACACATAAATAAATAAAACAAAAACAAACTTCAGATGCCAAACCTAACCTAATATATAACGTATTGCAATGCCGGTCCGTATTTAATACGTAAGCGAGGTTGCCTACTCGAATTACTGCAGAAATGGCGTGAACAGGAAGTAGGGGATATTTCTCTGGGCTATGTAATTATTTGTACAGGTTGTTTATTAGCCACAGTGAAACGATTTTCGTGTAGTGTTTTGAATGCAATAATTCCAAATGAGTCAGCCTAAATTAGGAAACAGCTGCTGAATGTGCAACATTACTGTGCTTGTTTCTCTTGCGTTGTTTGCTTGGGTCTGGTGTTCAGCTTTGAAAGAAGGTCAAAAAACCCAGATTGATTGTAGCAAAAAACAAGCACAATATTGAGGAAAAGAGTCATTTCCCAACACAGCACGCAATGACTTACAAATATAGCAAGAATCCGAATCATGCCCTGCTTAGTGATGTAAATGAACTCTTAAAGATCCTGTGCAGGTGTTTCAATTCTATTTTAGGGGTCAGTCCACGAAAATAAACCAAGTGAGTTTGGACCGCTCTCCAATTTTGGTAAAATCGGGGTTTGCGAGCGTGAAAGATGTGTAGCAAGGGGATTCTGGTCAGAGATCAGGTGGCAAGTGCATACCAATACCTGCACTCAGCCCCACTAAGCAAACAAACTGTCATTAGCTGGCCCCTTAATGTGCTCTCGAAATGCTCCACTGACTTTCCTGCTTGTTTTATGGCCCTTTGAGATGGAGGAAGTTTGATTTTAGTCCCTTTTTTTTGCCTTAGCTCCTCTTTTTGGGTGGGTAGTGGATTGTTGGGGTGGGGGCAAGGGTGGGGTATGGGTGGGAGAGAAGTGGGGGGGGGGTCCCCTCTCTGCGTCCCTGCTGAGAGTGGGGTTCTTAGAAATGGAGGACGAGAGACAGACTTGTATTTGCGGAATATCAAATTTCCCCCCGAGTTATACGTTTTGAGGGATGAAGCCTCTGTCATAAACAATGTTAACTTGTTCTGAATGAAAAAAAAAATCTCAAATGTACAATACAGTATGTGCGATACTATTGCAACGGGTATATTCTGGAAGCAACGTGCAATTTTCTACAAGACATAGATAATATCCTGAGTGATCTATGTATAGACAGACAAAGGTATAGCACTGCAAATGTTTGCTCAATGTAATGCTGGTAGGGAGATCCAGAGCCCCTGTCGAGGATACTTGGTCTATTTCTTCACTATGATCAGACGTCTCGAAGGTGACAGATATCATCATCATTATCCGCGTAATCCTGTACAGGGTCGTAGAGGGCCAGAGCCTATCCCGGCAGACAGAGGGCGCAAGGCTGGGCTCTATACCCAGAATGTTATGCCGGTACATCGCAGGGCACTGAGGGCAATTTACTGAGCAGGCTAATTAGCCTAGGCAGCAGCGTGTCTTTGGACGATGGGAGGAAACCGGAGTAGCTGATGTCAACCCACGCAGACACGGGGAGAGAGCTCGCAAACTCCACACAGAAATGCACCCGAGCCGGGAACCGAACCTGGGTCTTTTTAGCTATGAGGCCACAGCGCTGCTCACTGCGTCAGCACGCCGCCCTGACACAAATATGCACACTCAGAGGTACGCGCTCCGAAATCACTGTGGAGGGATTCTTGAGAATGCCACATTTCACTTGGAAAACACTGCGCGTCTCTAACCTCCCTGGTACCTTGGAGGCTGTGGGTTTAATGCCAAGCCCTCACTGTGCCGTTCACTTGTCCTCTCTCCACGTGGCTCTATTTCCAGGTTCCTACAGTTTTTCTCTCCAGCGAAAACGTGCGTTTAGATTATTCGACTGTTCCAATAGGGCAGCACGGTGGCACAGTGGCACAGTGGGTAGCGCTGTCGCCTCACAGCAAGAAGGTCCCGGGTTCGAATCTCTCGGCTCGGGTGCCTTTCTGTGTGCAGTTTGCATGTTCTCCCCGTATCCGCGTGGGTTTTCGCCGGGCACTCCGGTTTCCTCCCACAGTCCAAAAAACATGCTGCTGCATAGGTTAATTGGCTTGCAGACTAAATTGCCCGCAGTGCCCGATGATGGACTGGCGTCCCATCGTGGGTATATCCCTGCCTTGCGCCCTGTGTCTGCCAGGGTAGGCTCCAGCTCACCGCCACCTTATACAGGACTAAGCGGTTTCTGACAATGAGATGAGATGAGACTGTTCCGATATAAAGCTGCTGCGTCTGATGGGCAACTTCTATGACCTATGCTCTGTTGTCAGTTCAAGCCAGAAAAAAGCGCTGATAGCTCAGTGGGCTTTACCTGGTAAATAAAATCGTTTAGTTTAATCTCAATGAACATCTTAACGTTTTTAGAATCCAGTCCTTTTTTTTAATATATGAAGCCATGGCTTTCACAACATTCAATCATATATCTCATCTCATCTCATTATCTGAAACCGCTTAATTCTGTATAGGGTCACGGTGAGCCGGAGCCCATCCCGGAAACAAAGGGCGCAAGGCAGGAACACACCCGACGACGGGACGCCAGTCCATCGCCGGTCAATCATATATTTCCAATGCTAATACTACAAACGAATAACGCACCCGCGTAAATTCTATGCTTGGTCGTGGATAAGACTCAGAGGAGGCACGAGAAAACCGCAGCGAGGTGGGGGGCGTCAGGCAGGTGGTTAGCCAGTGCCAACTCACCAGACACTGCTGCTATACATTATGATGTTATTGGTCAATTAAATAGTGGAGTGGGTTTTTTTGTACTTGTTGGGGAGAAATTGGAGAACTGGGAGGAAAGCCACGCAGAATAGGTCGAGGACACACAAATTCCACACAGAAAGGTGCTCGAGTCAGGAATCGAAGCACCTCGGGCAGGCGTTTCTTTCTGTGAAGCGCAGATGTAACATCCGCACCACCCTGTTGAGATGGAACAGGATTATTTAAAACATTGGTGGGGCATCTGGACACGCATCGCCTTGTATTTTTACAGAAAACAAGCAACAGTCTTGAAACCTGCAGGTACATACTTACAAAACAGTGGTAATCAATAAAGGGCACCTTTCGCATGGAACAAGTGCATAATTTCGACCGATGTCAAATTCTGAATTTCAGAGAATTGAGCAAGAAAGTCTTGCAAGCTATTAAAGTGCAGTTTGATTTCGGTCAGGTTGCCATCACGTGATTGGTATTTTATATAAATCTCAATCAATCTGCATTGCAAGGGCACACGGACGTATCAAGTGTCAGAGCTGAGTCCGAATATTAAGAACCCTGGTGAGACAGTCACGATAAAGAAAGGCAATGATTTAAACAGAATAACACGTGGATCGTATTAAAGCATATTCGTGTCGACCACTACAATCATCAGGTATTCAGCAACTAATGGTTGCATCAACAAAAGGGATTAATCACGTCGCACAGGCTAATCTCATGTGTTTACACTTTAAAGCGGACACATTAGTAATAAGTGGCAAAAATACATTGCACTTAAGTGACCTGAATGCTGTAATTAGACAACCATAGCAGACAGGCATAGGATGGGACGATGACTTGGCTGAGTGCTGACGCATTAAACCACTTGTTGCAAAACTTGCGGTTCAGATCCATCGTCCCGGCCTAGTTAATACTGCGGTTGTATTGACGGATGTGGGTATTCGACAAAAAAACCATAAGCGTGTGCTGAGATCATCGCAAATTACTGACAAATTACTTATTTGGGGAAAGATTAAAAATAGTTATTTTTTTCCCTTACTCGCATACTACACTTGTCGTGAAACACAGCATATTCATCATAGCCTTGCGCTATAAATATTGCACAATTTTCTCAAGCAATTCTTCTGTCGTATGGCTGATGTAGGTGTTGAGTCTCATCTCATCGTCAGAAACCGCTGAGTCCTGTTCAGGGTCGTGGTGAGCCGGAGCCTATCCCGGTAGACACAGGGCGCAAGGCAGGGATATACCCACGATGGGACGCCAGTCCCAGCAGCATGTTTTTTGGACGGTGGGAGGAAACCGGAATACCCAGCGAAAACCCACGCGGACACAGGGAGAACATACAAACTCCACACGGAACGGCACCCGACCGAGATTCGAACCCGGGACCTTCTTGCTGTGAGGTGACAGCGCTACCCACTGGGCCACCGTGCCGCCCTAGGTGTTGAGTAAAGACTATAACATTACATTTGGGCGCAGGTTGAGCCAGGTGACTGCCGTGATGTGTGACAAAGTCTCACGAAATGTACTACGCTGTTATTACCAAAGCGAAGTCGTGAATGTTTCTTTGCCGCACAAGGGAAGGCAGTGGAAGGACCAGCAGCAGTTTGGGCGGCAGGGTGGTGCATCAGTAACATCTGCACCTCACACAAGTCCTGCCCGAGGCGGTTCGATTCCTGCTTCGGATACCTTTCTCTGAGTGTTCCCCCGTGTTCTGCACGGGCTTCCTTCAAGTTCTCCGTGTTCCTCTGACAGCTAAACAAAAACACACACCCATAAATTAATTGGAAGATAACAATCATAATATATAGGAAGCAGTATCTGGTGGGTAGATGACTGGTGACCCCCTGACTAACTCCCCCTCCCCCCCTCTCTGCAGTTTCCTCCTGTCTCCGTATCGTGTCTAGTCCATGACCAGGCGCGGAATTTCTGCACGTTATAAATTGCAGTATTACTAGTTTGCATTTTATCTGAAAGTCGACTCAGAAGAATAGCAACAGATAGAGCTGAGCGTTGCAAGATGGATTTGCAGCTGGCGTGAGAATGTTGGGAAAAATAACATTTGGAGTGAAACAGGGACCACATATAACTTTGCACACATGGTAGCAGATAGCTCCTTCCCTACAGAAATCCATCGTGCTTGTTCAAAAGATCACCACAAGAGAGACAGACCCAAGTCTAAGATTTTGGAAAAAGATCTTGGAATGAACGTTTGAAGATTTACACTTTTTTTCTCTCTTTCGCGCCGTGTTTTTGGATCATAACGTGGATTCTACAGAACGCAACCTAAAATAAAGAGGGCGTAAGTCCAATTCTGGACAAACAACACAACAGGCGTAATTTGACTCTAATCATCGCAAGGTCCAGCTAATCAGACCAATTGTACCAAATGCTTTTTTGGCAAGGAAATCGATATGGTGGGAGCACTTAAGCCGCGCAAGGAAATGTGTCATTGGATGCTTTAGTTTTCCAAGGATTCACCACCATTCCTGTCCAATGTTTCTCTGTAATTTACACTGACAGCATCAGCAGATGCATTCAATTACCTTTTGCCCAATATTTACAGTACCCGTTGAAACGGAGACCTCGCGGTTTCGCCGGATAAAAAGGAGGACACTAACCCCCTTTATTTGTTAGTTTTTGAAGCGGACGAAGATTCTTAAATATTTCGTGCGAGATCTACGGAGTGCGTGCTAGGAATTTACGTTGCTGGGCGGGTACGTTAGCTATTTCCTGGACACAGCGGGACATCACACAGATCAAAATGGCAGAGCCTCACAAGGCCTCTGATCCTCAGCCAGGCCGACTGCTTCAGGGCTTACTTTGTGAGTTGGAAGGGGGGGGGCAACAGTGGTGTGTGTGGTTGGGTGCTGTGGGTAAAATTGGAGGGTTGATAGGGGGGGTGGGTGGGAAGAAGACGGGGCGGTAGGGGAGGGGAGTGTGAGACCAAGACGGAGGAAGGAGCGTTGATGGGGAGGGGAAGAACTTCTACCCCCCAAAAAAAAACTTGTGATGGCAGGTATGATCAGCTCTGCTATGAAGATGACAAAACATTTCCGTAGCACTTTGCGTGAACTTGGTAGCATGTGAGTGGGTGTTCAATTGAAAGCGTTTCTCGTGGAGTCGCAGCACACTCTCGGGTTTGCACGGTGGCATTGCGTGGGGCACAGGAGTGGTGGTCGACACATGCCAGTGAGCCTCTCGGAATTCAAGTTGTCCCGACAGGTTTAATCCGGACAAGATGTGCGAGAGATGCAATGCGGAGTGCAACGGTGTCCCAGTAATTTGTGTGAACTTTTCTCGGAGCGAGTGATGTGGTTTATCTCTTCCACCGCAACGGATTAAAGGACCAGAGTTCAACGGAAAGTTGTTTTTCTCTTTGCTTATGATTAGAGGAGCTTTGTGCGCAACACAAAATAGTTTAATCGTGGAGTACAAAGCGAACTGAGAAAAATTGCTTCAAATCACGATAAAACTAGACTTAGAAAATCACAATGATTTCCTGCTCACATGAGTGTTCAGGCAGTGCTAGTTTACTGTTTACAACCTCAAGAAAGTAGTACAAATTCCATATTCCTGTGGTGGGAGTGAGTCTATCCGTAGGACAACCACTATTGACTCGCTTTCAAAGTGCTACTTACTTTATCAACCCCATAGGAATGTTGAGCTGAGTCAATCTCCAAACAGGATTTAAACTGGAAATTTTGCAATTGAAGCAGCTCATTAGTATGCTGTTATACTTACAGATATTCATGTATGCGGCGATGGACTGGCGTCCCGTCGTCGGGTGTATTCCTGCCTTGCGCCCTGTGTTTCCGGGATAGGCTCCGGCTCACCGTGACCGTATATAGGATTAAGCGGTTTCAGATAATGAGATGAGAGATATTCATGTATGTTCATAATAAAAATCCACATAACGTAAAAGCATATTTTCGTTTGCTATCACGTACCTCGGAATACCACATTTCATACATACTGGACAAGTTTTAAACGTGAACAAACAAAACCAAACTCCATGATACCGAGTTGGGAATTGGTACACAAACATATATAACCAAACACTCAAACACATTTCATCATTCACACGTTGACCCGAAACGCAATGCACATTAACAGATATTTTGTACGAGTGCTTTGTGGCAAGAGTGATGATGACACGCATTCGCCGTGTGTAGAGAAATTAAAGCGTAACGTATCAAACATTCAGTGCGACTAAAATGAGACCACAGATGGAGTAAGAGGTGGTGGTGCTTTCACTCCGTCTAGAGGCAGCTCACTACCACCCCCACATGGTAATATGAAAATCACTCATCCCATATTCCACGTTCGTTGTTTTTGTTCTAAACAAAGCTGCTTTAGCGCACCACAATATTAGCATTGCGATATTAGTAAATAATGTATTATCGTCATCATGATTCGCCACGGTAAATCCACCGCTGGATGAAGGCCTCCCTCATTCGCTGGCATCTCGATATGACAATCGTTCGATGTAAGAAGTCACTCAGCACCTGGCGCTATTACATGCATTGGGAATATACGACTGACAATTTTAAGTTGGTTAAGAAAACTTGTCAATTCAAATTTTCGAAACAAAATCTAGATGTCTGAATATCATACCCCCCCCCCCAAAAAAAAAAAACATGTCAAAGTTACGCATCAATGATCAAACATTACAAAAAAATATTAAACATGTATTGAACATATGCTTTGAAATAATGTCACAGAGTACGTTATGGTAGGGTGTAGTGTGGGTAATCCAACCTCTTCCAAAACACTTCACCAGACTAGAATAGAAGGCCGAAGACTCTTAATAGGGACTGCCGTGGGCTCCATAGTGGAGGCTCTTCTGCCTGCAGTGCAACGAGCAAGTAATTGCAGGGTTGTACCTTTACTTTGTTCTATCCATTCATATTAATTAATTGTACTTTAGCTGTGCGGCCAAGTATTAAATAATGTGGAACATGTTTTAGACAAACATATTAAATCATGTGGAACATGTTTTAGACAAACATATTCTACATTATTTAATGCTTTTAGACAAACATATTCTACATTATTTAATACTTGGTTAAATTGATCATAAGTGTGCGTGTTCTTACACTCCCATTTGTCCTTGTGCATTCGGTGCCATTGTTTGATATTAAATTACTCGAGTGCCCTTTATTCTTCATAAGGAAACAATACAGCTGCATTACTAACGGAATGTAAATTGTGACCGTGTGATTACAATGGACCCATGTTACAAGGCTTGAGCAAATAATCATATAAATTACAGGCAGCTTAAAGGAACACATTTTACATGGGCTTTTTTTGTTACATATTTCTTACCTCCTTCAAACATATTGGTGGGATTGTCGACGCATCCTGTTCAGCGCTGGTAGATTTATATAATTGTTCATAATCAGCGGGGCTCCATGCTCATGACATCAAGCTTCGTGCTGTGGGGAGGAATTTGGCTGTCGGGAATTAAAACTCGTGGTCTTAGCCACAGGGGGTAGCATCCGGAGCCCCGTCTCCATGAGTACAGCGTTGTGACGACCAATGCCGAGTTCCCGACCAGATTGGGCCCAAGAGCACCCGCTCTGTGTACATTTCTGCGGAATAAACATGCCCGGGCATATCCCTTGGAATGCTGGTATGCGAATTGCTATGATTTTAAAATTTCAGACTCTTTTTAATCCACCGCTCAGTGAAGGTTTCCGAAGCACGTATACGTCGGTCACAGGGGATGTCTTGTCCGTACTTCGCCATGCTGGTCACCACGAGTTTTGGTGAAGTATGGAAGCGGAGATCAGAGGCCAGGACCAGTTCAGATCATCACTTGACACGAACGTGTTGATGCGTGTTTCCAGAGCGAACCACTCTGCACGGCTCTCTCTCTCTCTGTACTTCTGCGTATTAGTGCTGAGCAAAACGATTAATAAACAAAAAATATCACCGAACACAAAATTGCGCAATCGGATGTTTTCCCGTGAAACTGCCTGCTTGATATATTGCCCCAAATCCATCCAGGATGTCAGCAAACTCGCGGTGTTTGGATTGCACCGTGCTCCTGGTACATTGGCACTATTAATTTTCACCCCCTGTTAAACCTGCAGCATTTTTGTAATCTTGCCTCGGTTTCATCAACTTTTTAGATACGCTCGTAACAAATCTGAAATGTGTTTTCCACGGCACAGCAATATATACTTTTTGCAAATAATAATATTTGCATTTCTAGAGCGCTTTTCCGCCAAGGGGTCACAAAGCACTGCACAGAGCTGTGGAGAGAACGGCATGTCAACAAGTAGATCAGTTAAAATTAAACAATGGCTACAAATCAATTAAGGCTTTGCACGGTTATTCTGAAAGCGTAGCTCTAAAGAGTAATTCAGAGAGACATCGAGCCGTGAAAACCTATATCAGTGAACATTAGTGCTTTCAACTATTTTGCTTAACGTATGGTGCGCGGTGTTTGTAGGGGAAGTGATTCTACAAGCAATGGAAAGAGCACAGCAGGATATTCTAAGCAACTTTGTATTCGCGGGATCTCTCGCACTGCGACGTAAGGACTTTACTTGTCAGGACTTTGCGCTGGCGACAAGTAAGTAAAGCTCTTGTTTGTACATTACTACATTCCTAGATTACTAACAACAGGGGCTTGCCACCATTACAACCACCGCAAACAAGCAATCAGTTGCTCGCACGTAATTTTAAGGAATATTCATGAATTTTCCAACCCATCTCATTGTCTGAAA
>JAZEWT010000008.1:7695238-7710805 GCA_036362905.1 Mordacia mordax | reverse complement strand
CGCGTTTGAGCTCTGTGCAGCGCTTCGTGGCCCTCGGGTGAAAAGCGCTCTCGAAGTGCCCCATACTCTTTCAGACCGACGGCGCGAACGGGCATCGAGGACATGCACTGGCGACGCCAGTGGAAGGTAGGGGGGCAGGGGACGATGGAAAACGACAGAGAAAAGGATGGAGGAGGAGGAGGAGACAGTGGAATGGAGAGGATTGACACCGAGCCATGAGCAACAGATGTGAGATAATCATGACGATTGTTATCGGCAACAGTTGAGGACTGTTGTTGTTGCTGCTGCTGCTGCTGCTGCTGCTATAAGTTCATGCACCTAGCGGCATCCAGGAAGGAGCTGGATGGGAGTAGAGTGAATTAAATTTGTAATATCAGATGCCCTACGTGCGCTTGTTGCAGCATCTATTTGAGAAATTCACACCTGTAAAAAAAAGTACTGCAAAAGGCATTAGCAACGCCTAACAAGACGATTGAGCCCCAATGAGGAACTGAAAATGCAAATGCCCACATTGTTGGGAATAGCAGCAGCTCACGAGCAAGGAGGCATTTGCGCTGTTCACACACTTTTCTCTTTCTCATTTGAGACACATTTACAAGATGCATCTTTTTTCTCTCTCTAAATGATAAGAACAACAATGTGCGATTGCTTCACAAGTCTTGCGAGGCGACAGGACATGGCCACTGGTGGCAGCATTGTGTGAAAAGCAATGGACACACATTCCACGCAGTGTCATTGATTTATGCAACGACCTCAAAATCCACGGATGCGTTTTGCTATATGTAACCGTAAGGCTATTAAACCTCCAATTTGTTTTTGGAGACATTTTTCCCACCGCTCCGCTGTTGGCTCTCATTCTCGCATTCGTTTTTATCCCCTCTCTCTTTTTTTTACTATTTGCCAAATTTAAGCTGTTGATGTTGTTACAGGGATGAGTTTACTATGGGAGCAAGGCCTTTGGTTACAGATGTGCCTGACACGAGTCTATTAAAAAAAATCGCCCAGTCGGCGATGGGGAATTAGACGGACATAATGGCCGTGTCTTCTCCCCAAAGATTGAAAGATGAAGGCTTCACGGCCAAATCGTGCTGTAAAACTGGACATATGCCATGTGCTCAATCGTGCACTCGGTTGGCTGATGTTTCGTGGACCAGGAAACCACAAAAGGTTAAGGGAGAGTGTTAAAAACTGTGTTTTTGTTTCTCTCTCTTTTTTTTTCACAGGGGTGGGGAGAGCAGAGTGAGGCTCTGCTCTGTTGAATCTGGGGAACAGATGGTATGAGCGAGCAAGGAAGCAAACTGTGCGTCAAACACAATGAGCTTCTTTCTTGTTTTCGTCAATATAGTTGATCCTCGCAAAGCCGCTGGTGTTTGTGAAATTTACAACCCCAATAGGAATAGTAAATTGGTCAACCACCTTGGCAGCCCAAAGTGGCATTGAAGCAGATTTGATTAGCTCAATGCTATGGCCTGCTCAGTTGGTCCGCATCCCCTAAAGGATGAAACACGGCTCACACCGTATGCTGCCCATGTGTTGGTACTCGCACGCACCGCGCACAAACCAAATCTTCATCCGCGATTCCACGCCACTCGATATACGAGTGAACAGGGAGCCAAGGGAAATCCGAACCATCTTTACATCTGCCTCGTCTCTGTTGTTGGAATCCTCGCAGCACGCATCGATGTAGCGAGCATAAATTAAAAAAAAACCCAACAATGAGTCGCAACGTTGGAGACTTATCCGAGCAAAATCTGCACCGTTGTTCTCCATTGGCAACTGATCGCAAGCTCTTTGAGGTCTGCGAGACGGAGTAACAACCTCCAACCTCGTATTTTCATCCCCCCCCCCCCAAAAAAAAAGGGTGAAATACGTTTGAAACAATCAATTTATTGCGATACAATGTTGCAGCCGTGACAGCTGCTGCTTTTACTCGTGTTTTTTGTGTGTGTGTGTGAGAGACCAGCTCTTGCCACGTGGCCGGGTGAGAAACCCGCTGGAGACTAGGTTCAACAAATTGTTCGATGTGGGCGGCGAGCGAGCTGCTACTTTTACTTTTATTCCTTTTACCACGGTCGACCAATTTGCGGATGCTTTGCCAAAGTTTCAGGACATTGGGCAAACTGCAAGGCCACACCTGCTTACCGGCAAAACCGAAGCATCGGGTAAGCGAGTGCATGTCATATATATATTATTTTAACACTACGCACGGCGATATGCTAAGCATACTCGGAATAGGTGTGTTTCCCATTTTTCGTGACATTTACACGCCATCGGAAGACTACCGGCACGAGTGTCAGCGTTGATTATTGTCATCTCACTTTTTTGAAATCGCAACGCAATTAAATTAAAATATTCCACTCTAATTAAATGTGATGGCCGTACCACGTGGTTGATTTCCCTAATGTAAGGTACATGTGCAAAGCTAAGCATGCAAAAAAAGTAAAATACCTTTATAAATAGCAAAGTTTTTTTCTTTTTTGTGGGATATGGATTGGGGCAGTGGTGGTTCGGAATAATGAAAAAAGAGCAGCCTTGCTTAATAAATGGCTTTAGACATCTGGCTCTGAAATGTTTTTCATTCACTTTCGTGTATGATTTGTGGCCAAAACGTTTCACGAAATACCAACCAGGCACTGGACAGCTCCGATGTCTAAAAGTCCAAATGCATTCCTTTCCTATGCCGTTACATCTCAGGTGCAGCACTTAAAACACTTGATTTAGCCTGAGCCTTCAGGACAACCATGCAAATGAAAGCATCATGTAAGTTTGCCACAACAGAGCATCGCTGTATATTTTCATAGCGCACTTTATTTTCGGCAGATCAGAAGCAAACTAAACCGCTGCAAGTAAAATTGCACGGAGCCACTGAATTACAGACACCCGATGAAACGCTGCTGACACTGTGGAGATCACAACGTTAGGCACCTTAAAGTGAGTTTAGAAGACCTTGAAAATAATACGCGGTTTTCTATTCAACAACAAATTATTGTAAAAAATGATATTATTTTAATGAAAACTTGCACGATGTCAATGATATCTAGTGGACAACAATGTTCAGATGAAATAAATGAATTTATCTATGAAAAACGTATACTTTTGGTGCGTTAACTTAACCAAGAGTCAGTCCATTCACAACTAATGGCACAGGTCTGCAGGTCTAAGATGGCGGGCCACTCTGGTTTTTTTCTAAAGTGGGAATTGATCATAAAACATTCGCCGTCTGCTTTATAGTGGACTTTAAAGATTCCGTGACTGCGTTAGAATAGTGTAAGCTATGATGTGCTGATGTAATCATCAAAATTGTGTAGATTAAAAAAACGACCCACAAATGAATCAATTATGAGAGCCCACAGCGACATAGCCTCCTATTGTCAATTTACTGCATACTGTGTCTGTGAAATAGCCTGCATGATTGCCTTGTACATGAGAATGGCATTAACACCAAATGTCGTATTCAATTTATATGGGTGTTACAATAAATGTCATCAGGATATATGAGATGAATAATAATTTCTCAAATTGAGTATAGACCTGCCTTGTGTCCTGTGTCCGTCGTTATAGAATCTGGCCCATCGTGACCCAGTACATAATTAAGCAGGTTGAAATAAGGACGATCCTATGACCAATCTTTATTCCCGATTAATTAGTAGCTGTAACTAAGGAGGCATGGCAAATTGCTTACAGAACGTTATTAAAGAACTTAATAAAGAAGATTACAAATTTGATCTCAAGATAAAATATGAGTAAAAGGAAAAGTATATCAATGACCCGTTTGCTCAACAAATTAATGTTATTGTTCGATAAGCACAGCTATAAAATTCACCAGACTATGCATACCAGGGGCAATTAGTGAAGGTGAAACTGTATCAAATTAAATAAAGAGCCCACATGCCACAGGTTTGAGTGCTTTTCAAAATAAAAAAGTAACTTTGGAATTAAAAGTAACATAGCAGTGTGCTTATAGAAGACATTCTTCAATCAGTGCATGGGCATAGGAAACATGAACACTGATAAAGAAAATGAATGGAAAGCTAAAAATGAATTATGCAGCGTTAAATACTTGGAATTACATTTAGACAAAGTGGAACCTGTGGATCAGACTACATCATTAGCAAATAATCTTGAGCGCTAAGAACAGTAAAGTGGTCTTGGACAGGGTACACTGCTGGAATGGATGAAAGTATACTGGAAATGTGAACTGCTCTTAAAAGCTGCTCTTTCGAGATAGTCGTGTCTCACATTCCTCCCCTATCATTTGCAATTCTCACAAAATGAGCCATGAACACCTACGTCAATGAATACTGACATCACATTACATATCACTGACGTTCTCATGAAGACCGAGATTCTAATTTGAACTCTGCACACAGGGATCAGGGGCGGCGCGGTGGCCCAGTGGTTAGCGCTGTCGCCTCACAGCAAGAAGGTCCCGGGTTCGAATCTCTCCGCTCGGGTGCCTTTCTGTGTGGAGTTTGCATGCTCTCCCCGTGTCCGCGTGGGTTTTCGCCGGGCACTCCGTTTTCCTCCCACAGTCCAAAAAGCATGCTTCTACATAGGTTGATTGGCTCGCAGGCTAAATTGCCCCGCAGTGCCCGGCGATGGACTGGCGTCCCATCGTCGGTATATCCTTGCCTTGCGCCCTGTGTCTGCCGGGATAGGCTCCGGTTTCACCGTGACCCTGTATAGGACAAAGCGGTTTCAGACGATGAGATGAGATGAGACACAGGGATCAAGTGTCAAACGCCTCTCACAAGCGACAACGCGCACGTCCCACAGCTCGTGAAGAGAGCATCAACGCTCGTGTGAATTTGGGCGCGGAGTGGGACGGTGAAATGACATTTCCTTAAAACTCGCCTCTGCACTGGCCCGGGAAACGCACTCACGACTTGTGTATGAGGAGGGAACACACACAAAAAAAAAACCTGACCTGCTCCTCAAGCACGAAACAAGGAATAGCGGTTTCCGTGGAGAATAAAAACAATGTAGGGCAACTCAAACATGCATAATTAAACGTAACGTAAACTTTCCAACGGATTGTTTCACTTCATTGTTGGAACTCTGGCTGGAGGAACTGTGGGTGATTTTAGGTTTTTACGCCTTCACCACCGAGGGCGGCGCGGTGGCCCAGTGGTTAGCGCTGACGCCTCACAGCAAGAAGGTCCCGGGTTCGAGTCTCTCGGCTCCGGTGCCTTTCTGTGTGCAGTTTGCATGCTCTCCCCGTGTCCGCGTGGGTTTTCGCCGGGTACTCCGGTTTCCTCCCACAGTCCAAAAGCATGCTCCTGGATAGGTTGATTGGCTCGCAGACTAAAATTGTCCCGCAATGCCTGGCGATGGACCGGCGTCCCGTCGTCGGGTGTATTCCTGCCTTACGCCCTGTGTTTCCGGGATAGGCTCCGGCTTCACCGTGACCCTATATAGGATTAAGCGGTTTCAGATAATGAGATGAGATGAGACGCCTTCACCGACTTGCATCTTCCGAACCGGGGCCATTATGTCGTTGCTACTGCGACCACCTTGCGGAGCGTATAAACAGATCGGTTGTGTAAAAGTGTAACATGGGTTCGTTTTTAATATAATCAGAGCTGTTAGCATTGGGCCATATCCTAAAACGTTGTTGCGAAATATCGCAGTTGCATGGCGAGACCATCTTAAACTCACGAAGACAAGTCGCTTAAAGTTTGAAAGTCCGCCAAAATTTAGTATCCAAAAATTGTTGCCAGATGATTCTCTTCTTCTGTGACCGCCCCCTCCCTCCAACGCCCAAACCAACCTCCATCAGTCCTCTGAATAAAAAATCTGGAAAATGTCAAAAAGTATCTAAATGCAAACATGGTACGAACTTGGCTGCAGGAGATACAACGTATATCTAATCCAATTTCCACATGCCTCACATGTTTGAGAACAGTTCTGATGGGGTACAAAAAAGAGCTGAAGTCTAAAGCCACCTGCAATTAATTATGTCAGGAATGCACCTTGTAGCTTGGTGCAGTTCAATGCACCTGTTGCAGTCGCAAACAGGGAACAATGTGGATTTGTGCGGCCGGCGGCTCAGAGCATTCATCTCCGCGATTCATGTTTACAGTCGCGGCGCGCGCGATGGACAGAAAACAAACAAAGTGGGCTCGCGGCGGTGTTTACCAAAAGTCAGCAATGAACCCCGACGATCTGACTTCGATTCGTGGCCAAGGTGAACAAATCGCCACCTCTCCTTCCGCCATCTCCGTCCGACCATCACGAACCCGCACCGTGGTGAAGTATGGTTAAACAAACAAAAAAAACCCGCAATCAACAACACGGCATGGATAGGCATTCGTTCAGTATTTTATTGACAATGGGCTTTAAAGTCTCAGCAATAACCCAACACAATTCAAATGCAACACAATAGTCCACAACCGCCATCCTCGACCCATCAGTGGGTCACGAGTGCCACCTAGTGGTGCGTGGAGACCGTAGCCAACTAGGCGTCGGGAGCCTTGAGGTGCAGGATGGGTTAAGAGAGTCTGGTCTATATGCGAGGCTACTTTTCATTTAAAACAACAACAAAAAATGAAACCATGTTCTCCATGTTATAAAAAGGCACAATTTCTGCTCCCTGTAATTTAACAGACAAGTTGGTGGTCGAGTGTTATAATCGAGTGTGTGCGAGAGACCAGATTCGTCTGGCCATGTCACCGAGCACAGATTTCGAGTGCGCCTTATTTTCCAGACAATACAGTGAAATGACAATTTAATAAATAATTGCATGTTTTTTTTCTTCTTCCTTGAAACCGACTCAACTGGACAATTAAAACAATTAAACCATTTTGCATTCACAGCAACGGTAGAACAAATTGCATATGCATGTGATATGCTTTACTCACAGTGTATTGCTGTTGTACTAATGCAAGCCATATCATATTGTAAATATCATAAAAGGCTTAAGCAGCATACAAACTGTGGGTCAACTCAGAGTGTATTTTACTGGAGCCCTGCTCATCTTGGACAAATAAAAAAGGCAGAAAAAAATCCCAACGCTTAACACCTGCTACAAGTTTTCTATCGCTAGCAAAAAAGTATGATGTACCGATCAGGTGTACTGGTTTGAGCTCGCTGTGCCACCCAGGTGCGTTTCATTAATCTTTGAAGATTCCAAATTGAGAACGGGGCTTGGCAATGTGTTTGGGCTATAATATGTCAGCGTTATTTAAAGCTGGCGGCATGGCATGCAATGTGAAGTACAGTATAGTATTTGGCTATGAAAAGCATATTCATTTTCTATTGTAACCACTTTTTCTGTATTATTAAAGCCGTGATTGATTATGAAATGTATGGGTTACACTCATCAACCGCCACTTCAGTGTGGTTATTATAGACTGGTGATTTAAAGTTCAGGTTTGAATTAACGTGCGAGGTTCGGCCAAATGGCCATCTCACCCACAATATGCTCGATCTTGTAAATATCAGAAGAAAAACTGGGTTCAGCCTGGATAAGGCAGTTGTATTGTTGAGGTTGATCCATCCCGGGTTGTGATTGGCTCTCCCATGAAGCATTCTCATGGCTAGCAGCCCTCGACATTGACATTTAGCTCCTGGTCATATTCTCATCTCGGGCGGCGCGGTGGCCCAGTGGGTAGCGCTGCCGCCTCACAGCAAGAGATATTCTCATCTCATTATCTGAAACCGCTTAATCCTATATAGGGTCACGGTGAGCCGGAGCCTATCCCGGAAACACAGGGCGTAAGGCAGGAATACACCCGACGACGGGACGCCAGTCCATCGCCGGAGAGATATTCTCATCTCATCTCATTGTCAGAAACCGCTTAGTCCCGTACAGAGTCGCGGTGAGCCGGAGCCTATCCCGGCAGACACAGGGCGCAAGGCAAGGATATACCCACGATGGGACGCCAGTCCATCATCGGGCACTGCGGGCAATTTAGTCTGCAAGCCAATTAAGCTATGCAGCAGCTTTATTTTTGGACTGTGGGAGGAAAACGGAGTAGCCAGCGGAAACCCACGCGGACACGGGGAGAGTACATGCAAACTCCACACAGAAAGGCACCCGAGCCGAGATTCAAACCCGGGTGCTTCTTGCTGTGAGGCGACAGTGCTACCTACTGGGCCACCGTGCCGTCCCCCTGGTCATATTGTCATTCAATAAGAAGACAGGATATGAGTACATTGAGGCAATATCAGCTGGTGTAATGTACTCACCGTAAGCAGTTGTTTTTTTTTAAAGCTGGGAGTCGTTGAGCTATGTAGCTCATTTTAACAGTTTTCCAGCGGGTAGAGGTAAGCAAATTGCAACATCTCAAAGCACCGGAGGCAATTTATTCAAGGGAATTAACCTCGTCAGCATGTCTTTGGGGGCGGCGCGGTGGCCCAGTGGTTAGTGCTGTCGCCTCACAGCAAGAAGGTCCCGGGTTCGAATCTCTCGGCTCGGGTGCCTTTCTGTGTGGAGTTTGCATGCTCTCCCCGTGTCCGCGTGGGTTTTCGCCGGGCACTCCAGTTTCTTCCCACAGTCCAAAAAGCATGCTGCTACATAGGTTAATTGGCTCGCAGGCTAAATTGCCCCGCAGTGCCCGGCGATGGACTGGCGTCCCATCGTCGGTATATCCTTGCCTTGCGCCCTGTGTCTGCCGGAATAGGCTCCGGCTTCACCGTGACCCTGTATAGGACTAAGCGGTTTCAGACAATGAGATGAGATGAGCTTGTCTTTGGACTCTGGGAGGAAATCGCAGAACCCGGCAAAAAAAATCCATGCGGACACAGCGGAAGGACGTTTAAACGCCACACAGAAAGGCACCTGAGCTGGAATTGGAACTTAGGACCGTCTTGCTGTGAGGCGGCAGCGCTACTCAATGCACCACCATGCCACCAAAACTACACCGACCAACATGGTAAGATATGGGCCACTCCCTGTGTGGTGTGGGTAGCAGGGCCCTCATCCAGCAAAGGCTTTACAAGGGGGGTGTACGATGTGCTAATGGCGTAAACTCGTACCCCACAGGAATACTGTCGTAAACTTGATATCACATTTGGGCGATGTAGAAGCCAACTTTGCTTCATGTGGCAAGCAGATCTGAGATGGGGGTTTTTTTAACGTTAAATTGCCTGGAAACGGTCCTTTTGATGATCAATACCACCCATGGCAACCATCATATGCATCAAGCCGTAGCCAAATGTATTCAATGTCGAGAAGCTCCACACTGGGCTGAATGGAAGGGAGCTCCGAGGCATTTTCTCCGGATGGCATGCGCCAAAAAAAAAAGCTCTAATCATACAAGTTCAGTCCTTACTCTGTGCGAGGTGGTCGGTTGATGCGGGTGGAACTTTTTTATTTTTATCAATCTTGAGCCATTTTCTGGCTACTTGCCAAAACACATCCACAGAGGGCGTGAAGACCTGCTGCTCCTAACACGGGCCAACCTTATCATTCTTACCAAACAAAGTACGTAGAGTTTCACTCGGTGCTTTCACATTGCAAGTAAAACATTTGTTTTGGTTCACCAGTCTGTTGACTTTTCAGACCAATACGTTATTTTCAGATGCGGCGCGGTAGCCTCATGACAAGAAAGACCCGGGTTCGGTTCCCAGCTCGTGTACCTTTCCGTGTGAGGTTTACGTGTTTACCCGTGTCCACGTGGGCTTATCGCCGGGTACTCCGATTTCTTGCCACAGTCCAAAAAACATGCCGCTGCATAGGTTAATTGGCTTGCAGACTAAATTGCCCGCAGTGCCCCGAGGTGGACTGGCGTCCCATCGTGGGTATATCCCTGCCTTGCGCCCTTTGTCTGTAGAGGACGATACGGTTTCTCACAATGACATGACATGACAACGGACCATCTAGAGGGGTGTCCTAGAGCTCCATCCAATGAAAGATCTGCATGCAGTGATATGGGCAAATCATGTTAGGCCTAAACCTTTTAAGTTCATTAGGATGGCAGAATAATAATAAGAATAATAATTGCACTCCTAGAGCACTTTTCACTCGGGGTTCACAAAGCGCTGCACAGAGCTCTGAAGAGAACAGCATATCAGCAACAGCAACAACGACGTATGAACGGCAAATAAACAACAATAGCATTAAAATCTTAAGCGTTTGAAAACAAATTCGATGTATTTTGCAACGACTAGCAATCGGAGCGAACTCAAAACATTCACCTTTAAATGCAGCAAATTATCTACAAATATGCCCGTCCATTGATTACAACTTGCCACTCATTTGCATTCTGTACTCAAATGAATGCTTGCACAAGCGGATGCAATAATTTCCCGTTAGATTTGAATAAAGATCAAAACGCAATATCGCTTCAGTGCTGCCAGGCCAGGCTTGTTCGGTCATGTGTGTGCTTAATAAACAAACTGAGGAGTGATATGAACCTCAAAACAGCGCCGACCTGTTGTCAGAAACTGGCCTCATTTAGCCTAATGATTAATCAATCCTATCTAATCTCGGGCAAAGCTTTGATGAGCTTGCAATGGTGGAATTCCTCATCAAGGACAATGCCTTTTTTTTTAACCCCCTAAACTCCAAGAGGATGCTGCCAGCACACATGCCAACGATGAATGTACAAACAGACTAGGCCACGGACCTTGCGGACAGTGTATGCGCATTTGTCTATAATTACCTTAAAACAGATATAATTACCTTCTAACAAAAAAATACCCACAGCAATAAAATTGCCCAATGCTATTTGGTTTTAATTCCAATTGCAGACACGTACCGCAAGGTCCGTAATAATTTCCAGAAGTGTTGCTTGCTATAGTTTGAAGGATTTTTACGAACTTTTTAAAAGGTACTTTTAACAATATGCAAACGTTGCAATGAAATAAAATGGCATGCAGAAATCAGCAGGGTAACAAAAAAAAAGGCTGTATATTTTACAAAAAAAAAAGTAAAAATTTCTTTAACAAAGAAAGGAAGGAAGGAAGGAAATCCTGGAAAGTTTGTCTCTAATATAGTGTCAATTTTTAATGTTTCCATGTTTTAACTGATTTTAATAGTAAAAAATAAATAAATAAGACGCTGTAACATTAATAAACCTAAGTAAAGTTTCGCGACATTTTTCTGCTTTTGCCCATGTTCTCATTTTACACACCGTGTCGAGAACTGTCTCGTGACTATTCAGGTGAAATTCTTGATTATAGCAATTAAAATAACAGCATTATTGAGTTTATATATATATATATACACACACGCACATATGCCTCGTGCTCAATGCAGTTTGTGCGCTGATGAATTAAGTGTAAATTTAGACCGAGGCTTGAATGAATTTAAAATGACATAACTTCCGATTCCTTAATTCTCCCTGCAGTGAAAGTTCCACAAAGAAACCGCAGGTTTCAAATATTTGTGTGTGTGTGTGTCTAAGGTTACATGTTACTGCATTAGCATTATTACTGGAGAACAGTGGGCCCTCATGTTCCATCTTAATAACTATTTCCACCTTCCAGCGTGGAGCGAATGGGTTCGGAAGGGAGTGTTGGCATGGCGTGGAAACACACTGTGGAAGATAAACAAGAGCCTATGGTTTGGCCGGGTGCTTGGGGAGCGTTTGCAAGAAAACGCCATTTGTGGAGAACTGCGGTTAAAATTCCAATCATAAAATGGGGAGCGTAGAGGTTTGGCCCTCAGCTGATTACCAATTAATAGTCAGTGGCACATGCGTGTTCTCTGTGTGAGCACTCGCGCGCGTGTGCGTGTGTGTGATTGTACAAATATTGTTGTAGAGAGGGATTTCTAGCTTAACTAAAGAGTACTCGTAAAACTACACTTGCATAAACATTTGTTTGAGAAACTTGTAACACGTAGCTGTGCATTTGTAGAAGCTTGCGATTTAAATGACCAAAATGACGACACAAAGTGTCCACTTTCAAGCATGGAGCGCGTCCACTTATTAGTGCGGTAAACTGGAGGGTAAAACGGTTAATGTCACGCAATTTGGTTCACGGTGAAAACTTTTGAAAGGTGACATGCGCAGAATCACGCTTTCTGAAAGGCGGTTTGACTATAAATACACTGCTTTAGATGCAGCACGAACAGTCTGTGACAATTAAACAAGTACACATAATGAAAACAATAACTTACTTTCTGGCTGCTGCCAAAACAAAAAAAAATCAACTGCTGTTACCCATGTGAACACCTGTGGTATAACATGTGGTTTGCAGTTGCGCTCCTCCGGACTTAAATTGCAAAGTGTTGGTCGGCGTTGACGTCTTGCGGTTGCCGCTTGGCACTTATAACAAGGCCTGGAACAAACACCTCATTCAATTGTCTGCAACCAAATCTTTGCAAATGAACCCAGCTGATGAGGCCCGCTGTGCTGCCACCGCGGAGCGAAATAACATCCATTATTTCGTGCGTTCCACCACGCGCACATTTCTTTTTCACCCATTTGTCGCATAATAGAATAGGATTACTGTACTAGTTTTTTTTTCACAAAACGATTACTGTTTTCACAGCACAAACCAAATCGTGTTTTCGTCGGATAAGCCGTTACTTAATCCTGCGTCAGATGGATGCGTGTTAACTTCTCTTTTCGTAAATGAACTTTTAAAGCGGTCGCCGTTGTCATAGTAAGGACAACCTTCACCGCGTATTCTCTCAAACGTGCCCATCACTGATGTAGTGTAGCCAAGGGGATCCCCCAGTGGCAGCTGTCTGTGTGGCACACGTACCCAGCAACAACCTGCGGACGGGTCATCGTCTCTAGTGGGAATTCTCAACCTTTTTGCACCTCAAGCCCTACTTGACCCACTCGGGTCTGGCCTTCGCGAAACCACGAGGTGGTATTCCGTGGGTCCCTATCCTCCGTTGAAAGTGGCGGCTCTGGGCTGGAGTGTGAGAACACTTTTCAATGCGTTTTTTTTCCCAAACCCAAAAAAAATTGCTCGCAATATTTCAAGTTTAGCACGTCCTGTCCTTAGCTCCCACTCCATTGCCAACCTCAAAGATCCACTACCATACCTTCTTGTGATGTTTTGTTCCCAAGCTCATGCCCACTCGTTTTTGTTAACCATAAATATGATGCCCCAATAATTCTTACGATCCACATGTTTGTCACTCTGGTATGTGTCGTATCAAGCTTTGGGCTTTTTCAGTCAGTTTCAAATCAATGACATTAGGTAACGTCAAAGTTAAGGTTTCCAAACACACTCCAACCTGTGCTCATCAATAGTTTCGTAAATTTTTTAAAATCTCAGCCTACCTTTAATAACTATTTTACATTTATACCCGTCATGTTGCCTTTTGAAACTGTGTTCATTACACAGCTCTGCGCAGCGCTTTGTGACCCTCGGGTGAAAAGCGCTCCAGAAGTGCAATTATCATTATTATTACGTGTAATAAAATATACCTTCAATAAGTTAATTGAATAGTGTAGTATAATCTACTCATACTTTTGACCTGGACACTTACATGGAAATGCCAATTGTACTTGCTAATCGACATCAAAGTGTTATATAATCTGGGTTAACAGCCATGAAAGCTTAGCCGCTTCCACACGGCCCATTTGCAGTGTAATGAGGTGAGAGAGAGAGACTCGACATAAGTGTCCAAGAGCCACCACCCGTGTCAAATAGTATCCACTCATTTAAAATTCCGTCACATAAAGGTTACAATTACTCAATTCACTATAACAAATGTAACAAAAACATGATTTGCTAAGGCTTGATGATGCGTGAATCTGCAAAAACATTTTTTTCTCCGAATGCTGATTTAATCATTGTCATCGTCGTCGTCATTAGCCACGATTAATCTAAAGTTGGATGAAAGCCTCCCAAAGCCACGACCTTCTCCCACAATCATGCGATGAGTCACTTCAGCGTTGGACAAATTATTATGGAGCACAAACATTTTTTCTGGAAATTAAGTTCAATTGAAATATCCAATCTATCGTTACATTTTAACGTAAGGGATATCCTGAAAAAGCAACTGTTAAGGGCAGTTTTCTTACAGAGCTTTGAAAATTTACATTAGGACTACATTACACAAAGTGTTTTCACTAATTGCTACATCATAACAGTTGACATTTGTTTTACTTTTTTTTAATATATATCCGGTAAGCAGGCTTTTTATTACATAGCAGTCGTGAGCGATGGTGGAAACCTCGGGGAGGCCTTTATCCAGCAGTAGATTGACCATGGCACACGACTATGGCGCGGGCATTTATTAATATCATTGCTCCGTGACTTTCCTAATTTATTTGAAGCCAACTCTTTGGACCCCATCGATTCGAGCAAAGCAACTTTCCAAAAAGCCATCTCTTCATCCTAACATTTCCACTTGCCTTTCTTCGAATCTTCCTTCCCTTCGCACCAAGTCCAAGGAAATCCCCTCCAATATTTATACCGCTGACTTTCCCATCATCCACATTGCCCCCCCCCTCCTCCTTTCAACAATAACGCAGTGTTTTAACCGTGAGTTCTGGGAGGTTTTACAGGATGGGTGGTTGGGTGGGTTTTGGGGAGGGGTGGTGGTCGTGACTGAGCAATTGGGAGTGGTGAGACAAGAGGGCGGTGAGGATTGTGGAGGTGGGAGCCGTGGCTGGTTATGGGGGGGGGGAAGCTTCTTGGCTCGCAGCTAGAATTAACACTATACAGCGCACGCAATGGCAACAGCAGCGGCAAGCGAGGACTGAAGCCGCATTCAACTTTTGAACCGTGGCGTCTGGGAAGGAGCCTGCCTCCTTACTTCACCGCAACCGTAATTGCCAACAAAGCCAGCTCTGTGGGACAGCCAGGTTAAGCAAACATTGCAAGCAACCATTAAGCAACGCTGGGGCCCCAGCGCCTTCCCAGCTGTGAGCTGAGTGGGCACTCCCTTCGCTTGTACGCAGATCCGGCACAGTAGCGCCTAAATGTTATGCCAAGCTGTGTTATGCCACATGTTTAACAACCCAGAGCAGCGATCCACCCCGCTGTTTATTTTCCCCCCTGACCTTGCGGTTTTATGGCATTCCATTCATATTCTACAATAGAGCTAATAATAATAATAAAATGGTGATAAAAAATGGGCATAGCGTGGTATGCGTGCAAAAGAAAACACAGTCGTGTTCGCATGCGCAAACCTTTTTTTTGGGGGGGGGAGGGGGTAAAAGTCGGTTTTGCTTCGAAGGCTTAAAAAAAATGTTGAGTGGGAGGGAAAAAAGGTATGAAATGTGGCTGGGGATGATGATGCGACATGAGAACTACTCCTTCCAGATTCACGTGTTGACAAAATGGGCGAGACACAGTCGCACGAGCAGTTGACTCCACATGTTCAGCGTTTTGCCCGAATTGTTTTAATTGCTGAATATGGCACGTTACACATCTTAGATGGGTTTATTTTATTGATTGTATAAAAATCAAAATTCGTCGACGGTTCAGTTTCGGACCCACATTTGCTTCGGTGTTCAATTAAAAAAAATACCAACACATTTTTCACCAGTCTCGGCTTGCAATCTGCTGTCACTCTATTGCCGTCATCCCTTGAGATATCTAACTTTTCTCATCTATCTCTCATCTCATTATCTGAAACCGTTTAATCCTATATAGGGTCACGGTGAGCCGGAGCCTATCCCGGAAACACAGGGCGTAAGGCAGGAATAC
>JAZEWT010000008.1:7660444-7676623 GCA_036362905.1 Mordacia mordax | reverse complement strand
CACCCGAGCCGAGAGATTCGAACCCGGGACCTTCTTGCTGTGAGGCGTCAGCGCTAACCACTGGGCCACCGCGCCACCCTGGATAAAAAGTAATATTTTTTTTTACTTCCTTCTGAATCTTGATCTCTGACATTCGATGGTCCTGTCACTGGTGTTTGTGTTGCCAAGACAGCGATCTGTGCATATGACATGTTTGCAAAATGTATGTAAAAGGGGGTTGAAATATTTTGGCCGCTATAACATGCTGCATGTATAATCCATTGTAAGATAGATGGAATTTTCTCCATGTGAAATCTCATCTCATTGTCAGAAACCGCTTAGTCCTGTTTAGGGTTTCGGTGAGCCAGAGCCTATCCCGGCAGACACAGGGCGCAAGGCAGGGATATACCCACGATGGAACGCCAGTCCATCACCAGGCACTGCGGGCAATTTAGTCTGCAAACCAATTAACCTTTGCAGCAGCATGTTGTTTGGACTGCGGGAGGAAAACGGAGTGCCCGGCGAAAACCCACGCGGACACGGGGAGAGAACATGCAAACTCCACATAGAAGGGCACCCGAGCCGAGATTCGAACGCGGGACCTTATTGCTGTGAGGCGACAGCGCTACCCATTGGGCCACCGTGCCGCCCGTGTTGTGAAATAATAAACTACATTTATGCGGTTTTTCAACACGTTTCGTCTTACCTTCACAAGGCAATCCATTGCAAGAAATGTCGAATTGTGAAAACAATACGGGATCGACGACTGCACTCCAAACATTGACAACTTAACGACTCAAACTTCCTAACACCGTCAATTAACGCCACGTGTCCGTTACCTAAAGCTCCCCCCACCGTTTAGCCGGGATTCACCAGGCGTTCCTCGAACCTGGGCTCGACATTTCGCTCCACGTCTTTCGTTCAGCAATCGAGCGAAGAGAAGCGTCGAGCATCGGGAAAGAGAGGTTTGATTACAGCCCAAAACCACACCGGAGAACTGCATCACAACGCGCAAAATGCAAAGGCCAGGAATAAGTCGCGTTCTGCGGCCAAGTGAAGATTTGCAACAACCGAAATTTTTTTTTATTATTGCTGATTTTCCGTTCTGGTGCCGTTGTTGTTGACGCGCCGTTCTCTCCGCGGCTCTGTACAGCGCTTCGTGACCATTGGGTGAAAAGCGCTCTATAAACGCAATTAATATTATTTTTTTTTACTTATACAGATGTACCTGTGACGGCAATTACAGTGGCCCAACCTCTTTACATTACTTCAACAATAATCCAAAACAGAGTGGGTGAAAATTGTCCATTGGAAACGGACAAAAAAAACTGGCCTCGAAACTGTGTTGTGTTGTATAGACGTGTGCTGTGGCGATTACGTCTGCAACAGCTCGCTGTTGCTCCACAAACTCTCAATATGATCGAATGCTTTCCAAAGCTGATCGTTCGGGAGAGGCGCGTCGATCGCTCCCCCTCTCTCCAAGGTGGGAGGCGAAACATCGTGAAGGAGAGAGGAACAGCGTTGGACGCGACTAGATGAGAAATTATAACATGCATACAAAAATCTCTGAAAGCTTTAAAACCAACCGTACATTTTTTTTCATGAAAAAAATATATGAACATTCGTATATCCCAACATCATTTGCTTGTTAAATTGCTAATAGAATAAAGCTCTTTCCCAGCATCCACCATCTCTTATGCAACATACCGCGAATAACATTTGTCTGCAATATCAACGCACTTTCACTTAAAGTAAACTCGTTCTTGAAAGCAGTTTTAAGCGTGGGTGTCAAGTGTTAGCTGGCCTCAGAGCAATAATTATTGCATCGCAAAAGCAAGCATGCTGGTATTATCTATAACATGCACTAATTGGGTGAACTTAATTAACATACAGAGCAATGCATAGCAATTGTTGGCGCCGGTTCATCGCTCAGCTTCCTTCCTTATATGCTGCGATGACGGTTGTATGAACGAAGCGCTGCACAACCAGCCATCGGATTTTGTTTTTACATTACCATTGGCGTCTGCATTTAACAATCGAGTGACTTGCCACGTGCTTTGTTGACCGCCGCTCACGGCACGTGAGCGGGCTTGTGGAACATTGCGGGCCCAGTTGATTGACTCCGATCGGTCTACGACAACTTGACGGGGTGCTCCAGCTTGCATTTGTTAATCTCCCCCTGTTGGCTGGAGATCAGATTTAGCGGAGTCTTGTGATAATTCTCCATCATTTCCACCACGCTGTCAAACGTCTGCAATGGAGAATGGAGCACACGTCGCGTGTCATGGTTTAACAATTGTGGTGACGAGTGTCCGACGCTTTTTATGTTTAATCAGAGACAAACAATAAGTGCGGTGGAATTAAACACCGAAAGTATCTCATCTCATCTCATTGTCTGAAACCCGGCAGACACAGGGCGCAAGGCAAGGATATACCGACGATGGGACGCCAGTCCATCGCCAGGCACTGCGGGGTAATTTAGCCTGCGAGCCAATTAACCTATGCAGCAGCATGCTTTTTGGACTGTGGGAGAAAACCTCAGTGCCCGGCGAAAACCAACGCGGACACGGGGAGAGCATGCAAACTCCACACAGAAAGGCACCCGAGCCGAGAGATTCGAACCCGGGACCTTCTTGCTGTGAGGCGACAGCGCTACCCACTGGGCCACCGCGCCGCCCTTTTTATGTTTAATCAGAGACAAACAATAAGTGCGGTGGAATTAAACACCGAAAGTATTTGATATATATACATACACTGCCGGTGAACACCTGCCCAACAGCAACAACCGCTGTTCGCCGCTAAGTGGCGGTGACGTCACTACGACGCCTGTGCCAGGCCAGGTGCACTGTGACGCTATCACGCGAAGCGTCGAAGGCTCGCTGACAAGAGGTCAGACCCAGGTAGCATGGGCTTTTTCTGAGGTCACTTGATCGATACACCACCTGCGTTGTAACAACTCGCTACACTTCAGCCGCCTGGCGCTGCGCACTCACTCTTGTGTCACCTCCCCGCAGTCTTGTGAGTGCCATTCGGTCATACTTCACCACGCTGGTCAGTGTGCGTTAAAGACGGTCGGAGGACTTGATGCGCTACCCTCTACCGCGCACAGAGGCCTGTCCACTCCCGTTCACACTGTTGCCTGCTGATCAGCTCGCGAATTTGCAAAACCGCTCTGTTATTCCTTCGGAAGGCAGCACTGGCGGCGAGCTGGAGTTACCTGTACTGCGTCAAGCCACTGCACATGGTGGCCACCCATCCAATCAAGCGCTGTCCAGAGGAACGCACGGATCAGAGGGCATTGCAGAATTAGTCATCCGCGATATCCTTACCCGGCGATGGACCGGCGTCCCGTCGTCGGGTGTATTCCTGCCTTACGCCCTATGTTTCCGGGATAGGCTCCGGCTTCACCGTGACCCTATATAGGATAAAGCGGTTTCAGATAATGAGATGAGATGACAGAGATATCCTTACCTCTTCCCCTGCCTTCTCCTTGCCCAGAGCGTACTTGGAAGCATCCTCCATCCAGCGAATTCTCAGGTTGTACACAACGCCTTTGTAGAGTAGCGACAGGGTGTACGGTTGATCCCTGGAAGACTGGGCACTCTTCCGCACCAGGAAAGCTCCATTCTAAAGGGGGAAATGCGTTCGTTCGTTCAGTCGTTATCATACCCGCTTAATCCTGTACAGGGTCGCGGAGCGCCAGAGCCTATCCCGGCAGACAGAGGGTGCAAGGCGGGGCAATACCCATTACATCACAAGGCATCGGGGGCAATTTGCTCAGCAGGCCAATTAACCTAAGCAGCAGCGTGTCTTTGGACAGCGGGAGGAAACCGGAGTACCCAGTGAAAACCCATGCAGTTTTGAGCGTCTTATAATCCAGGGAATACGGTACATATGTGCTCAGCGGTGCAGATCAGCGGTATACGCGGCATTTAACAAATTCAATAAGTTTGCATTGCATGCGATATTTGAAATTAATGAGCAATGTGACGCAGGGAAACAGTTGTGCACAGCTTGAGTGACAGATGATGGACAAAACTGATTTACCCATGCGGTAAATTTGCGGCCCATTAATGAGCTGACGGTATTGTGTACTGCTAGATTACAAAGTTTAGTTTTTGTCTTTCTGTACAGGTCAAGGATTTACCATTACAAAAATACGTAGCAATTGACATTATTTACAAGGAATCATGATTTATAACGTAAAGTACAAGAAAATGTATTATTACTCGTAAATTAATCTCATCTCATCTCTCATTGTCCGAAACCGCTTAGTCCTGTACAGAGTCGCGGTGAGCGGGAGACTATCCCGGCAGATATAGGATGCAAAGCAGGAATATAACCATGATGGGACGCCAGTCCATCACCGAGCACTGCGGGCAATTTAGTCTTGAAGCCAATTAAGCTATGTAGCAGCATGTTTTTGGACTGTTGGAGGAAAACGGAGTGCCCGGTGAAAACCCACGCGAACAAGGGGAGAGCATGCAAACTGCACACAGAAAGGCACCCGAGCCGAGTGCGAACCCGGGAACTTCTTGCTGTGAGGCGACAGTGGTACCCACTGGGCCACCGTGCCGCCCTCGTAACTTAATTTGGAAATATATTTGAGATCGTTGCTCCTATACTGACAGAACAATGCCCATTTGCAGCACGTTGTTGCATACACGTCATTCCACACACAGACAGCTGCCACTGGTGATCCCCTTGGCTAGACTACAACAGGGCTTTGAACTTGTGGTGATGCGACGGTGATATTGGCCTCTTTGATCTGCTCAGGAATATTGGCATCTTAAATTTGCAACGCTGCTGCCTAGGTTAGTTGGCTTAATACGTAATTTTCTCCCAGTGCCCTGCGATGTACTGGCGTCACATCCTGGGTATAGCTCCACCTTGCACCCTCTGTCTACCGGGATAGGCTCCAGCTCCCCGAGACCTTGTACACGATTACGTGCGTATTGATCATTACGATGATATTTGCAAAGCCTTAGCTGTCATAATCGATCAGCCATTACATTCCTTTCGGCTTATGGAATTTAAGTCGATGTGTACAAAACTCACAGGCTGTACCAAAGATGAAGGGATCGTACCTTGCCCACTCTCTCCAATGCCTTCACTGCATTTGCTCGATCACAACTGTTTGTAAACCAGATCTGAGAGTCCAAGTCCTGGAGGTGAACACAATGATCGAAATTAAGAGCGCATGGAATTGTGCAGAAATGTATCCCGCAAATTGAATTAAAATTTTAGTAGCACCGGCCAATTAGTGGATTACTTGATAACCCCGCTTAATTCAAAAGGTTATCGCACAATGCACTGTAATTGGCGACGTTAAAACCTTCGGAATAATTTATGTTCTGCTACCCAGAGTGGCATCGACACATCAACTACATGGTGTGGCCTCGTGTATTATATATGTTGGGGGTGGTAGCCCTGAACCTAGTAACCTGAGTTCAACTACTGACTGTGGTGAGTGATATCTGAAATGGGTGCTTTAACTGCCATCACACCATCGTTATTGTGAGCCATGCGCAGCACACTGCTTGACCGAGGCCTCAGCACATCATCACAATTTCTCATGATCCTGAAATGTAACAATAATCTATGCAATACCTACAAACAAGCCGATTTATCGTTCCTTCTCTTGGATTAATGTTCTTTCGGATACATTCCATTCTTTGGCTGTAACTTTACTATTGTATTCTTAACCAAGAGCCAATAATCACCACATACAGGTTTTGTAAATTGGAATGTTTGTTTGTTCATGTTTAAAGAGCTATTAAAACAAGTGTGGTGGTTATACATGTCAGAGTTTAAATTAGCGTCTTTATGTAATTTTACGATGCATTGAAGAACCCAAAATTGTTATATACTTACATTTTTGTTTCTTAATTTTATAATTTTATTCAAGGAATCTGTAACGCATCAATATTAACCAGTTATAAGACAATTGAATATGAACACAATGCGTAAAACCATTTCCATGAATTTGTATATATAATTCTCATCTCATTGTCAGAACTGCTTTATCATGTACAGGGTCGCGGTGAGCCGGAGCCTATCCCGGCAGACACAGGGCGCAAGGCAGGGATATACCCACGCGATGGGACGCCAGTCCATGAGCCTGGATGAGGCATGGTTGGGCAACTGCGGTCGGAGTGTCTGACATTCATCAACCGGCTCTGACCAGCGCGGTCAAATAAGGTCAAATCACTCTCACTTCCCACACGGCGTGGGGAGGCACTCGTCCAACAGTGGATGGACAAATATCACAAGCACAAGGTTCATGTCCTCTTTACTATTGCACAATGCCAAAAAATATTGACATCTGTTACAGATATCATCTATTCACGCACTGAAGCACTCTCAGTCATAAAGGATTGAGCAAATCGTACATTGCAAAGAGGTATAGAAATATTTTTCGCAAAAGTCTGTTTTTTTTTTATGAAACATCCTTGAAAGCTTAGAATATGTAAGTGAACATCTCATCTCATCTCATTATCTCATTATCTGAAACCGCTTAATCCTATATAGGGTCACGGTGAAGCCGGAGCCTATCCCGGAAACACAGGGCGTAAGGCAGGAATACACCCGACGACGGGACGCCGGTCCATCGCCGGGCATTGCGGGACAATTTTAGTCTCCGAGCCAATCAACCTATCCAGGAGCATGCTTTTGGACTGTGGGAGGAAACCGGAGTACCCGGCGAAAACCCACGCGGACACGGGGAGAGCATGCAAACTCCACACAGAAAGGCACCGGAGCCGAGAGACTCGAACCCGGGACCTTCTTGCTGTGAGGCGTCAGCGCTAACCACTGCGCCACGCGCCGCCCTGTAAGTGAACAGTCCTATGCTATTCTGTGTTAACTATTGCTCAACGTATAAATCGTTTCAACAAAATTTCTCGAGAAAATGATTTTCTGTTGTTAGTTGGGGTTTAAGTTACTAAATACTGTTTCGATAAATATATATATATATAAAAAATGAGAACAACAATAATAATTACCTGTTAGCGCATGTACACCATTCCTGAAAAAAAAGCACAAATAGAATGAATTGTTATATAAGTGACAGGTTTGTAATGATGACATCAAGCATCATGACAGGTTTGTGTCTATTTTCAAATCTCTTACATGTAAATATCCCCCATCTCCTCTCATTGTCAGAAACCGCTTAGTCCTGTACAGGGTCGCGGTGAGCCAGAGCCTATCCCGGCAGACACAGGGCGCAAGGCAGGGATATACCCACGATAGGACGCCAGTCCATCACTGGCCACTGCGGGCAGTTTAATCTGCAAGCCAATTAACCTATGTAGCAGCATGTTTTTTGGACTCTGGGAGGAAACCGGAGTGCCCGGCGAAAACCCACGTCAACACGGGGAGAGAACTCGCAAACTCCACACAGAAAGGCACCCGAGCCGAGATTCGAATCCGGGCCCTTCTTGCTGTGCGGCGACAGCGCTACCCGCTGAGCCACCGTGCCGCCCACATGTAAATGTAATAAATTAATCATTATATTTATGCACGAAATCATGATGACTCACTTGGTAGGAGCTAGGTTAGCAGAAGATGACTCTTGAGCGTTCACATCCGGAATTTTGATTGGACCTATTAATGCAAAAAGGTTGTCAGAAATAAAGGTTAATTTTGGCAAAATTACACAGAAACATGCGTCAACTCGTGCAGCTCCTATTTTAATAACTGTAAACCGAACGTAAATAATAATCATTGCACTTCGAGAGCACCTTTCACCCGACGGTCTCAAAGCGCTGCACAGAGCTGCGGAGAGAAGGACACGTCAGCAACAACAATGACATAAGAACAGAAAATCAGCAACAATAACTTTTTTTGCGAATGTTTCATGAACATTGCATGAAAGGACGATAAAAAGTGTTATTGTTGTTGATTTGCCGTTGATATGTCGTTGTTGTTGCTGACTGCCGTTCTCTTCACAGCCCTGCGCAGCGCCTTGTGACCCTCGGGTGAAAGACGCTCTGGAAGTGCAATTATTATTATTTTTACATTTTAGACGTAAATGAAAGGGAAGAATTGAAATGGTTTGTTCCACAGAATATAAAGTAAGCGTCCAGGAACGCTTGATGACAAGATGCCGACTTTAAATCAATGAAAACGAGGGAAAAACATGAGTAGTTCAACCGATAAAAGTTTAATGCGAGTCTTAGATATGATTGCCTTGATAACCCCGTCGCCCCTCCAAAAAAAAACAACACAAAATCTGTTTTGTCCCACCGACGTGTTATTGAGCTACACTTCAAGTCGTTTGTTGTTGACAGTTACATTTAAACAATTTTAATTTGAACGATTTTGTTGGGCCGTTGGTCCGAGAGGATCTCAAGTTACGGATGATAATGCAGGCACAGCTGCGACCCCATCAGCCGAGTTCTACTGCGGGGCTACACGCGCCCAGCAAATGGAAAATCTTGCTAAGGAAGTCTCAGCCATTGCAATACTGGTTACTCAACGAACCCATCTGCGCGGGAGTGTCACCTGAGACTGAACACTCAAAAAAAATCGAGGCACACTTTGTAGACTCACATATGCCAGTGCGAGCAGCAAGTTTCGTTTGGTGAAATAATTAACTGCAGTTAATTTTTACGACCGAAAGCATTATCCCTGTAATGACTCGTACTCAAAGGGCTTTTGCGTTTAACCGCGTATAATCACACGCAGTAGCAGTGGTTAGTGCACTGTGCCAAGCACCCTGGTAAGTTAAGTTCAATCCCCAGCCACGGCTGACATCATTGGCGAGTTACACGTGGACCGATTCTGCACATCATATTGCACCAACTCGCACTGACCAGCACGGTGAAGTATGGTCAAACAACCTTAATAACCAACATGGAATGGAGAGGCCTCATCCAGTAAAGGCTTGACCAAGGCTAATGATGATAAAAACGCTACTTATATTTTTAAATTGTAGTAATTGGCTCTAAAGTCTACATTTAATCATTTGCTGTTTAGAAAAAAAACTGTTGACACGAAACTTTTTCCCCAATATATTTGTTAAGCACGTACCATTGGTTGGTTTTAACTTTACTTTATCGCCTCCCTTCAGAGACAACATTCCACACAGACGTCATGGTTAATACACAGAAAATTGGTTACAAGTCACCGGAACAAAAATGATAAAAATAGAGAGGGAGCGATGGACGCGACTGTCCCGAGACAGCAGTTTTTCGAAGCAATCATCGTGCATCGAGCCGTGGAAACCTACAGGTCGTGGTGGTTCAATGAAGGTGCAGGGGAGGCTGTTGCGGACAGCGGGTGCAGCTATCGAGAATCGGTCGACGTGATTGTCTGATCTCATCTCATTGTCAGAAACCGCTTAGTCCTGTACAGGGTCGCGGTGAGCCGGAGCCCATCCCGGCAGACACAGGGCGCAAGGCAGGGATATACCCACGATGGGACGCCAGTCTATCACGGGGCACTGTGGGCAACTTAGTTTGCAAGCCAATAAATCTATGCAGCAGAATGTTTTTTGGACTGTGGAAGGAAAACGGAATACCCAGCCAAAACCCACGCAGACACGGGGAGAACATACAAACTCCACACAGAAAGCAGCACCCGAGCCGAGATTCGAACCTGGGCCCTTCTTGCTGTGAGGCGACAGTGCTACCCACTGGGCCACTGTGCCGCCCACCTGAATCATTACAACAATAATTTTAGACTGCCCCCTGAAACCCTTAACTTTCGCTTATTTAACTTTGGCGGTTTTGCGAATTTGCTGCTACAGTTCCGCATCATCATTATTATTATTAATTATTATTTAACAAACGCTCCTTATCCCTGGTGCGGCCGCTCCCTGGCCCCGGCTCTGCAGGGGAACCGGCGGAGAGAAGCTTCCGGCATCGCTCCACGTCTCGCATCGCGGGCTACAGTGGTCCTCGTTCAAACAACGTCCACGTGGACCTTCTCGAACATTCGAATCTCCGTGGACCTTCTCGAACATTCGAATCTCCGTGGACCTTCTCGAACATTCGAATCTCCGTGGACCTTCTCGAACATTCGAATCTCCGTGGTCCTTCTCGATCGTTCGAACCTCTGTGGACCTTCTCGAATATTCGAATCTCCGTGGACTTTCTCGAACATTCGAATCTCCGTGGACCGTCTCGATCGTTCTAATCACCGCCGTCGTGTAGCCAAGCGATGTGGACCCTAAACTAAGATCGAGTGCAAGCGTCGGGGCAGCTGGCGAAACGCGACATTGGAATTGGCGATTTTTGGGATTGGCGCCCGTTCATTTATTTATTTTTGGGAATGTCTCCCGCGCTTATGTTAAGGCTTTCAAACACACGTAAGCACAATGATGGTCACGTTTTGTATTGTGTGAAATATACCAGAGGAATTAGAGCAGGGAGCTGGGTGGCAATTGCTGATTTTTTTGCATTTTCTCCTATTTAACAAACACACACAAAAAAACAAAGTTAAAGCTCACATGATGAAAACACCAAATATCTTTCGGAACATTATGTTTTAGAGTTAAGACTTTCAAACAGTCATGTGCATCATGCTCAATATTGCGCATTCTGTTTTTTATATATGTTACCATTGTACATTGTTACAATAGTATTCATCTGAGTATTCATGTGTGCGAATATTTCATAGTGTGCACTTATTTACCGTGCATTACTTCATAATCACTGTTTTCTGTCTTGAATGAGAAAAACATCCAAAAGAATAGTGTTACCAGCATTGCTCAGAAACACTGCTTGCAACGGAACAACAAAACATTTTAAAGTACCGTCTATAAATTGGTAATTATGGATATCTACTTGACTGTGGTGGGCGCCACGGTGGCCCAGGCGGTAGCGCTGTCACCTCACAGCAAGAAGGTCCCGGGTTCGAATCTCGGCTCGGGTGCCCTTTCTGTGTGGAGTTTGCATGTTCTTTCTGTGCCCACGTGGGTTTTCGCCGGGCACTCCGGTTTCCTCCCACAGTCCAAAAAAAAGCATGCTGCAAAAAGGTTAATTGGCTTGCAGACTAAATTGCCCACAGTGCCCGGTGATGGACTGGCATCTCATCGTGGAAATATCCCTGCCTTGCACCCTGTGTCTGCCGGTATAGGCTCCGGCTCACCGTGACCCTGTACAGGACTAAGCAGTTTCTGACAACGAGATGAGATATGACTGTCTACGGTTGACTTATTCACTCAGAATATATTCAATGACATTAGATCTTAGGAGCTAAGCGATGTTTAGCCTGGAAAACTGTTTAACCGATAATCATTCATTGAACAGGTGTTTGTAGACCTCACCAACACGCTGAACAGCACGGTGAAGTATGCTAAATAAAGTCCCCACGTGTCAAATGGTATTGTAACGCTCTCATCCAGCAGTGGATTGACTGAAGGACCGTATTTGTATGTGTCATTAATGAGCTATTTTCACGTGATACAAAGCGAAGTTGTCATCAATCTCGCAGAGACATGGCGCAAGGCAGGGATATGCCCACGATGGGACACCAGTCCATCACCGGGCACTGCGGGCAATTTAGTTTACAAGCAAATAAATTAACCTATGCAGCAGCATGTTTTTTTTGGGACTGTGGGAGGAAACCGGAGTGCCCGGCGAAAACCCACACAGACACGGGGAGAACATGCAAACTCCACACAGAAAGGCACCCGAGCCGAGATTCGAACCCGAGACCTTCTTGATGTGAGGCGACAGCGCTACCCACTGGGCTACCGTGCCACCCGTTGTCATAAATGAGCATGAATAATGGCGCTGGTACATCGCGTAAAGCCTTGTGTAGCATTGATGCAGTTAAGCATGGGGAACTCGCAACCACGTCTGGACGAGAGCATACACTTTCTAGCAGAAGATAAAGGCGCAGTACTGCAATGTAATAACAATAATGATAACAATACAATGCACAAAGAATTGTAACAAACTAAAACAAAACGTTATTGTTGTTGACATGCTGTTCTCTCCACAGCTCTATGCAGCACTTTGTGGCCATCGGGTGGGAGGGGGGCGGTCAGCCAAGCGGTCAGCCGGCGCCAACCCGCCAGACATTGCTTTCTATGTATTATGATGCTGTCGGCCAATTCATGAATGAGTGGGGGATTTTGAGTTGTGGGAGGAAAGCGGAGAACCCGGAGGAAACCCACGCAGAAGAAGGCGAAGAGAACACACAAAGTCCACCGCCCGACCGAGATTCGAACTGCCTCGGGCAGAACTTTTGTTTCCGTGAGATGCGGATGTTGCGCCTGCAGCGCGATTCCGCTTCACGTCTCGCTCACATCATTGCCGGCGGAAGGCCCTCCACTAGAGAGAGCTCCAGAGAGTCTCTCTGGAGAGCATTCGACCGACACGTTCGTGCTGGCCAGACCTTGCTTGTGCAAGCGGTGGCAGTGTCCACAACCTACCCTCCGCCACATTCACCGTGCGGAGCATGTGGATCGACCTTTTAACTAACTCTCGAGGTGGAGGGAGGGCGCGTGGGCGGTAAAATCGAATCAAAGCGGCAATCTCTGGATCTCAAGTTCAGTGTCAACCATTAGAGCATGACAGCATAACCCCCTCCCCTCCCTCTACCTGTTCGGTAATTATCCCAAACACATGGCCTGGATGGCTGTGTTAATCTGACGACACGTGGCACGGAGGAAAGCACGCTGGACCACCCAGTCGCCACATAAATCTCGAGCAGCAATTAGGCACATACCGGTTTGTATTGCGTGATTGCTGATGCCTCGTCACTTTTACGTCTGAAAAAAGACACGTGGGGATGTTATTACACGAGTGTAAAAATCGGGCTTAAGCACGTAGACAATAGCGGAGGGCCCTGCAGGAGTAGATGGAGCTAACGCAGGACTCACTGTTTGTGGACTCGACGATTTATTTTACTCGTACGCCCCGGGCATCAAATCACGAGGCAATGAGAAAGTACATTCACAACTCTTAGAGTGCATCTCATCAAGCTGTGTAAGCGAGAAGCCGTTGGAAAGGTGATATTACGGAATTTTGCTGAGATCATTTCCAGTGACTGGGTCATCCACAAAAGGGGTTCGGCTCTTTCCAACGCCTCGTCCTGCGATACACATGTTCATCACGTGGGCAGTTAAACCCGCGGTTTCCTTTTTACATTATCAGCACTGGAAATTCTGCCTCGCTTAGTGAACAATACAAATTAATGATGTTTGTTCTGTCGAGACGTTCGTCGCTTAGCTGAGACCACAAACTCACGGCACTAGCGGAACACAGCTTCATCTCAGGAGGCTGAAACCTTGGATTTAAAATCTGGATCTCAGTGCTCTTCCTCCAGACTACCCAGCTCGATCTTGGCAACGAAGGAATCTAGGGCCCTATATTGAATTAACGATTTGCTTCTCAAGCACACGTATCTGTCCGCCAAAAAGTAACAGCCATTATAAGCAAATGTCCGTGTTTTTAAATCACAGGAACACTATGCCACATTTTTGGCACGTTTTTAAAAACAAAAAATCCTTTGTAAATTCATCTAAGTATTAACTGACCTTCCTCCTTGTGCACCTATTAACACTAAATGTCTTTCGACATTTCAGTGAGCTGTCACATTTTCAATGACGTTCGCACTGATGGCACGCACATGTTAGTTCGAAATCACATCTGTCACATCGACGGTGGAACCAATGTACGGCATAGACAACGTTCACGGTGCCTAAAGCAATACAAAAGCAATTCTTATGTTGCCTCGTGAACATAAAAATCGACTCACCATCGCTCGTAAAGGTTGTGCATAATCAGTTGCAATTAGTCGCGAGTACTCAATAACGGGGGCGGCACGGTGGCCCAGTGGTTAGCGCTGACGCCTCACAGCAAGAAGGTCCCGGGTTCGAATCTCTCGGCTCGGGTGCCTTTCTGTGTGGAGTTTGCATGCTTTCCCCGTGTCCGCGTGGGTTTTCGCCGGGTACTCCGGTTTCCTCCCACAGTCCAAAAGCATGCTCATGGATAGGTTGATTGGCTCGCAGACTAAAAATTGTCCCGCAATGCCCGGCGATGGACTGGCGTCCCGTCGTCAGGTATATTCCTGCCTCACGCCCTGTGTTTCCGGGATAGGCTCCGGCTTCACCGTGACCCTATATAGGATTAAGCGGTTTCAGATAAGGAGATGAGATGAGATAATGAGATGAGATGAGACTCAATAACGCCTGAAGATACCTCAAACATGGGAGGAGAAACTCCGCGAAGGAGGAGTGGCGCTCGTCAGGGCTTTCCCGAAAGAGCAGCTTTCGGAAGTAGTCGTCACGTCTGACATCTGTTGGGGCTGCCGGTATTATGTATGTCTCTGATGATTGCTTCGAGAAGCTGCTCTCTCGGGACAGCCGCGTCGTTCGCTTCCTCTCCTCGCGACGTTTCGCCTCACATGTTAGAGGCATCCTCAAGGTAGCCTGGCTCCCTCCAGGCTCAAGCATCCTCAGGCGACCAAGCGCCTGAGGATGCCTCCAACGTGTGAGGCGAAACGTCGCGATGGGGAGAGAGGGAGCGATGGAGGGAGAGGGAGCGATCGACGCGGCTGTCCCGAGAGAGCAGCTTTTCGAAGCAATCATCGTGCATCGAGCCGTGAAAACCGACATCATTACATTGTGTCTCTGTTTTTTTTATATGTATTGGTGCGTGCGATTTAAGTCTCTCTGGATCTCTCATCTCTCATCTTATCTCATTATCTGAAACCGCTTAATCCTATATAGGGTCACGGTGAGCCGGAGCCTATCCCGGAAACACAGGGCGTAAGGCAGGAATACACCCGACGACGGGACGCCAGTCCATCGCCGGGCATTGCGGGACAATTTTAGTCTGCGAGCCAATCAACCTATCCAGGAGCATGCTTTTGGACTGTGGGAGGAAATCGGAGTACCCGGCGAAAACCCACGCGGACACGGGGAGAGCATGCAAACTCCACACAGAAAGGCACCCGAGCCGAGAGATTCGAACCCGGGACCTTCTTGCTGTGAGGCGACAGCGCTAACCACTGGGCCACCGCGCCGCCTCTCTGGAAATGGGCGCCTGCTAAATGAAAATTAATAATTAATGATAATTACGCATCGAGCCGTGAAAACCTACACCAGTAAACCGTAATCCAGTCTGGAATCGAATTCCCATCCTTAGTCGTGATGTGGGTAAATCATTACATATCTCCTATCAAAGTCTTCAAACCACATCTATTGCACGATATGATTTAAACAATATAATAATATATAACCTGTTGTTAACGCAATAATCTATTACCGGATGAATGGCTATAGCTCCTCGCACAGGTCAACACTTGTATTATTGCTCGAAACGGTAAAACCTCTTCTCATATTTGCATATTTGTACTGGAGAAAAGATACCCATAGACTTAACAAGCTCAACCTATGCTTCTAATGACTTGATATTGGCGTTGTCCTGAGTTGATCGCCTTTAGGCAACACCTGGCTAACACTGAGACTATGCTCTAAAGAAAGCCGTCTCTGGTGTGGGTCAATCCGTTTCAAGAACAACGTATACATTATCAAAGCATATTCTTAGCATGTTTTGCCACAAGTGTATGTGGATTTTTGGTAAATTGACACTTTGCCAAAAGTGTCTATTTAGTGTTGTAAGACCTTAACATTTATTATTTCAAGAAATGGCAAACCTCTTCTGTTATTTACGGCCCATATTGATTCAGATACCACATATTACTGATGTTGGGCCCCGGTCTGGAGTTAAACTCAGGTTGCCAGGCTCATAATGCAGTGTGCTAACCACTCTGCCACCGTTGGACAATATGGTACATAATCTCTAACTGCAGCATTTATCATCGGCCCCTAGAGTCAGATACATTACTCAAAAGCACTACAGCATTGTTTGAAAATTTTATGCAAGCAATTATAATCAAGAGGATCATTGAGCCAATCATGTTACCAATTAAAGTCTACATATGGGCTTGACTAAGGCAGCGTTACAAGGAATCAGAGCATACTAATGGTAGGCGTGGAGGTGCAGTTAGTTGCTTTGTCGCTTCACAGCAAGAAGGTCAGTGGTTCAATTCCCGGCTCGGGTGCCTTTCTGTGTGGAGTTTGCGTGTTCTCTCTGCCCGTGTCCACGTGGGTTTTCATCTCAGGTACTCCTGTTTCCTCCCACCATCCAAAGATACGCTGATGCCCAAGTCTACTGACCTGCTGAGTAAATTGCTCCCAGTACCCTGCGATGTACTGGCGTCACATCCGGGATATAGCCC
>JAZEWT010000008.1:7636079-7648541 GCA_036362905.1 Mordacia mordax | reverse complement strand
GTGGGGGGATAGGTGGTGGGGGGATAGGTGGTGGGGGGGATAGCCGGCGCCAACATCTGCCAGACACTGCTTCCTATATATTGTATTATCGGCCAATTAATTAATGAGTGTTGTTTTAGTTGTGGGAAGTGGCGAACTCGGAGGAAAACCACGCAGAACAGGGGGAGAACACTCAAACTCCACACAGAAAGGGAGCCGAGACGGGAATCGAACTTCTTCAGGGAAAACTTTCTTTGTGTGAATCGGGGACGTCATCAAATCGCGCAGTGATGACGGGAACAATTACTGATAGCCGGTGAAAAACAAGAGGAGTCATGGATCATTGGACAGCTGTACGTCTGTGGAGCCAGAAGATGCCACCGAAGTGGGAGGTGAAACGGAGAGAAGCGCTCGCCACGGCTGTACAGACAGAGCAGCTCTTAAGAGGAATTCTCAACGTTGGATAATAATAATAAAAATTGCACTTCTGGAGCGATTTTCACCCGAGGATCACAAAGCGCTGCACAGGGAAGAGACGCAGGACGAGTCTGGAGAAGCCCGCCACTCCATCACCACCACCACGGCGCTGTTCTGATTACACACGACCCGTATATTTCCTTATTTAATATCCAGCGACTGTTCATTATACTGCATATACAGTACTTGACGTTTATTAAAACTACAGTGAAACTTATATGAATTCAATTTGTAATAATATTTTGGACAGGGCGGCACGGTGGCCCAGTGGGTAGCGCTGTCGCCTCACAGCAAGAAGGTCCCGGGTTCGAATCTCGGCTCGGGTGCCTTTCTGTGTGGCGTTTGCCAGTTCTCTCCCCGTGTCTGCGTGGGTTTTCGCCGGGCACTCCGTTTTCCTCCCACAGTCCAAAAACATGCTGCTGCATAGGTTAATTGGCTTGCAGACTAAATTGCCCCGCAGTGCCCGGCGATGGACTGGCGTCCCATCGTCGGTATATCCTTGTCTTGCGCCCTGTGTCTGCCGGGATAGGCTCCGGCTTCACCGTGACCTTGTATAGGACTAAGCGGTTTCAGACAATGAGATGAGATGAGAGAATATTTTGGACAGGGCGGCACGGTGGCCCAGTAGGTGGCGCTGTCGCCTCACAGCAAGAAGGTCCCGGGTTCGAATCTCGGCTCGGGTGCCTTTCTGTGTGGCGTTTGCCAGTTCTCTCCCCGTGTCCGCGTGGGTTTTCACCGGGCACTCCGGTTTCCTCCCACAGTCCAAAAGCATGCTCCTGGATAGGTTGATTGGCTCGCAGACTAAAATTGTCCCGCAATGCCCGGCGGTGGACTGGCGTCCCGTCGTCGGGTGTATTCCTGCCTTACGCCCTGTGTTTCCGGGATAGGCTCCGGCTTCACCGTGACCCTATATAGGATTAAGCGGTTTCAGATAATGAGATAATGAGACCATTTCTGGGTTTTTTTTTTTACGTATACACATCGTTGCAGAACAACAAATATATGATCAGACTTTCAACTATAATTTTTAAATGCCAAAATTATCAGTGTTTATAATACATATGTTGGGAATGGTTTAATGTGACATTTATCGTATAATAATAATAATTGCATTTCTAGAGCGCTCATCACCCAAGGGTCACAAAGCGCTGCACAGAGCCGCAGCGGTAAGGGCACATCAACAACGAGATAAGAACGCAAATCAGCAATCGCGCTATTTTTTTGGAGCTAGTTTTATTTTTTTACAAATCCGAGCTGTGGAGAGAACGGCAAAACAATATGTCCTGGCACAGGCGCCGTGGCGACGTCACCGCCGCTTAGTGGTGAATCTATGTGTCTCTGTGTGGTGAATTTATGGGTCTCTGTGTGGTGAATTTATGGGTCTCTGTGTGTTGAGTCTGTGGGTCTCTTTGCAGTGAGTCTATGGGTCGGTGCGGTGAGTCTATGGGCCTCTCTGTGGAGAGTCTATGGGTTTCTGTGCGGTGAGTCTATGGGTCTCTCTGTGGTGAGTCCATGGGTCTCTCTGTGGTGAGTCTGTGGGTCTCTGTGTGGTGAGTCTATGGGTCTGTGTGGTGAGTCTATGGGTCTCTCTGTGGTCATTCCACAATTTCTGTAATAACTAATAAACATTATTCTTAACAAAGTGATTTCATTTTTCTCTCTAAAGCGATTCATGCCCCACCCCGTGTTTGCAAACTCACTGCAAAAAGAATGCACTTACATTGCAAAACATTCCCATAGATTCTATCACAGGTAACTCCAAAACAGCTGAACTTAAATGCAAATTTTTAGTGACTCTATCTCACATTTCATATCTCAGGTATTTAACAGAGGTTTCGAAAAGTCTACGAGTGAGGTTATGGGAAGGAACACGGAGCGGTGGTCACGTGACGGTGGGGAGGTAAATGTTGCGTGACTCAAGAAAAGTCGAATCACAAGAGAGAGCTTAATAGAGGACAAAGGTTCCTTAACTAAGAAACATAAATACTCGGTCACTGAAGGACAGCTGTATGATGGACTGAGTTCGAACTGGATTGTCACAGTTTATATTTTAAACCGTAGACTGTACGAGAATTGCTCTCAAGAGCTGCTCCGTCGAGCGTTGCTACTCTCTCCTCAACAATTTGTCTCTCACGTCGGAGGCTTCATCAGGAGGAGAGGAACGCTCGACACCACGTTCCCGAAAGAGCATCCCTTGGGAGCAACTCTCATACATCGAGTCGTGAAAGCCTACAACAATACAAAGTCTGCTTTTTTTAATCGGAGGGAAGCGTTTTTTTTCTTCCGAGCACACCTGGGGTATTCTGGGTTCAGAAAGAGTTACCACCTCTGATATACAGACATCTCATCTCATCTCATTGTCTGAAACCGCTTAGTCCTATACAGGGTCACGGTGAGCCGGAGCCTATCCCGGCAGACACAGGGCGCAAGGCAAGGATATACCGACGATCGGACGCCAGTCCATCGCCGGGCACTGCGGGGCAATTTAGCCTGCGAGCCAATCAACCTATGTAGCAGCATGCTTTTTGGACTGTGGGAGGAAACCGGAGTGCCCGGCGAAAACCCACGCGGACACGGGGAGAGAACATGCAAACTCCACACAGAAAGGCACCCGAGCCGAGAGATTTGAACCCGGGACCTTCTTGCTGTGAGGCGACAGCGCTAACCACTGGGCCACCGCGCCGCCCATATTTTCAGACATACGATTGACATATCGTGCGAAGCCAGCAGGTGGCAGCACGCTCCCACGGCTGTCGGAGGATATGCGTATCACCATAGAACGGCTCTGTGGTTTCGTTTGACAGGCAGTGGAGTGGCATCGCGGAATTAACGACTGTGGCATCAGATCGCCATTATCGTCTCATTGAATAAAATCGTTGTCTACCAAACTGCATGCAGCACACCAGTTGTTGATGAGTCGGACAAGGTCTCATCTCATCATCTGAAACCGCTTAATCCTATATAGGGTCACGGTGAAGCCGGAGCCTATCCCGGAAACATAGGGCGTAAGGCAGGAATACACCCGACGACGGGACGCCGGTCCATCGCCGGGCATTGCGGGACAATTTTAGTCTGCGAGCCAATCAACCTATACAGGAGCATGCTTTTGGACTGTGGGAGGAAACCGGAGTACCCGGCGAAAACCCACGCGGACACGGGGAGAGCATGCAAACTCCACACAGAAAGGCACCCGAGCCGAGAGACTCGAACCCGGGACCTTCTTGCTGTGAGGCGTCAGCGCTAACCACTGGGCCACCGCGCCGCCCAGTCGGACAAGGTGTTCATCTTAAAGATCTTGCCTGTCCACAGGTATTGAGGAAGACGAATTTTGTTATACGTTGCTACGGCTGGCCAGTTCGAACGTGTCTTGTTTCGCAAAAATCCCGCATCTGGAGCTTGCAAGCTCACTGGGTGCTTTCTGCTGTAATGATGAACATCTATCTGTGGTGCATTAAGTTAAACAACAACCTGTGAATGCAACCCAATGGGTCGGCTCTCTCTTCATCAATCGGCCGCCCGCTGATGTGGCCTCTCTCTGTCCCGACGGCATGCGCGAAACACCGTGGCGACTCCGTTTTCTCTCCAGCATACACGCGGCAGCCACTCCAGCGAGGAGACGGGAGACTTCTGTCTTTCCAGCTCTTTATTAAACCCCTAACCCACAAAGTTACGGTAACACACAACTCATTAGAGTACTATAACACCAACCCGCGCTTCACACGCTAACGACTCGCCTTGACTACATCGGACGTAGCTCCGCTGCCATCTCCCATGCAGAACTCTTCTCTTCACTTCCGCACACCTCTTTATATCTCCTCAGACGTCACCCAGCCGCGAGGTCTCATTCCACATCCGTTAGGCAATCCCATTGTCCCACATCTCACCTCATGGTCCCCCCTCCACCACCACGTATTGTTTACAATCTCGCGTGAGGGGAAGGTCACCTTGTTTCTGTCACCACACTTTCTGCCACCACACTTTGTCACCCTCTCCTCGCCTGACCTTTTGTCACCTTGTCCGACCTTTTCCCGGTTAACCACCCTTAGCCAGGCATGGCGCGGGGCTTGGCACCACAAGCCTACTTGCTAAGCTCCCTCCCTGAAAACACCACGGATGGTGGTATTTTCATACATCTCACGTTACCAAGTAGAGATTTTTGTGACTTGAGGTCTTCAATGAACAGAGGATTGACTATGGCTACTGATCGATTAATCAAACTTCTTCAAAAGTTCTGTTCTTGAACCAAAGCCTCTGTGCATAACTTATAATTATCGAATGAAGCTTTCGATTCATGCATTTAACCTTCTATGAAAGTAAGAATTGGGTTATAATGATGATCATTCTTTAACCTAGGCAGCAGCGTGTATTTAGACTGTGAGAGAAAACCGGAGTGTCCAGTGAAATCCCACACGAACACAGGAAGAATATACAGACTTCACACAGAAAGGCAGACGAGCCGGAAATCGAACCGATTACTGATTCAATTTTAAATGTATTATGATTACCTGTAATGAAAGATCTTATCACAAGACTTTGTTGGATCGGGGGAATGAATATTTGTTTTCAACTGGGTCGCAAGAAAAAAGTTTGAAAACCACTGATCTAAAAGATCTTGCCCTCTGCAGATATTGACGAAGCAATAGTTATTTTGGTGCGTTTGCTCGTTGTAGTGTCTGTATTCAACACATTTTGCAATACGAAGCACATTCAGCGAAACTATGCATAAGATTGAAGAAATGTGTTTTAAAAATGCCTTTTTTGGACGCGTAATAATATTAATGCAATTGTTTCACTTCATTGGAAAGGTATGTTTGGCTCCAACGAACTAAGATTTTGGCTTTTAAAATGTAATATGCAAAACTTTTCTAGGTTTGCTCTTTTTTTAAAAATCTGCTGATAATTTATCCAAGACTGGATTTTATTGGATTTAAAAAATGCATTGGCTGAACATAACATTCTCCTAAACGTGACATTTATAGAGTTGTTTGGGTGGCTTAGAAATGTTTTTTTTATTACATGTTTCATGATGTTTAGTTTAGATGCACATCTGACTGCTCTCATGTGTAAAACACAATCTTGAAAGTATTCCAGTGTTTTACATGGGTCCAGTATTCTGCTCACACCCCACGGGAGTACGAAGAGCACCAGCCAGTGGTGGCATTGCGTTTGTGTTATCAATCAAAGGTGGTGACACTAACCACGGGCGACGTGGTGGCGCAGTGGGTGGCGGCTGTTGCCTCACAGCAAGAAGCCCCCGAGTTCGTTTCCCGCCTCGGGTGTCTTTGTGTGGAGTTTGTGTGCTCTCTCTCTCTCCACGTGCCCGCGTGGGGGTTCGTCGGGTACTCCGGTGTCCTCCCACCGTCCAGAAACACGCTGCTGCGTAGATGAATTGACCTGCTGTGTAAATTGCTTTCAAAAGTGTGCCCTGCGATGTACTGGCGTCACAACCTGAGTATCTCTCGAGTCTTGCGCCCTCTGTCGGAGAACATACAAAATCCACACAGAAAGGCATCCGAGCCAAGATTCGAACCCGGGACCTTCTTGCTGCGAGGCGACAGCGCTACCCACTGGGCCACCGTGCCGCCCCGAGGTGATTGTGCGGCCCTGCAATTGGTCTGGCAGAAGGATCTCCACGAGAGAGAGCTGTAGAGAACAACTCAGCCATGCAGTTGCTTTGCCCATCCGACTGCTGATAGAAGCGAATCCGGCAAAAGGTTTCGCTCGACACGGCTATCCCAAACAAACAGCTCTTGAGAGCAATTCTCTGATCAATATATAGCCTCTCTCGTCCGCACTGCTGAGATGTCTTGGAAGAAATGGGAGGGTGGGTACCCACACTTTACTCCACCATGCACAGCCTGCCGATCGACCGCGCTGTACACGTGCTGCTGCCGGGCGGAAAGGGGTTCTGACGATTCAAGACGCTTGCTCATTGTTGAAACTGCCACGCCGGGAGATAAAACCGCCTCACTCCCCATTGAAAGTGCACTATGCTTAACCACTGCACACCCTAAATGTCCATAACCATTTAAAATTGATAATTGAAACCTTGTTGATAGAAATGCACTCCCAGGAAGAAGGCTTTATGGCCAAGGGGTGGGGGGTGTAATTTGTTTTTATGTGGCAAGACAGATATGGAAAGAAGACTTACTGTCAGCTTACCGTTACGTTTATTCTTCGCAATGATCCTCATGATAACTTTCCACTGTTGCGGGTAATGTTGTGTTAACGCTTCTGGCCAAATGACACGACGCAGTGTGCCTTATTCTTCCCCAAAATTAGCTCCAAGCGCAAGAGTTGGGAGTCCACCGAAATAAGAACGCTTGCGTTCTTTCCGCCTCCATAATAATGACTATAAATTAAACACGTTTAATTGTCGCTCGAAGCGCAATGTATAATGTGCGAGTTATGGCGGAGCCTTTTAATACGTTAGCTTGGCTTCAGCGGATCAGTGGATTCCTAACATGATTTCAAACCTCATGACCATTAACGTTTGCAGGTCGCGCCGAGAGCCTCCTGAACGATGCGATCAGCATGGAGCCTGCAATTGCCCGGAGGCTTGTCTTGTCAGGGGCAGCCTCTTTGTAGACGTTTGGCAGGAGATTAGATGAAAGTTGTCGAGGAGCGTAATGGTTTCTGACTGTTGAAGCCAGCCTAGTTTAATTACTCTCTCCACCAGCACGCCAAATGCCATTTTCAAATGTGTGCGCACGTGTGCCCCGACTTTCTTCATGTTGGGTATAGCTTACACACAATTACCTGGCAATAGTTAATTAGCCGACATATGGATACTATGCTTTACGTCCAAAAGACCGAGACGCGGTACCAAGTGCACGTTTTGCTCCGCACAAAGTGAGATAAATGTTTAGTCTGCTCTGCGGAATTATGTGACCTTTTGTTGGGAAGAATGTAACCGTGACGTATGCATGTCGTAGCCGGTGCGTGTCACGCGTGTGGAACTGTGGTGGTGCAGCAGTTGCTGCCCAGCAGCACGAACCCGGCGACCAGAATATCCCATTTCCGCTCACGGTCAACATCAGCAACGATCTTATGAACCAGTGCTGGACCTCCCCTAGGTTGGCTGAGCCTCCACTGAGTACCTGGTGCGGTGCGTAAACATCGCTAGTGGGGAAACAAAGGCGGCCGGGCGTGGTGCTTTCCACCCACCCTCGCGTGTATCATGCCCGCATTAATAGGCGCTCACCAACAGCACTGCTACTAATATTATGTTCGGGCCATACGGCGGATATTGGGATTTTATTTATCTGTACATGTTAATTTGAAGCTATACATACGAAAGAGAATTCACTTCCCGCCCGCACATTGTTTGCCTCAATAACATTAAACGATACAAAAATGTCCTTCAGAGATAATATACGGTTATTTGACTTAAAAAAAAAGGCGTTTCACGGAACACTCGACACGGCTATCACAAAATAACAACTGTGGCGATCAATTAAGAGCGTTATTGTTGCTCATTTGCCGTTCTTATGTCGTTGTTGTTGACGTGCCGTTCTCTCCGCAGCTCTGTGCAGCGCTCTGTGACCCACGGATGAAAAACGCCCTCGAAGTGCAATTATTATTATTATTATAAAGTTGCATTTAGGGCGGCGCGGTGGCCCAGTAGTTAGCGCTGTCGCCTCACAGCAAGAAGGTCCCAGGTTCCAATCTCTCGGCTCGGGTGCCTTTCTGTGTGGAGTTTGCATGCTCTCCCCGTGTCCGCGTGGGTTTTCGCCGGGCACTCCGGTTTCCTCCCACAGTCCAAAAAGCATGCTGCTGCATAGGTTGATTGGCTCGCAGGCTAAATTGCCCCGCAGTGCCCGGCGATGGACTGGCGTCCCATCGTCGGTATATCCTTGCCTTGCGCCCTGTGTCTGCCGGGATAGGCTCCGGCTTCACCGTGACCCTGTATAGGACTAAGCGGTTTCAGACAATGAGATGAGATGAAGTTGCATTTACACGCATCGTGCTATTGACACCAGCACTCTGACCCGCTGAAGCGTGGCGGAGTGCGCACTTGGTTGACGTAGGCGCGTCTCCTTATGATGTCACAAAAACAAGTTTGTTTTGAAGGGGGCCTAAACAGCAGTTTTCCAGGAACAAAATTTAAAGCAACTGATGCTGAAAGTGGAGCCTCGTGGTGCCGCAGTTTTAGACACTGAGTTCTCTGAATGATACCACTGGCAGACTGGAATTTCCACACCGTGACTAACATTTGCTGTCTGTAAATATCATGACCACGTGCTTACAGTGATGTCCAGGGACACGTGTATTATCATTTTGTATAGATTACAATTTGCTGCAATAAGCAACTTCAGGCTAAAGGAACACGGTGTCTTATTCGTGAATGTATTTACACGGGGCAGCAGTTTTATCAGTCAGCGCCGTGGCACAGTGAGTAGCACTGCTACCTCGCAGCAAGAAGGTCCCGGGTTCGGTTCCTGGCTTGGGCGCCTTTATGTGTGGAGTTTGCGTGTTCTCCACGTGTCCGCGTTGGTTTTCGCCGGGTACTCCGGTTTCCTTCCACCGTCCAAAGACACGCTACTGCCGAAGTTATGGGCCTGCTGAATAAATTGACCCCCCCCCCCCAAAAAAAAAAAAAGACCTTCGATATACTGACTTGGGTATAGTGCCGCCTTATGCCTTGTGTTTGCCGGGATAGGCTCTGGCCCCCCGCGACCATGTACACAGGATGAAGCGGGTACTGACCCCTGACTGACTGAGTTTCAAGAGGCGCTTGTAATCTCCGCTGAATGCTTCATCATCGAGTAGATATCAGGTCAAATTGCTCGGCTTGAGGTCTGACATTATGTAGCACGTGCTGGGAACTTCTTCAAGTGCTCAACGAGCAAACACGTGTGAGCAATGCTCAGCACAACCTTGACATCTTAGGCAACGCAGTAGTAATGTCAACATATGTTGACAAATGTTGAAAGCCTATTTGTACCATCATGGAAATATTGTTGATTCGTCTTAAACTTGTCATGCGATGCTAGACTGTGTTATTAGTAATTGGCTCTCATAAATCTATGCGAAATGTTTCGGTCAGCATTCAAGTCTGTTTCACTGACTTTGCAATAAACAGTTTAATAATTGACACCGCTTTTGTTTACGTATAATAATTAGCAACAATTTGCCCGCTATTGCGTTTTTTTCATGTTTTAGTGCTTTGAAGTTTGCGGGCCATTAAAATACATGTAGAGTACTAATGATCGGTTGTGTATTGACCCACAAATGAGAGAAACAGACGAAACATCCCCCGTTAAAACAAAAAAAATGCCACGATTTTGCATGAATACCTTTGTGATTCGATATTATAAAATGAAAATAATGGCGTAAACCGCGCAACGATTGTTACTTTGAGGATGGGCCAGATAGATTACGTACGGAGAGAGCAGGAGGAATGTCCCGTTGAAACGCTTCCTCAGCCTTGCATTTCTAAGTGGTGGCTCAAGGGATTCGTAATTTCAATCGGCATCCACTATAGCCAAGAACAAGACCTCGTGGACATAGCTGCCTGTGGCTTTGAGTCAAGTGGCTTGGTGATAGAAGCCTTTGGTTACACATTTTCAGCGCAAGAGCCTCCTGGCAGTGTTCCATCGCAAGCCTTGGAAAAACAAATGTTAGATGAAAAGCTAGTAATAAATATATCAATTATTATGAACCAGAACATATCCTTCCTTTTTGGTTATTCAGTCAGCAAAAAACGTTTAGCTTCTCTAAAGTTACAGGTAAGGCGTTATTGGCACATGTATTTCACCAATATATTTTGAGATTGTGACAAATTCTGGCCCACTGTTATCAAGACTGCACACGTTCCGGCATCGTGCTTGGAAATAAAGTGAATGTGCCTATGTCCATCCTTCCCCACGAAGGACACATGGTTAGCAGATTGGAATGCAGCCCAGATCCTTACATAATGCAAGGCAAATCTAATTTAACGTGACCTACAGTAAAATTAAATAGCATACAGTTAAGGTCATCTCCAACTTAACGGGCCACATTTTTATTTCCCCTCGTGAATGCTTTTAAGCTAATGGGCGAAAGGACATGCCTGCTCAATGTAATCTGCCTCCTGCTGTCCATCGAGCAGATTTACACGATTTTCCATTGACAACTCCGCCGAATAGTTTGGCGGCAGCCTCTCACTCGACCACGGGACCTGATCAGTAAACACAGTGTGCCCCTCAAATGTTCTGTACACAGGAGTGTCAGCTTCACAGCCGCATGACGCGAAACACTATACATGTCTTCTTAAACCATTTTTAGCTGCGGGGCGATTTCGTAACACACGCGAAATATTAAGCAAATTACCTTCCGTAGAGTTCTATACTATACGGAGCGTGGGGTGGTTTTGAACACATGACCAACAGCGATCATTGTTTAACTGAACAACTCAGCGAAGGACTGTAAACAATACAATGTTGTTTCGTGTGTTTATAACAGGAGGTGGAACAGTGGTACAGGGGTTCACGCACTGCGCTCTAACCTTGGTGGTCCGAGTTCGAGTTCCGGTCATGGCAAACGTGGGTGGTCAGAGATATACAGTGTGAGTAATCTCAAGCCGAGGTGGTTTTGAAGGATTGCATATGCTCGCTCCTTTCGTTAAGCTTCTTAAATGTATGCTCATCGCACCGTAACAATGTTACACTCCTTGTCTCGCCAGTGTATTGGAATTATATTGGTGTTGTGCAATTTTGTGTGATACCGTTTACGATCACGGTTAGGGTTTCATCTTTGCACAATTTGGTAGTGAGTTTGTTCATTAACCTCGGGATTGTATGTGTTGTCGCGCTGGTCAGCTCGAACGTGTGTTGTATCGCAGGAATCCCGCATCCAGAGCTTGTAAGCTCGCTGAGGTTTTCTTTTTGCTGTAATAATAAACACCAATCCATCTATCCTTTGACCAAAAGTCCCTGGCTAGAGTGGCCACGTGTGGTCAATCCTCATGCAAACGTGTTGTGGGGAGATTGCCTTGACCAAAACGAAAAGGTGCTATAAAATATCATCATCATTATCAATACCCGCGTAATCCTGTACATGGTCGAGATGGGCAGGAGCCTATCCCGGCAGACAGAGGGAGCAATGCGGGGCTATACACGGGATGTGACGCCAGCACATCGCGGGACACATTTTTGGGGTAATTTACTCAGCAGGTCAATCAACCGCGGTAACCGCGTGTCTTTGGACGGTGCGAGGAAACTGGAGCACTCGGCAAAACTGTCGAAAATAAGGCTAGAGAGACCTTTTGTGAATGTTTAACTAAAACAAGTCCCCCGTAAACACATGATGGTGACCCGTTAAGCACTCTCCGGGGACAAAGAATAAAAACAGCATTATTGCAATTTGGCAGCGTGGTCTGTAGTTGTGGAGACTGATTCACAGCTGGAAGCTGGCGAGTTGAAATCCCAGTCTGCTGTCGATAAAAATATGTACCACTGTGGGAAATCAACAACGCTCGTCCCACTCAGGACTCATGGGAAGCGTGTTGATGAATTGATTATTGTCGCACGAATCCCACATCCACAATTTGGAAGCTCACTGGGCATCTCATCTCTCCTCTTTGTCAGAAACCGCTTAGTCCCGCACAGGGTCGCGGTGAGCCGGAGCCTATCCCGGCAGACACAGGGCGCTAGGCAGGTATATACCCACGATGGAACGCCAATCCATCACCGGGCACTGAGGGCAATTTAGTCTGCAAGCCAATTAACCTATGCAAAAGCATGTTTTTTAGACTGCGGGAGGAAAACGGAGTGCCCGGCAAAAACCCACGCAGACACGGGGAGAGAGAACATGCAAACTCCACACAGAAAGACACCCGAGCCGAGGTTCGAACCCGGGATCTTCTTGCTGTGAGGCGACAGCGCTACCCACTGGGCCACCGTGCCGTTCCTCACTGGTCATTTCCTGCTGTAATAATAAACATAGATTTACTGTGTTAATCTCGGCCTGATCTGCAATGACTACAAAATAATCTCTCATCGTTAAATTCCTTTCTATTGTACT
>JAZEWT010000008.1:7603821-7615809 GCA_036362905.1 Mordacia mordax | reverse complement strand
TGTATTCCTGCCTTACGCCCTATGTTTCCGGGATAGGCTCCGGCTTCACCGTGACCCTATATAGAATTGAGCGGTTTCAGATCATGAGATGAGACGTTTACTCACGGCCGTGATCTGAATGTGCTTGAGCTGGCAGTGCCACTGCAGGATGCTCTCCATGCGCAGGTACCACACGTTGATGTTGCCCACAAGCACCGATTTCCCCACGCCTTGCACCAGCTGGCACAGGGACGTGTGCAGACCCTGCAGCAGCTCCTTGATCAAGCGGATGTTCTCCTGGTCCTTCAGCACTGCAACGCAAGGCAGTGCAAAACAATGACGCGGTTTATAGCGCGCCCGCCGCGCGCGCATTCATTCGGTGCCAAAAAAGTGTTTCGAGGAAACTGCAGGGAGGTGAGGGTGAGGTAGTCACGCAGTAAGCTGGCGCCAACATTTGTGGCCAATTAATTAACGAGGTTTTTTTTGTTTGTGTCTTGCGGGAGGACAACGGAGGATCCGTAGGAAACCCACGCAGAACAGGGGGAGAACACACAAACTCTACGCAGAAAGGTGCCCAAGGTGGCAATAGAACTGCTGTCTTTCTGTGAGGCGTTGACATAATCATTGTTACTGCCCCGGGGGCAGTGGTTATTGAAAGTCATGACCATGGACTGTTGGTAGACAACCCTGTCCTTGGTCTCCAACAGCAGCGAAATGTAACGTGGAAAGGAATGCCCATAATTATTTACGCAAACTTTGTCCTGAATCCAGTGGAACGGTGAGATGTTTTCAAAACTTTATCTGCGAGGTCTTAATTATTGTGAAATCCTTTCACCCATCTATAATAGTATTTTATTTCAGAATATTTTTTTGTTCGTTAAGTTATTTGGCCAACTTCGGAGCAAACGTCACGCTGCAAATAAAGAGGAGAGGTTTTATGACCACAACCAAACTCGGCATGGAGCTGCATGAAACTTTTCATTCTAAATTGCAACACTGCCGATTATGTATGCAGATCGATGACTACTACGTGTGCATCTGACGTCTCAAACTGCATCAGGTAGCTGACATTGTCATACAGCCACAGACATTCATTTTTAACGAGTCAACCATAAGCACAGCAGTCGTCACCGCTAACAACTGATCAAATGCTTTCAGCAACTGCACCAACTGCCAAAGACCTCCTCTGGTAAACACCGATGACCTCATCCCCCCCCCCGCACAACGCCCAATCCGTAGTCTGCCAAGTCACCCTTCAAACAATGTGTCCCCTGAACATTGCACTTTATGGGTTCAGTCGACACACTCACCTTTGTTAACAATCTTTTCCAAAATGTTGAAATAGTTTTTCTGAGCTGCCCCGCTTAATGAAGTCAGCTGGCTCTGTGCAATGAGCTGCAGAAGCTGAGACAGGTTAAAAAAAACACACAAAGTGCAACGGTTATTTGTAACAAATGTGTGGATTATATAAATACATACATACGGTATTGAGCTTTCACACCGAAGCAAGGCGCGTATGTCGCGCAGGAAGGGATTTTGAGCGCAGTTATCCCGTAAGCGGCGCCAACGTGGAAGTTTTACCAAAGTGAATATGCTCCGTTTGGTGTATGCTGTGTCACTTGTACACTTTCACAATCGCATGACTGGGTCTGCTGTACACAATAGGGGGCTGGCCAGCGGTCAGTTTAACGTTCCTGTGCAAAGGAACGTACGCTGCTGCATAAATGTTTGCGCCCGAGTGTACAATTTAGCGGCCCATAAATTGTCAACATGTTCGACCCCAAATAAAACAAAAGTGTTAAGTACCTCTGCCAGAGCAAAACATCGCTTACAAAAACGCGACTCGGCGCAGGTCACCGCGGTAGAAACAGGATACGTTTATGGCATTGCCGGCGTGCTTGTGTTCGGTGCACGATGTCATACCAGCTCTGGCCAACGATAATGTCAACAGTGCCCTGGCCTGACCAGTCCTCGTACCCCCCCTCCCCGCCCGCCCGCAAACACCACAACCACTTTGACCACGGTCACTGGCATCGCGTGGCAGCAGTCAAACGCCAGCAACTAACGGCCGAGGCACACACCTGCCAGCACATTGCATGTCCCCGTGTGGGGCCAGAATTAGCCCGAGAGACCACGTGGAAAATTACTACCGCAGTGAGGCTTCGGGTAAATTCGTACACACCGCTACCCACATCCTTGTATCCTCTTTGACAACACTCAAGACTCACCACCCCCCCCCCCTAAGTTCTGCAGCTGTTACAATCTCTCACATTGAGAAAGCAAATGCCAATTGTGAACGCTACTTTTTGTTTTAAACGCGGCTGTTTTTTTATCAATTGCAGGCAATATTTGGTATTCAGGATATTATTTATAAGGTATTTGGTGCCTTGGTTAAACCATTTTCTCGATTTATTTCAAGTACCTTTGTTAGTTCAGAGACTTCCATGAAGTGCCTGAGGTTTAGTAGGCCCATCCAGAGCAGCAAATATCTGTTGTAAAGTTAACTCTGACCTTGTAGTTCAACCCTAAAACGACGATTCGATATAACAAACTCAGCAGGTAACAAATTATTCCAATTTTTGTATTTTTCAGTTGCTGTACAGCTGAATAATTTTATTTACGTTCAACCTCAAGCTGGACATTCTTGCTTTTGCCGTTTGGACCAACATTATAATACTATAAATCTTAAAGTGGCACAATCACCGACATATATTGCCCTGGAAATGTGTAATCTGTCACCGGATAATGGCTAAAAGGTGGCCGGGAGATGGCTGTACACATTTACAGCAATATGTTCATGATTCTATCTTTGCAAAGTGTTTCGTTCTAGCGCGCGCCCCTCCCATATATGGGGTCTCTCTGCGCAATTTAGTTTATTTTCCATGATGGAATTGGACGAAATTTCTCAATGCATGGTCCTAAGGCTTGGTAAGGTTTTTGTTTGTTTGTGGGTAAATTGTCTTATTATAATAGAATGGCCTACGATAGTAACACACTGGGAAGTGACAGTATACAAGACCACTAAATACGACACACACTTTTTTAATCAGTCGGGAGGCTTATGTTTCCTACAGCCCACCCATAACCTCAAAATAATCAACTAGATTTTAAATGGAAAATGCTAGCCCCATAAACACATTCCCTGACAACAGGCAGATTGCCAATGAATTGTAAAAAACAATTATGGCACGTAAAAAGTTTAGAAAATATTCTAACAGTTCACAGGGTGAAAACATCTATATATGTATTCGACAACGAAGCCTTTGCCAATGTGGAAAGGGTTCCATGATCAAAATCCACAGTTCTCATCTCATTGTCAGAAACCGCTTAGTCATGTGCAGGGTCGTGGTTAGCTGGAGCCTATCCCGGCAGACACGGGGCGCAAGGCAGGGACATACCCACGATGGGACGCCAGTCCATCACCGGGCACTGCGGGCAATTTAGTCTACAAGCCAATTAACCTATGCAGCAGCATGTTTTTTGGACTGTGGGAGGAAACCGGAGTGCCTGGCGAAAACCCACGCGGACACGGGGAGAGAACATGCAAACTCCACACAGAAAGGCACCCTAGCCGAGATTCGAACCCGGCTCCTTCTTGCTGTGAGGCGACAGCGCTAACCACTGGGCCACCGTGCCACCCAAATCCACAGTTTAATCCATAAAAAGTGCCGCATATTATATTGCACATGTTATATATTTTTAAGAATGTGTTGGCTCAATTTCCACAAAAGAAACTCCTGTTATCTGAAGTAATATGATCAGAGATCCCATTATACACAACTTCAACTGCGAAAATACTCCACCACATCCTTGGAAGTGGGGAGCGGCAGTTAAAGGATCACACAAACTCGGAGCCACGGGTAATTGGGTCGCAGATATGAGGCGTTCTTCTGAAATACAATTAACACTTCACGAAAACTGCACACTTCTTCAACTGAACGGACTCCGTGGGATGTACAACTTGCCTGCCGGTGTCCACACACACACATTTATTTAAATATCAGACCGCGTGGCAACAATGCTGGAGGCGTGAGTCACATGGCTATGAAAGTGTTTACTTGCTGGTCAATTTAGAGTCATTACAGACAGTCACGCGGAGCACAAAAATAGAATTGGACTGGTATATCCTCTATCTGTCAGCTGTTGCTAGGAGTAATGAAACGCGAGACACGGGGACAGCACACCAGCCTCACTCCAACTAGCCAGTGGCATTTTCACTATTCGTCAACTCGATGTTGACTCACACTGTTGAGCTGCGTGTCGTTTTAACCACCGACTGAAAAGAATTTGCACGTGGCACAAGCAGTGTGCAGTCTGTAAATTGTCTGTTGTGTTTTTCTACGCGTATTATACAAAACATTGACTCGTGCGTAACATTGAGGATCGCTCAACAGATAGCCGTGTCGAGTGCTCCTCCTCTCTCCTTCACGACGTTTCCCACCTCCTTACCGTTGGTGGCCTGACAGCTCGCCGTGAATTGCTACATGAGTACGTTGTGTAACATTTCCAACACGAGCTTTAAATGTCTCATCTCATCTCATTGTCTGAAACCGCTCAGTCTTATACAGGGTCACGGTGAAGCCGGAGCCTATCCCGGCAGACACAGGGCGCAAGGCAAGGATATACCGACGATGGGACGCCAGTCCATCGCCGGGAACTGCGGGGCAATTTAGCCTGCGAGCCAATCAACCTATGTAGCAGCATGCTTTTTGGACTGTGGGAGGAAACCGGAGTGCCCGGCGAAAACCCACGCGGACACGGGGAGAGCATGCAAACTCCACACAGAAAGGCACCCGAGCCGAGAGATTCGAACCCGGGACCTTCTTGCTGTGAGGCGACAGCGCTAACCACTGGGCCACCGCGCCGCCCGAACTTTAAAAGTGACTCTTGCAATACGTGTGACGGTTACTTGACCGAATGCCACTTGTTTAGTGTGTACGAAAAAGTGCGGTCGATAAAATATTGCTACCACTTCGTAAAACAGCGCGAAGTTAGCCAAGTAGGATTGTGACATTCTGCCAAAAGTAATGTGCCTGTTATGTGTTTTGTAAAACCAGTAGATTAAAAGTTTAGTGCGACGCACAAACAACACTGTTTCGCAACATCCATTACAGTGCAAACTGGATATGAGCACCGTTCTTGCGAGAAAGGCAGGTTGTGCTTTTAACCAAAATCGTTTCCACGTATGAGAAGCTGTCTCTCAATTTTCCTGACCAGTATAACGCAAGGTGTTGATTATATCAGGGCTGTGCTTGTATGAGGTGTGCTTACATCCGGTATATAAAGTATCGCCTTGAGAGTCATGTAATGCGCAGCACGTGACCACATGTACACTGAGCTGGCCTTGGGTGACAGGTCATACAACTCCGCGTGATGGTAAGGTGAGCCTCGAGACATTAATACTGCGATTGAGCAAAGCAAAAGCAACAGCTGGTTTTGGCCACGATTATTTATCAAAGCCAAAAGTGCTGGCAGGCCGATATCAAAGTGTTAAAGTTCCGTACAAACGTTTCTGGAAACATTTGATATCGAGTCACAGATGTTGCGATGTGCTGATGGAGGCGTTCACTGCTCGATGGGTGAGACGTGAAAGTGAGAGAGAGAGAGACTGTCAGAACGCACGAGGAGACATCGGAATGGGAGTAAAAACATCGCCAAGGAGAGAGGCAGAGCGCTTGACACGACCATCCTGCAAAAATAAAACGGCTTCGGAGAGCGATTGAAAAACGTTTTAGAAAATTCTCAATGTCTGCGAACATTTTTTTTGCAGTTGTCATACATAATTCCATGGCCATGTTTTGTTACTAAAATTGTAGCTGAACTTTGGCTAGCTCCATACCGGATGACTTATTTACAACTTGTGTTTAAACTTACCCGTACGACGTAGGTGAAACGCCGCCTGTCATGGATAGCAGTAGAGAAATCCAGTCGATTAAATGCTTCTCCCAGAGTGCAATAGCCGTGCCGCTAAAATAAAACAGATTTCACGGTTACGCCAATCGACAAACTGGTTATTTGGGCAACGCTCACAACTCAATTATGATTGTGTAAAAAAAACGTTATTGTCGCTAATTTGCTGTTCTTATGTCGTTGTTTCTGCTGACGTGCCATTCTCTTCACAGCTTTGTGCAGCACTTTGTGACCCTCGAGTGAAACGCGCTGTGGAAGTGCAAATCATTTTTTTTTAAGAGGGGGTGGAGTGGTGGCGAAGTGACTCGTAGACTGCCGCTGTGAACTTGGCAACCTGGGTTTGATTCGTGGCCACAGCAAACGTCGGTGGAAATTGATATCTTAATAATAATAATAACTTGAACGGGTACACCCTTCACCAACCCACACTGACTTGTCTGGCATGTATCGTCAAATAACCCTCGAAAGGCATCGGAAGCCCTTCATCTAGCAATGGATTATTGGAAGGATTTAAATTCTAGAGTTAATGTGTTGTTATAATAATAATTGGTATATTTGGTATCCGTGCCATTCCTTATACCACGAGGCAATATCATATAGTATCACAAATGTCTCTCATTATCTGAAACCGCTTCATCCTATATAGGGTCACGGTGAGCCGGAGCCTATCCCGGTGAGATGAGATCACAAATGTATATATTATCTGCCAGGAAGGGCAATGTTACTATGTTGTCTTTATCCCAATTTAAGTAAACTGTGGGCATTGTTTGATTTGGACCATGCAGGTCTGCTCCTCGAATAACATCCCAGGATCTCTTAACACTCACTGTGAACCAGACGGTGGGGATGTCTGAGCTAACATGCACGTGATGTTCATCTGCTCTGCTGCCAGACTCGAACAAGTAACCTCGAACAAGTAGCGTGTGCGTTAACCACTCCGTTGTCATTGCACGCTCAGCAGGAAGATGTATTTCTCGTAGATTTGTGGAACACTTAAGCACGAGTCAATTCCGTGTTTAGAACGTGTTCATGTCTTGCACAAGTGCTCACCTCTTTGGTGCTTCCCTTGTGCACGTATATCCACTTATCCTTATGAAAATCTGTTCGGTGGGAGAACGGCACGCATTACGTTTTATAAAATTAAATCACCGACGGTAAGAAATAGCAATTTCAAGACACCGACGAATTATGCAAACCCACAACGTGTGCGCACACTCCAAAGTACTTCCACTAAAATACGCGTAACCTTATTATCGCATTGAAATCGGGGCAAGGATTCCATACATTGTGCTTTGGCGGTATTGTTCAGCAGGTCCTTCCGTCTTTTTTTCACCACAACTTCAAAGTCCTGTTCTTGTGCAGAGTTTTCCTTGTTTTCTTGAGAGCTGTCAAAACAAGCACAGCAATTCTGTGATCACGTTAGGCCAGACATTTTTGGCCATGTGCCTTTGTATTTATGCATGGAAATTTAGAGGTGAACTGTTTATTACCTCACTGAGCGTTAAATATTTATTCTAGGAGCAGCTGTTTGATCCAGAAACTGTCCATTTTTAACAGGAAGCATCCTCTTATTTACTACATATTTATACAATACTTCCACAAGGTTGGCAATTTCTCAAATGAATTAAACGGTGTTGTTAGTTTATTTAACAGCTATTCAGGAAGTAACAGAGTAATGACGGACGCCACAATATCCAATTACAATTAATAAAATGGTTAATCGTTGGAATTGGGATTTAGAGGGAATAAATTGTTAATGGAACGAACCATTGTAAACAAGGCCGTGTAGTGATGATTTGCTTTGTTTAAAAAGAGCTTATATATGTTGTTGGCCATGTGGAGTCAGGAATTTACGACTATAAATCTATGAACGAAAAAAGCATCACAGATATACCCCTAAGTTGCTGTGCTGTATTTGGAACGAAAAGTGTTTCATCTCATCTCTCATCTCATTTTCTGAAACCGCTTAATCCTATATAGGGTCACGGTGAGCCGGAGCCTATCCCGGAAACACAGGGCGTAAGGCAGGAATACACCCGACGACGGGACGCCAGTCTATCGCCGGGCATTGCGGGACAATTTTAGTCTGCGAGCCAATCAACCTATCCAGGAGCATGCTTTTGGACTGTGGGAGGAAACAGGAGTACCCGGCGAAAACCCACGCGGACACGGGGAGAGCATGCAAACTCCACACAGAAAGGCACCCGAGCCGAGAGATTCGAACCCGGGACCTTCTTGCTGTGAGGCGTCAGTGCTAACCACTGGGCCACCGCGCCGCCCCGAAAAGTGTTTAAATAGTCTTAATTCCTTATTGCATCACGCGATCCTTCATCAGCCAGCTAAACATGGTATTTTTAGGTTTAAAAGAGTCTAAATAAAATCATGACATTACAAAAACCCGTTTAAGACACCTCTGCAAAAAAAAAAATTAGAACCCAAAAATATTCGATCTCTTAACGTCGAGTGGTCAACGATGCCATGCATAAGTTCGACAACCTCAGGTTGCTGGTCCCTCACGGACAACGAACAGGGCGACTACATATTGGTCAATGACACCGGAAACATCTCCAGGTCCCCCCCTCCGTGCCCGCCGGGGTCCCGTTGGTGAGAAGCCAAACCAATCGCATGAATGGCAAGCTCGCTCATCACACTGTTACCAGGGTCTATTTCAAGACGGGAGGCCGCGGTTGGATAAACTCAAAGCATTTACAGTGAAGCGGTTATTTTGGTATTTGAGACTTGTAAAACGGTGATTCAAGGACTCTGCGATTTTTTTTTCCAATGACTATATTGTTCGTGTGTTTGAGCGATGGCGCAACGGTTAGAGTACTTGACTCTTAAGACTGCGAGCCTGAGTTCGATACCTGGCGATGGGTAATATACGCAGCGTGCGTGGTGAAGAATGGTTAAACAATAGTCATGAACGACAACATGGGAATGCCTTCATGCAACAGTTGGTTGACAAAGAACTGTATTTATGTCTGCGGTCAGATAGATGTTTTAGTGAGGTCAAGAAGACGTTGTATAATAATGTTTTACACACAATAATTAAGGCCATTCAATCGACGTGTGCCGGCTGAAAACGCGGGTCTCATGAAGCCACAAGCCAAGGCTCATCATGGTAATGTTGTGAGATGAAATTCAGATTGGGTCGTTCACTCTCCCTTTTATAATCCGGGGTCGATAAAGGGATCTGAGCAGTCGTTGTTCTGTACAAAGACTCATACCCACCGCAGGAAAGCGAAAATTCCACCATTGATTCAGTGTTTTTGAACGAGAAGTCAGAGTTCACCTGGCTCAATTTAGTAGTGTGATGGTAAAATAAACAACGGCTGTATATAAAATCACTAACGACAAGATATAGGACACACAAGAGTACGCAAACACATTTCTGCATTTTGAACTTTTTTTGCCAACAATTTGAATATGCTTTACTGTTAGGTTCTTTATCATTTCTTTCTTCCCCTGCTGACTGGCGAGAAAGCTTGTTTTCCAGTCCATCAGACGTACACGCTTGTAGGTTTGGAAACCATTAATCATGGCAGCGCAAAACTATTTACCTTAAAAACCGCGCACAAAAAGTTTACTCTGCGTCCGTTCAACGCAACGTGGATGAGACTCGTCCCGACTGCTGACGCATGACAAGTGTTATTCTCTTGCAACGGAACCCAGAGCAAAAGCCTAATCCCATCGCTAATAAACCGTAGGCACGATTCGCCCGTGGAGGATGCACCACCACCACCCCCCCCCGTCTCTGCCTTTACTCACGTGGCGCCTAGTTTTCAAGTGGCGGCTGTGCCACACAAGATCTGCGTCGTGTCATCACTCGAGGGCAGTGCTGTCACGTTCTCACTCGCCAAGGACAAAACCCCGAGTTCAATGCGAGGTAACTCTTAATGTTAACACTGTTTGTTATTGTTACGTTTTGCATTACAATTACAAGATGGCAATCGGGGCCTAGCGTAAAATAAATATTTGCATTCGTATCGGGAGTACATTCATTTAACGGCGGACAAAGAACAGGAATCCACGTGACACAGGTATGCGGTGCTTTAAGGTGGTTACTTGCGTAATGCAAGCGGTTTGAATGTCACGAATCTGGTGGTCACATTCCTCTAAAGACCTGCAGGTCTAAACGCATGAATTCCATCAGTGAACAATCTGCATTGGATGTGGCAACGGGTTTTTTTTTTTCCCCAAGGAGAGCTGGTCATTGAGGGGTGCTCAGATGTGGTATGCATTTAAAATGCAGCCTGCACTGCTCAATAATCCTTATGTACACAGGTGTGTGAAGGTGGGATGGGATGGCATGTTATTTTTCTTAAGCTAGACCTAAATGAACTGTAAGAGGTTAATAACAAACACAACATTGCGCTGTGCGGTAATTCTACTGGGTCCTCCACACATGCATAGTCAGTGCTCCATTAATCACTCACAGTCACTGCAGTGTTTACTTAGCCCACATTGCCGTCTCCGGATTGGGAAATAACACAAAGTACCAGCGACACGATGTTACCAATGTTACAGATTAACCAAAATTGCTGATGGGGATCAAACCAGAAGCACATTGACTACAGTGACCTTTACTCAAATCTGGAATACCTATAAAGTAACCACAGTTGCGTGTTTAACAACACGTGCATCTGCTGCATTTGTAGTCGCTACCTTAAACAACATGTTGTGTTTGCCGCAGTGGTCTACAAAGCTTACACGTCACTTGGACATTTTGGTCATAAACAAAGTTGACGAATAGCATGCTCCTATTTAACTGCGCTGTATATACCTGGAAACATGACGAAAACTAGAGTAATGACTGCTGATTTATGGCAACAGTGACGCGATGAGACAATTATAATACACAGTCGGCCAATTACTATATTATAGTATATGACGCATGCACTGATTAATGAGTGGCACATACTGATTGCATCTGCATGCCTACTCTGAGAGACGTTAATAACCCAAGCTCTGACATTCCCATAAACTGGCAGTTGACATTTATGGAATATTACAGGGTAGTCCAGATGTATTGTGACCCCCCCCCTCCTTACATTTACCTCTAACCTTTCTTCATCATCATTATCAGTATTCCGCTTAATCCTGTATATGGTCGCGGAGGGGGAGGGGGAGCAGAGCCAATCCCGGCCGACATAGGGCCCAAGGCGGGGCTATACCCAAGATGTGGCGCCAGTACATCCCAGGGCGCTGGGCGCAATTTTACTGAGCGGCCCAATTAACCTAGGCAGCGGCGTGTCTTTGGAAGGTGGGGGAGGGGGGAGGAACCGGAGTACCCGGCGAAACTCCACGCGGACACGGGGAGAGAGAACATGCAAACTCCACACAGAAAGGCACCGGCGCCGGGAATCCAACCTGCAGCCTTTTTGCTGTGAGGCAGCAGCGCTACTCACTGCGCCACCGCGCCGCCTAACAACTGCTTTACCTTCGCTCACGAATTTGTTTTTAATATTCCTTCATAATTTATTATAGAATAACATTGTTTATGTGCGGCGATGGACTGGCGTCCCATCGTCGGTATATCCTTGCCTTGCGCCCTGTGTCTGCCGGGATAGGATCCGGCTTCACCGTGACCCTGTATAGGACTAAGCGGTTTCAGACAATGAGATGAGATGAGATTGTTTATGTGTGTCATCTTTATATTGATTGCATTACATTACACACCCACTGGTATACAAAAAGTTTCAGAGAATTTAACGGGAGTCACAAGACATCTGGACCACGCCGCATGCAGTGTTGAGTGTTTGTATTGCTTGCTTACATTTCATTTTGCAACAATTTGTATGTCGTGATTGGTGGTAAAGAACTTTTTTTTTATTTGAAAGCAAGAAAATCATTGTTACTCCCTGCATTGCTGTCGATTCAAGCTATGCTCGTCTTATAACGCCAGCTTCTTAAAACAGATCACCTTAACATTCAGATTTCTCTGACCCAAGGCTACTTTACCTGGTTCGTATACGGTTAAGCAAAATTTACTTAAGCGACCTGGCGGCGCGGTGGCCCAGTGGTTAGCGCTGACGCCTCACAGCAAGAAGGTCCCGGGTTCGAGTCTCTCGGCTCGGGTGCCTTTCTGTGTGGAGTTTG
>JAZEWT010000008.1:7518002-7546853 GCA_036362905.1 Mordacia mordax | reverse complement strand
GAGAGACCGAGAACTGGCCCCCTGTTTAAAAAGTTTGAGGACCCCTGTTATAGAATGTGCTGACTTCGTCTGGCTTCTGACGAGGCAGGGCTCAAGCAGGACACGGCCAGTTCACTCTTGGATTTCCTCGGTCTCTTCGTGTGGTCCACACGCAGCGCCACGTACGCTCTGCACGCATTTCCTTGAGGGCTGCTCTCTGAAAAGGGAGGAGAAAAATGGAACGAGCGGACATTTGCGACGGGGTTCGTCGCACATTTTTACGGATTGGTTTCGACGCGGGTCACGCAAAGGCGTCGTAAAGCCGCCTCTTACCCGACACGGCGAGTCAGGGTTGCGTCGGGTGAACAGAATGGATCGGTTCATTACTGGGTGGCGGTAAGGAGGACCCTGCGCGATGCGGTTCAATGCCAGCCTCGGGCGATTTTTTTTCGTGTGGCATTAGTGTGTTCTCCACCCTGCTCTGGGCAGGCTTCTTCAGGGGGCCTCCGGTTGACTCCAACAGCCAGAGAAGAAGAAAAAATCTCATTAATTGGCCGATAACATCAAAATATATTTGAAGCTGTGTCTGTGGAACTGGCGCCGACTGATCGCTTGGAGGACTCTCTCTCTCCACTCCCCTACCCCATCACTTTGGCACATTACAGAGCAGACGCACAACATTTACAATAGAGCATGAAGTTTCACTGATAATTGCGACCAGCTTTATCAGGCTTCCTGTCCAAAGTGTAAATGTTGTGCGTTTACTCTCCAGTTCGTCTTATTCACGTGAAATAGCTTAGATGGAACACATTCATTGTACTGCGAATCAATATGTGAATTCGGCCTCAGGGAAGTTGCAGTTGTTTTGTATTACAGGAGGACATTTCGTTCTCAGACAGACATGTTACACGTTGCAATGTGGCTCAGCGGGAGCGGTTTTGCAATTTGGAGGTTTGCCATTATCATTCATTATCAGCAATCCCTTCATTGCTGTCGCGGGTCAAGGTGAGCTGGAGCCTATCCCCGCAGACAGAGTGCGCAAGGCAGGGATATATCTAGGATCGAACGCGAGATCATCCCAGGGCACGTGGGGTAATTTAATTAGCAGTTCAGTTAGCGCAGGCAGCAGTATGCGCTTGCAATAGGAAGGCATGCAGTTCATAGCCTGGGGAGCACGATATTCCTCGGGCGTGGATGAAATGAGTAACTGCATCTTGTGTCGTTGTTGTGGCTGACGCGCCGTTCTCTCCACAGCTCTGTGCAGCGCTTTGCGACCCTCGGGTGAAAAGCACTCCAGAAATGCAATTGGTATTTATTATTCTCGTCGAGAAGTCGACCATGGTTGCACTGTGGAATGACTTTACCCTGACATGGGAATGTGGAGTTTCCACGGCTGTCCTCAGGACAGTAACCAATAGAAGAGCCCTGCCTCCCTAGTAATATCAGCAGGAAAACACTGGCGAGTTTTGTTTTTCATACATCCATAGACAAATAACTTGACTTGCATATGTACTGCTGTGTTAAAGAATTATATTGGCATCATGACTAGAAATTACTGTTAAACACTACCAAGGTTGGGCGGCACGGTGGCCCAGTGGGTAGCGCTGTCGCCTCACAGCAAGAAGGTCTCGGGTTCGAATCTCGGCTCGGGTGCCTTTCTGTGTGGAGTTTGCATGTTCTACCCGTGTCTGCGTGGGTTTTCGCCGGGCACTCCGGTTTCCTCCCACAGTCCAAAAAACATGCTGCTGCACAGGTTAATTGGCTCGCAGACTAAATTGCTCTCAGTGCCGGTGATGAACTGGCGTCCCATCATGGGTATATCCTTGCCTTGCGCCCTGTGTCTGCCGGAATAGGCTCTGGCTCACCGCAACCCTGTACAGGACTAAGCTGTTTCTGACAATGAGATGAGACACTACCAATGTTTACACATTATGTTCCTGTATCTATATGGTGATGCGTATACAGTAAAACCCCGATTTAACGGACTAATGAATCCGAATATTTATGTGGCGATCTTATATACAGAGTAATGTTCATATCTTATAACAGCATATATTATAAACACCATTAAACAGAGTAATCCAAGAACCTAATAGCAGCAATAAAAACACTGAAATAAAAACAAAATATACTATTTCCAATGCAGGCCACTGTCTCGGAAGCAGGCAACAGTGTCCGTTGCTTGCGACGTCCGTTGAATATCTCATCTCATTATCTGAAACCGCTTAATCCTATATAGGGTCACGGTGAGCCGGAGCCTATCCCGGAAACACAAGGCGTAAGGCAGGAATACACCCGACGACGGGACGCCAGTCCATCGCCGGGCATTGCGGGACAATTTTGGTCTGCGAGCCAATCAACCTATCCAGGAGCATGCTTTTGGACTGTGGGAGGAAACCGGAGTGCCCGGCGAAAACCCACGCGGACACGGGGAGAGCATGCAAACTCCACACAGAAAGGCACCCGAGCCGAGAGATTCGAAGCCGGGACCTTCTTGCTGTGAGGCGTCAGCGCTAACCACTGGGCCACCGCGCCGCCCTCCGTTGAATATTGATCCACTTAATCGAGCTTTTCCCTGTACATTCCTCAATTTGATCCGAAAGTGGGAAGTCACAGGAGAATTTACAAAAGCAAGCTCGGCAATTTAATGGACTTCGGCGTTCACGTGCCCCCACTCGTTCGTAGTAAGAACAGTGAGTGCTGTGTTTGAAGTGCGCGTAAACGTTAAACAACGTTGGAGCCAATGGCATTCAATGCGCACACGTAACTAATGCAACGTCTTCATTTAAAAATAATTAAATGTTTGCTTGACTCGGCTACATGAGGTTCGTTTAAAACAGTTTTTTTTAATTTTCCAAGCGCAAATGGGTATAGAAATGTTATTGCAGCCCAATTAAGTGGGGGGTGCACTACTGTGTTTAGGCATTAACTTGCTCTGCTTCGGTTTAATGGTGAGCACACAGCACCTTCAACTATGCCGTTTTAATCCCTTGACACGGCAGCTCGAATGGTGGGAAAGCTTCTAAAAATCACCTAACCTCTGCCTACCCAGCAGTTTAGAGCAAATGGATATTGCACAGTTAGTTAGTAGGCAAGTTGTATGTGGTAACGTAAAGTGTGCGAACCCCCATCTCTTGCAAGGCAAATGTGCAGCCAAAAATACCCTTTAACAGGGTCTGCCCAGAACACCCTTTAGTGGAGGACCTTCCACCAGCAGTGGTGCGAGCAAGCAATTGCAGGGCTGCACCTGTTCGAAGTGGAACATTGCGAGAGATCAGGTGCACGGCTGCACACGAAGGCAACTGCTGGAGGAATGCGAGCGTGCAGTGCGACGATGGGAGAAAAGCGTTTCGTTACCAGGCGCTCTGCCCCTTTCAGCCCAGAGAGCGGCAAAGCCGGCGAGGTCTCGCAGCGGCCTCTCCTCGGCGAGCGTCCGCTTCTGCTGCCTCCCTTCCAGGTGCTGGATCAGGAACGGAATGGGCTCCTCCGGTGTCTCGGTTATCAAGCTCGTCATCATATCCTGTCGGTGCAATCGGTGAGAAGGTCAGCCCGATTTAGAGTTCTCATCGCCAGCTGTGTCATCAATACAAAGCACCTGCTTCATCAGATTCTACACCACCCCCCCCCTCACACTCACCACCAGCCCCCGCAACCCCAGGCCTCAATATAACCGACGCTGTTTTTTGAAAATAAAGCCAGTGTTTTATACAATATTGTTATAAATTATTTGGGCAATATCACTTGAAGTGGATTGCTTGGGTTTTTTTTTTTAAAAGCCAGAAACAAATAACACTGTGAGGAAGCTGCTGTAAAATGTCAACGCTTATTGTTAAAATGGGGATATTTTTATATCTTCACTTATATTTCTGAGGCACTGTGAACACCATATACTTGCTGAGAGCTAAAGCGCAAGTGTTCTGGCCAGTCTCCATGAAAAATAAAACCATGGGAATGTTTTCCACACGTCTGCTTGAACACAAGGGAGGCCCTAAACACAACAACCTTGTGATCCCTTGAGAAAACCCAATGTTTGGAAGGCATAGAAATTATTGATAGACTTTTCACTTTTGTGAGGACCATCACCCAGGGATGAGAAAGTCACACAGGACACATTGTAGAACGCTCCACTGTGTGCAACAAACTAGTTTATATTTCTAGTTGAATGGCTTTGGGCAATCAATAAAAGATAATGCACTTATTTTTTATTCGCACGACAAAACATTTAAAGGCAAATTCCATTTGTTCAGTTCAGAACACAACAAAGTCCACGAATTGTTAAGACATGATTTGCACACAAGGACGTAATGGAAATATCTTATTGTGAATATCAATATATTGTCGATAAACAAGTGTGTTCATACCACAAATTGTACACAGGATAATAGCAAGACAGACACTCTTCCTGCAACTCACACAGGCACATTAGTGCAGTATGTCATCTGATTGTCTGAAACCGCTTAGTCCTATACAGGGTCACAGTGAAGCCGGAGCCTATCCCGGCAGACACAGGGCGCAAGGCAAGGATATACCGACGATGGGACGCCAGTCCATCGCCGGGCACTGCGGGGCAATTTAGCCTGCGAGCCAATCAACCTATGTAGCAGCATGCTTTTTGGACTGTGGGAGGAAACCGGAGTGCCCGGCGAAAACCCACGCGGACACGGGGAGAGCATGCAAACTCCACACAGAAAGGCACCCGAGCCGAGAGATTCGAACCCGGGACCTTCTTGCTGTGAGGCGACAGCGCTAACCACTGGGCCACCGCGCCGCCCAGTGCAGTATCAGTGCAGAAAAATACTTCATACATTAAACCGTAATGCCCGGCGATGGACTGGCGTCCCGTCGTCGGGTGTATTCCTGCCTTACGCCCTGTGTTTCCGGGATAGGCTTTGGCTCACCGTGACCCTATATAGGATTAGGCGGTTTCAGATAATGAGATGAGACATTAAACCGTAAAGTGCACAAACATATATTTACTTTATGGCCATGTTGCCAAAGGTGGCCCGAAATGTGTGTGAAAATATTTCGTGCTTGAAAACGAACCCAATATGCAGCAAACTTCAAAGCTTCAAATATCAATAGTTTTCATGCTGTTGAATAAACGTTTAAATATTTATATCACTACATTGAAACAATAAAGTGCTTGGCTGTGCATAAGTTCAGTACATCATCATAATTGTTTAACTTGGCCAAGAACATTGTCCACAGATTTCTGTACATTTCTATAGATTCATATAGACAATCGCTTTGAGTCTAGAGCAAGTATGAAAACATCTGAAGTGTAAGGTTTTCAAAAACAGTCCACACCACTGCAGTTCATTATTTAACACTTGGTCTAAAAACGATATAACCTGGTTCAGTTACAAAGGGCATTTTTTTAATAATGCTGAAACGTGCTCAGGTAGGTAACACATTGTGCTTATCGTTATGGAATCTGTGGCATTCTTTTGGGACATTAGCATGCAGACACTGTAAGCTGAAAATCCACATTAATTTTACATTCCAATGGACGAGCACTGGTCTTTGACAAGCACCCATACACGGAGGTTGTGCAGAACGTTCAATATCTACAAATCCCGGGGTCCACTCGAGTAGAATGACAAACACAAACCCATGTTGTTGCAAATAAGACTTTGCCCACCAAGCAGTCGGCTGGCATTTGGTTTAGCAGCGTATAAAGTAGGTATTCGTTTTCCTTACAAATGACACAGTTTCATCAACAATTATTTTACATGAAATCGATTGAAAATTTAATTGTTTACAGTAGGTTATATACTGGAAATTTTGGAATTGAAGCATTTATATTCTGATTGCAGTAAATATAGGATCTGGCATTTTCCAATATTATAATGACGGGTTTGTGGCATGAAAGATATTGAGAGAGGGGGAAGGTGGTCCTAACACCCCCCCCACATCCCCCTCCCACCTCGCCACTTCGTAGCGACCAGCTTACCAAAGTTTAGTCAAAACAACTGTCAAAGCCCAATAATTTGATGAAGTGCCAGAAATTATTAGCATGTAAACAAAAATAATTTGGAGATTTTTATAATTCAACTCAAATTGGTTTAATGCCTCGTATGAGCATATCTTTGAATTTGAATACAAAATATTTAGTTTTTGTAAAAAATTGGAAAAGAAATGTTACATCAGTACTTTGTTTTCCCAGTTCACCCCTTGGCAATTCTCTTGAAATAGCATCAGCGATTTTAGAAATAATGACTTTTTTTTTTTACCCAGTGGCAAGGGGTGACTTCACACGTAATAGGAATATATGTCTGTTGCTAAAGATACAACTTGATTAAATGGATGGCTAATCAATGAGCCGGATCGACAGCTTTAATCGTCGAATGAGGACCTTGTCACATTCAGAATCTGCTCGAACGACCGGGGTAATTCATTTTACCCTCCTGCACAGCCATGCGGAAACGCAAACGGCAACAGCCGCACAGAAACATCGAACGGCAGAATGCGTGCTTATCATTCCTGCGCGTGACACATTGTCATTTGGTGAAAAAGACACAAAGACAGAAATTTCGTGCATGGTCATAAACGAGAGACGGATACCGAGGCACAAGGAAACTGCAAAGAGGGGAGGAGGGGAAAGGCAGCTAAGCAATCAGCCGGCGCCAACATTTGCCAGACACTGCATCCTCGATATTATATTATCGGCCAATTAATTAATGAGTGTTATTGGGTTTAGGGAAGAAAACAGAGAATCCGGAGGGAATCCCCGTTGAACAGTGGGAGAGAATACACTAACTCCACACAGAAAGTCGCCCGAGACGGGATTCGAACTGCCTCGGCAGAACCAGGTGTGACCACTGCGCCATCCTGCCGCCAAATACCCTCGTCACTGACGGGAATGTCTGTCGTACCATAGCGTCGCCTTCTCCCAGTTTGCATCCAGCTGTTGACTGCGAGATGCCCGTGCCGCAATGTGCGCGAGTGAACCCTGCAAGTGGCGATCAATCCGAAGAGGCAGCGGCGGCTCAAATCCACGTGGCTCATTGTTGTGAATGAGGGGGTGCTTTGGCCATTTAGAACAGGGCACACCACCCATCAATTATATACATAGCAGTGTTCATGACGTTTAAACTGACTCTTTAGCACAAAATCGCATTAGTAACTTAATGAGTAATATATGATATCAATGCGATGACTTTTTTCCCCACCGGATTTGTTTCAATATAAGGTATACAAAGCTAGCCTTTTGAGCAATGGTAAATATATTATGGGCCTTTTGTGGAAAATACTGATTTCTTAATATTTTAAATAATTTTAAACTTTTTTGACTTTTAAATTCAGATTTGACTTCAGATTAGACACAACAGCGATGCATATTTGAAGCAAACATTTCATTTGATATTCCACAACATTTACCAAAATCAGGGCGGCACGGTGGCCCAGTTGGTAGCACTGTCGCCTTACAGCAAGAAATACCCGGGTTCGAATCTCGGCTCGGGTGCCTTTCTGTGTGGAGTTTGCATGTTCTCCCCGTGTCCGCGGGGGTTTTCGCCGGGCACTCCGGTTTCCTCCCACAGTCCAAAAAACATGCTGCCGCATAGGTTAATTGGCTCGCAGACTAAATTGCCCGCAGTGCCCGGTGATGGACTAGCGTCCAATCGTGGGTATATCCCTGCCTTGCGCCCTGTGTCTGCCGGGATAGGCTCCGGCTCACCGCGACCCTGTACAGGACTAAGCGGGTTCTGACAATGAGATGAGATTTACCAAAATCGCGAAGGTAAGGGGAAAAACACACAATTAGGCAATGGAATAGTTAACCACTGCAATCCCACTTGCAACAAGAGGGTGTTTACATCTGCACGTGTCATGTGCACACCAGCACGATACATACATGCACTTAAAACAAATGTATTTAATCACCGACTCAAATGTATGATTATCGGTGATGATGATAAATAACAATGAAAAACACAGGCGCACAGCCACGGCACGCGGCGATGCAACACTGGTAAGCGGGCAGATTACGGCAGGCGAGGAGCGTACCTCAAACAGCGATCCGATCCTGTGCCTCTGCAAGTACGCCCTCACCCATTCCTGTGACATCTCTTCCAGCAACTCTCGCGATTGCCTGCGTTGGTCATGAGACAGCGCCGCAGCTAAGACACGGGAAGCATCGGCTACTGTTGCAACTGCTACTGCTGCTGACGTCGCAGCTACCGCCGCCGCTGCCGCCGCCGCTGCTGCTGACGCGCTGCCATGCAAAGGATTGCGAACGGCACCTCGTGTTGCAGCGCCACGCACACGCGCGCACAGACGCCCCGCTCGGGAGCAGTCTGCAATGAAGACTGTAGCTGCTGGTCTGCGGGAGGGGGTGCTTAGATGATCTGCTGGTAATCTGCTCATCAAGCATGCTGTGCTGAGAAGAACATCATTTATCCACATGCCAATAAAATCCCTATGAGCAATGAGTTTCGCTGCTCCGGAATATGTTTATGTGTTTATTATTCATGAGACTAGCGCACATGACATCCATTCGGCGTATACGATCTTGACATTCGTGTTGAACGCATATGTCCTTTGCCATAACCATTATCATCAGCCATGGTAAATTCAATTCTGGATGAAGACTTCTCCAGATTGGCACCACCTTTCGTCATTTTGCGGTCTAATAATCCTGAACACAAACTGATTTCATTGCTCCATCTCCACGGTGGTCAATCGAACGTTCCACATCTTGACTGCAACGTGCTTGTTTATTTGCGACGAAAAAACTTGCTACCATTGTACGAATATGCTTATTGGGATGAGATGGAAATAACGAGACGAAAGTGTCAGATAAATGACGTTCTTCCGTAGACTTCTGTAGATCACGCTTGCTGCTGGAAGAATGCAGTTCTATAAATAGCCTGACTTACTGCAGCCTGCCAGAGATACAAGCCTATGTGCCTATGCGCTCACTGCTTCACTGCGCGAGTGCAGATTTAATGTTTAACGATAAAATTTGAAAACACTAACGCGTTCAAAAATCTTAGAGACATATTTAAACACAGCTCTCGATAAATAAACACGAACTATTGTCAAGCGTTAGATAACGGAGTGAAAATTCTAAGTGTCATTAACAAATGCATTGATTTCCCACTGTCTATCGGTCCTCGTGTGACAGAGTTAACGAACAGGACACAGCGGGAGGTGCAAACTCGGCATTATTCTATAGCCTTGGGATGATAAAACAAGATTGCTTGGTGGTAATGGGGTGATGGTACACTCAGAGATCCAATTTATTTCCTATTTAGTCTCAGAAGCCTTTAAGGAGAGTAATTGCGGACGAGTAAAAGTGGGGCTTCGTGTTTATTTTTCGGAGTGCTTGAAACATCGCCATCAGTGGCATTGCCAGGCGACTGCCGGTTTACACAATAATCATGGAGCTTTTACGGCCGCGTGCCAAGCTGGCTGAAATCGATGGAGCCAATCAAACAAAGAGAGAAGGATTTTGTTTCAAATTTCATTTTCGGGGGAGGGATTAGCGGCAAGTCTTGTGCGACTATTTGCATAAATCAGAACCACGCTCTGTGCTAAAAGAGAAGCTGATCTGATAGTCGGCTGTCATACCGTGCCCGCGGCGGATTTCAAACAGCGGCAAAAGGCAGGAGGCTTCAGCGAGAAGTCTATTTCTCTCTCTAATACTCTTCCTTTTGATATGGGTTTCATGCAAGAACTCATTCAAATGAAAGCATACAAAAAAAACGAGCCTGCACAACAAAACAACACTTTTAAAAATGTTGGAAACCTCCCCAGAATTCTGAACTGCTTATTAATGACGTGTATGTGGGGACATTGTGCTTTAAGTGTGATTTCAAGTTTAAATGTGTTTTTCTGGGTGTGCCACGTGCCGTTGGCCATTATCGACAACGATTTGCTCCACTTGGTGGGAGCTTCGTAAAGAAGCTAATATTCCACTGATCAACATGTTGAACAGAATTGTCTACAACCAGAAGACACATCAAGCAACATAGTGGCAACTTAGTAAAACCGATAAAACTCTGGAACACGCAGCGTTCGCTTCAAGGTTGAGCCACAACATGCCAGGCCGACTTCAAGGCCAAAAGCCACATGACCAAGATTAAGGTCATGGAACCTTTTATAGGCGAGTATTAAAACTAGATAATGCCGGATTCTCGAAGCTTCTTAATTCGCTATAGTGAGCAAACCTCTTGTTGTATTAAGAAATACTGTGACGCACTTTAAAATAAATTATATAATGATGATTGCATTTCATCTCATTGTCTGAAACCGCTTAGTCCTATACAGGGTCACGGTGAAGCCGGAGCCTATCCCGGCAGACACAAGGCGCAAGGCAAGGATATACCGACGATGGGACGCCAGTCTATCGCCGGGCACTGCGGGGCAATTTAGCCTGCGAGCCAATTAACCTATGTAGCAGCATGCTTTTTGGACTGTGGGAGGAAACCGGAGTGCCCGGCGAAAACCCACGCGGACACGGGGAGAGCATGCAAATTCCACACAGAAAGGCACCCGAGCCGAGAGATTCGAACCCGGGACCTTCTTGCTGTGAGGCGACAGCGCTAACCACTGGGCCACCGCGCCGCCCATGATTGCATTTCCAGAGCGCTTTTCACTCGAGGGTAACAAAGCGCTGTACAGAGCTGCGGAGAGAACGTCATGTCAATAACAACGACATGAGAATGGATAATCAGCAACGGTAAAACAATTTGGGTTTCTTTTTTACAAATTCGAGCTGTGGAGAGAACGGCATGGCAACAACAATATCAGGACAGGTCAACTGAAAGTCAAGTAATAGCAATAAATTATAGGACATAAAGTAAGTGGAAAAAATATATATTCAAATGATATTTCAACGAACCTCCCGACAAATATCATTTTTTGAAAAGTTTTTTCTTCCCACAACTCAACTCAGAAATCAATGAATGATTGGATGTGTTACAAAGGTTATCGGGGTGAGAAATTTGACGTGACCGGTTGGAAATGATACCCAAGCTTTCGCAATTCTCAACCCGAAGCCACACATCCGCAGGCAAAGGTCATGGTGAAAAGCTGAGGATATGTCCTCGGGACTGGGAATACGTGACAAGTAATTGACACATTATCTGGTAATGATATCATGAGGGAGCATGTATGGAGAGCGCCAGCATACTGGGCTACGGTTATAACATTTGACGGTGGAGAACAACCCCTGATATTTGTACAAAACATGAGTAGTGCGTTCAATCTGCAAGCACACTCTCTCCATGTACCTGTCATCATATACGGAATCAATAACGTCTGCACTTGATACCTGCAGTGGCGGTAGACTGTAACCACATGGCTGAAAGCATGCTTTCCATCGATAAAAGTAACATTTAATATAGTGTGTCACTGAAAGTTAATTAAATCCGTAATTCTCGGCAGTACAGTGGTAATCGTCATTATCAATACGCGCTTAATCTTGTACAGGGTCGCGGGGGGGGCGGAGCCTATCCCGGCAGACAGAGGGTGCAATGCAGCGCTATGCCCAGGATGTGATGCCAGTACATCGCAAGGTACTGGGGGCAATTTGCTCAGCAGGCCAATTCACCTCGGCGGCAGCGTGCCTTTGTACGGCGAGAGTCCCCAGCGCAGACACGAGGAGAGAGAACAAGCAAACTCCACACGGAAAGGTTCCCGAGCCGCGAATCGAACCCGGGACCTTTTGCGGTGAGCGGACAGCGCTACTCACTGCGCCGCCGTGCCGCCAGGGTGAATTGGTGATGAAATTAAAGAAATTCCCTGCACGGAGGCAAGGGATAACCTTCTCCTTCCGCTGCCTCAAAGGCGTTCAACAAGTCCGCTGAATAAAAGTAGATAATTGGAGGCACATAGACTGAAAACACAAAGAAAGTGCATGAATTTAGGCAGTGTTAAATTTAGCTGGAACATTCCGAAATGCTGTTGCAAGGAATCGTTATGGCACACCACATCCATTATGCGTTATTGTGTCTGAAGCTTCTTCATGGGATCATTAGCAAGCTTGGCAATGCTTTTACAATATTATGGATAGGCGTGCTGTGTATTCAAGTGATAGTTCCTTACACTGATAATACTCACGAAAAGCCAGTGTTTCGCAAAATGTTGAAAACATTTATTTTCGGGCATTAACTAATTGTAGATGGATCAGAATAATTAAATCGATAGTCTTAGCGAGGGCGGCACGGTGGCCAAGTGGGTAGCGCTGTCGCCTCACAGCAAAAAGGACCCGGGTTCGAATCTCGGCTTGGGTGCCTTTCTGTGTGGAGTTTGCATGTTCTCCCCGTGTCTGCGTGGGTTTTCGCTGGGCACTCCGGTTTCCTCCCACAGTCCAAAACACATGCTGCTGCATAGGTTGATTGGCTTACAGACTAAATTGCCCGCAGTGTCCGATGATGGATTGGCGTCCCATCGGGGGCATATCCCTGCATTGCGCCCTGTGTCTGCCGGGATAGGCCCCGGCCCACCGCGACCCTGTACAGGACTAAGCGGTTTATGACAATGAGATGAGACGAGTCTTAGCCAGAGCAGCACGGAATACTTTCGGGAATGTTAGGTTGATAATGAAAAGCAACACACAAATATACTCGTAGTTTTCAACTAGTGCGCATTACCAGTGATCATTAACGGATGCAAAAGGTGAACGCTGACCAAAAAAAAAAGAAACAAAAGATATAAAGAGAGAGAGAGAAGAAAAATGGACAGGTGCATGTCACAAAACACAGCAGACTTGTAACCGTTAACCTCATCTCATCTCATTGTCTGAAACCGCTTAGTCCTATATAGGGTCACGGTGAAGCCGGAGCCTATCCCGACAGACACAGAGCGCAAGGCAAGGATATACCGACGATGGGACGCCAGTCCATCGCCGGTAACCGTTAACGTCAAGTGAAAACATTCTCAATATGTGAGCCATCGGCATCAAAAACTATCTATTGTCATCGTCGGAAAAGCTGCATTTCGCCAGCCAAAGATTTTGTATTGATGCTGATCACATCTGACTACATTTCGTGCTTCAATTTGTCACCTTCGTGTGAATTATTTCTGCAGGGAAAACAATTCCCCCAAATATACTGTGTTTTGTGATACCAAAAGCAATTTTGTATGTCACATATTTCAGGAAATATATCCAATCAAGCTGGAGCGTCCTTCTGAGAATAGGCTGTATATTGAATACCGTCACCAGTAAGGTACTTTGTGATAGGTGAGATGAAATGTTACCTTCAATGCATGCTGACATAAATGGTGATGTATGGTCAAGCCATTCCTATTGCCAAAACATGTCATGCATGGGCCCCCTATTCACAGTACGTCTCGATCCACAAGCTGTGGTGGCGGCTGGACCTGTGAAGGAGCAAACGGTGCGACACACTCGCAATCGTGGAGACGTTTAAACGTTGATGATTGCTTCGAAAAGCTGCTCTCTCGGGAGTTTACAAATGAGCATATATCGTCTCATACTTGTTATGTCAACGACAAACACAAGGGAAATGTGCGTTTCTGTGGGATCTGTATCAACGTTGCTATTTACTCGCAAAATCTGGGCTCTCTCCCAACGAGAATGACACCGTGTTCCACTTTCACTCAACCGCTCAAGTCGCATTATTACGTCTTATTATTAGACAACGTGATTTATGAGAAAGGAAGTGTTTAAATCCCAAGCTGATCATTAGAGCAAATTGAGCCTCCACACGCAGGGAATGTATTTTTGTTTCACTTTGTCCACGGTAACAAACGAGATACAAATGTGTAGGTGCGATCACATATTTTACATAAGTTGGCTTCTGATTTTTGTTTTAAAATAAGGGTTTAAAAATAAATGCTCATCTCATCTCATTGTCAGAAACCGCTTAGTCCTGAACAGGGTCGCGGTCAGCCGGAGCCTCTCCCGGCAGACACAGGGTGCAAGGCAGTGATATACTCACGATGGGACGACAGTCCATCAACGGACACTGCGGGCAATTTAGTCTGCAAGCCAATTAACCTATGCTGGCAAACAATAATCCGCGCTAGTGCTTGGATGTATGTTTGGAAGTGATGTAAAAAATATATTGTTCAGCAGGTTCCTTGCTGTTGGAAGGTTCCTGCTTTCAATTTCTTTTTGCCTCGTTTAAGAACCACGGCACAAATTACAGACGCATAACAACCAACATTTCGATTGTCTTAATGGCGCTTGCGTACGCAAACCAATTACATTCCGATTGCATTAGGTTACTGCGTAAATCACACGTTGAAAGGAAGTCTAAATTACAATGCACCTGCGTGAATGAGTTTCATGTCTATCCCATTCAGAACTCAAATAAAAAACAATGGCACGCATTGTTTACACCTCAGCCGGATTTACACGGGAGACAGATTATACAACGTTCATTCAAACAATGTAAACAGCACAGCTTCTGGCAGCAAACCTCCCAGCAGTGAAAAACAGGAATTTACAGATATTTTTTCACTCATATGTTCATGTTTGGTTATGCATGTGTTGCATACTCTATGCAGTGATAGTAATATTTCTGAGCTTCCTTTAATGTTGCATATGAAAGCACTGGAGCCATGGAAATGATTAGTTTAATCTCTTATTGCGTGTAACATCTATTTAATTGCTTTCAAAATTATGGTGTCTGCACTGCATGTAATCATGTAGGTTTTCACGACTCAATGCATAATGATTGCTTACCAATCCCGTTCTTTCGGGATAGCTGCGTCGAGTGCTTCTCCCCTCTCCTTTGTGACGATTCAACTCGGCAGACATTAATGACATAGGATTGCAAAGAACAGCTTTGGCAAGCAAATCATCACTGTACGTGTTATTCTATTGTCGAAAAATAAAATTATAAATAAAACGTCTCATCTTATCTCATTGTCTGAAACCGCTTAGTCCTATCCAGGGTCACGGTGAAGCCGGAGCCTATCCCGGCAGACACAGGGCGTAAGGCAAGGATATACCGACGATGGGACGCCAGTCCATCGCCGGGCACTGCGGGGCAATTTAGCCTGCGAGCCAATTAACCTATGTAGCAGCATGCTTTTTGGACTGTGGGAGGAAACCGGAGTGCCCGGCGAAAACCCACGCGGACACGGGGAGAGCATGCAAACTCCCACACAGAAAGGCACCCGAGCCGAGAGATTCGAACCCGGGACCTTCTTGCTGTGAGGCGTCAGCGCTAACCACTGCGCCACCGTGCCGCCCTCAGTTCAGTTAGTTACAATAATAATAGTTGAACTTCTCGAGCGCCTTTCACCTCGGGGTTACAAAGCGATGCGCAGAGCTGTGGAGAGAACGGCACGTCAGCAACAACATATGAACCGCATGGCAATGGTGTGCAATGACACGTGTGTCATAGAGTGTTAAAGGCACACAGACACACACTAAAATCGAGTTTTAGAGTCTCACGAGAAAAAAAAACCCATGGCATAGCGCACGCTACATATCACGCTGCCACTGCATGCAACTGCGATGAAATTGGCTTTTGCCGTACAGCGAAAATTGTTGCTTCAGCCTTGTCCTATATCACTGCAATGTCACCTTCTGACCTGGAAGCTACCGAGTTAATTTACAACAGCCCGGTTTAATTATATCACTTCTCATCGCCAACAGCAGCGAAGTAACGTCTCATCACGTCTCATTATCAAAAACCGCTTTTAGTCCCGGCAGACCCAGGGCGCAAGGCGTTTCGCCTCCCACGCTGGAGGCATCCGCAGGCGTCGCGAAGGCGAGAGGAGGAGCGATCGACGCGACTATTCCAAAAAGAGCAGCGTTTGGAAGCAATCATCGTGCATCGAGCCGTGCAAACCTACATCAGTGTGTATTGTCAGTTGAGGAGGTGCGTAGCCGATATTTCAACAATCCAGTTCTATTGCGTCGGTTTTATTTGCTATTCAAACTCAAGGATGTTTCCCGCAGGATGTTTCCACAAGTCACAAAGAATGCTTTTTCACCGCAATAAACAGCAAAATAAAGAGGACATACGGAGCGATGTTACGAGCAGGCACGTAATGGCAAAGTCCTGAAATTTTTGTTGAAATTATTTTTGGCATATTGTACACACATTCTCATGCACGCACGAGTCCTCAATGGACTGTTGTAAAATTGTCCCAGAATGGGCATTATGTGTCATTCACTGTAGCAAAATCAGACCAAGCCTGGAATTTACAATCTCGCTTCAGTAATAAAGAGCAGTGCTTTTATTTACCTTAATTACTTCAGAGCAGAGGTATTCAACCTTTCACTCCTAGAGTCCCATTTCAATTCATATCATATTACTGGAAAGCCGTATTACCCTTCTTACCACACGCAAGCAACTAGGCTGCCTGATTTATTGCAGTGGGGTATTCGAGTGCTATACAAAAGTGCTGGCGAGCCATATATAGGTTGTAACCCATTGATTGGAGAGCCGAGCTTTAGCACATCCAGTTGAATTATTGCGGAACCCATGAGTAAATTACAGGTGAGGCTGTCAAACGTGAAATATGTACAGCATGTTTGGCTGTAAATGCAGTCGCAATATTAAACGTGGTGGACGGGAGTAATTATTTCACCTAAAAATTACGTGACTTGAATCCGGATGTTGGACCTTTAATTATTTAAGTACAATATTTGGATAGGTGATTATCACATTTCCTTTTTTTATTTAAATGCTACGGTTGTAATTTTCAACAACAAATACTGCAACGTTTATGTTCTAAATTAATCCATGTCCGGTCGTATATTTTTCTAACTGTAAATTGCTAACTCCATTGTGTTATCCATGTGCTTGTTTTTTTTTAAGACAGGAAGACCAAGGATATTAAGATGAGCATTTGCACAAAAACAAAATAATGCACTTGCACCTGTAGCCACAAATGTAATTGTCAATTGGAACCATTCACATTGGTCACGGAAAACATTAGTGAGCCGGTCAAATGATTGCAAGATGATCCTCGAGTCTGTGGTACTTTGCTGGAATGAATAGACGAGGGAAATTCAAATGAAAGCCATTTTCTTTACACACTCTAGTCCCAGGGCGGCGCGGTGGCCCAGTGGTTAGCGCTGTCGCCTCACAGCAAGAAGGTCCCGGGTTCGAATCTCTCGGCTCGGGTGCCTTTCTGTGTGGAGTTTGCATGCTATCCCCGTGTCCGTGTGGGTTTTCGCCGGGCACTCCGGTTTCCTCCCACAGTCCAAAAGCATCCTGCTACATAGGTTGATTGGCTCGCAGGCTAAATTGCCCCGCAGTGCCCGGCGATGGACTGGCGTCCCATCGTCGGTATATCCTTGCCTTGCGCCCTGTGTCTGCCGGGATAGGCTCCGGCTCACCGTGACCCTGTATAGGACTAAGTGGTTTCAGACAATGAGATGAGATGAGACTCTGGTCCCAATTGCAACAAAGTATTACATATAAAAAAAAGCACTTTCTATGTAAACCCTTTAAAGTCACCAATGCTTCGTAACTACTGAACAGCATTTACACAGCCATTCCATCACCTTCAAGGATGAAATCCACTGAAATCGATTTAACCTTAACCTGACTCGTCAAATACACTCTCTGCTTTCTGCAAACCAACGTGCCAAGGGATTCCGCTTGTTGTTGGTTTTCTAGAATAGCTGTAAAATGTATAAGTAATAAAAAAAACCTTGAACATGCCCAGTATATGCATTGGAGTTTAAGCCTCGCTATTATTCTCATCAAGATGCCAATAATGTGGCACTGATTAAGGTCCCAAGTGGGTGTGTGTGTAATTACCACTCAACCACGTAAAGAAAAATAAAAACCTCAGTTTGTGCAGGACGCCCCGAGGGGACCGGCATTCCGTGACGTCCTCTGGCCAAACCCCATTCGGTAGGGCCAGCAGACTGAAAAACCTACCACCGGGGTCCCTCCTATAGCCGGTCGCTATGGTAATGATGGCTATGGAAATGATCTCATCTCATCTCATTGTCTGAAACCGCTTAGTCCTATACAGGGTCACGGTGAGCCGGAGCCTATCCCGGCAGACACAGGGCGCAAGGCAAGGATATACCGACGATGGGACGCCAGTCCATCGCCGGGCACTGCGGGGCAATTTAGCCTGCGAGCCAATCAACCTATGTAGCAGGATGCTTTTTGGACTGTGGGAGGAAACCGGAGTGCCCGGCGAAAACCCACGCGGACACGGGGAGAGCATGCAAACTCCACATAGAAAGGCACCCGAGCCGAGAGATTCGAACCCGGGACCTTCTTGCTGTGAGGCGACAGCGCTAACCGCTGGGCCACCGTGCCGCCCACTATGGTAATGATGAGTTGCACATATACATGTCGCACATAATTTAAAGTGCTGACGTACTGGAGACTCGGAGAGGGGTACGAAGTAGATTAATGTGGCTTTGCGGGTTGGCGTGTGGCTGTTGTTCGTGAAGTTGGTTGCAGGTGACGGTCGGGCGAGCGAAGAGAGAGTTGTTTTTATACACAAGAAGATACGCGTTGGCGCGGCTGGTGCAAGTCCGTGGTGACGGAAGAGGCGCATCGTAGCAGACCAGCGACGCGTGCGGAGCACAAGGGGGAATTCACGTAAAAAAAATTACGCCAGAGCAGAATCTTGGGCGGCGCGGTGGCCCAGTGGTTAGCGCTGTCGACTCACAGCAAGAAGGTCCCGGGTTCGAATCTCTCGGCTCGGGTGCCTTTCTGTGTGGAGTTTGCATGTTCTCTCCCCGTGTCCGCGTAGGTTTTCGCCGGGCACTCCGGTTTCCTCCCACAGTCCAAAAGCATGCTGCTGCATAGGTTAATTGGCTCGCAGGCTAAATTGCCCCGCAGTGCCCGGCGATGGACTGGCGTCCCATCGTCGGTATATCCCTGCCTTGCGCCCTGTGTCTGCCGGGATAGGCTCCGGCTCACCGCGACCCTGTATAGGACTAAGCGGTTTCAGATAATGAGATGAGAGATGAGATGAGAATCTCTTCATCTGAATGTCCTCTCGTGCGTTCGCGCGCGCATTGCTCAGACCGGTCATCTCTGCTATTTTTGTTCACCGTCGCACTCGTCTGTGTCTCTCGTGCGATCACGCGGCCCAAAGTGAAAGGAGAGAGAGAGAGAGATGAGACGGGTGGCATCGGTTACACTGCAGAAACAACAAAAAGATGCTTTGTGCGGCCATGTGGAATAATGTTAGAACGCTCCTTGCAGAGGAGAGGCTGCAACGCCTCTGTTGGGAGCTGGACCGGTATCGCCTCGAGCTTTGTGGGATAGAGGCGCTTTGTGACCCTCGGGTGAAAAGCGTTCTATAAATGCAATTATTAATCATTATAGGAGATCCGATGGACTGGTTCTGGCTCCGATCATGAGAAGGTGTGGACAATCCTCCACTCGGGACATGAAACTGTCAAGCAACAGGGAACGGCTCTTCTTCGGAATAAAAAAAATGAAAGGGGTTTGTGAGTGTGGTAGAGGACAACTGTTAAAAAGAGCGACATACCTCTATGGTTCCCTCCAGCCAGAATAAAGATAAAACTTGCATAGATTGTGCTTGTCGCTAGTTTGAATGTTTGTTGTATCGGAGGAGTACTTTCTGATGTAATAACAAACATATATTTATATTGAGTTGTTGGGGTCCAGTGCGCAATTTTGTTTCGGTATAAGGATACCAACGGCGAGGACTACGGAAGCAGTACCAGAAGAGATGCAGGCATTAACTAAGCCGGTAACGTAGACGTTCATGTAAGACTCCTTTAAAATCTGGGTATTCAAGTGCTAGATGCTCTCCAGTATTTAATATCAATGCTTACATGTAGGTACGGATCTAAATATATATCTCAAGAGAGTGCTTCTCATTTAGAACTTCAATCACCAGGGTATCAAGAAGATAACATTTGAAATGCTATTTTCACATCCCCCTGACTTTTGAAAACAGTCATTACTATTTAAAAAACTGCAGTTCTACCAAGGGCCTCTGCCAATGTCTCCTGCGCAAGCAATATTATGGGTCGAGAAGTACTGCTAAAGCTATTTCTTTAATCTAGATGAACTTTATGCTATAATGGGCGGCATCAAATATTCAACTTGCACACGGAACAGCAAAAACACTTCTCACGATTCCATTTGTCTCCTAGCCAATACATTAACACATACTGGCACATTGTTCAAAATGGTAATGAAGCGTTACATTGGCTTGTTAACCCCTGTACAAAAGATCGATGCAATACTTAAGTCTGTTTTTTTTTTCAATCACAAGTAATACTCTCCATTGCTCAAAATTATATATCAGGATGCCGTAATCTCGTTTCACTGCCCAAGTCAGCCTACTGCTTAGAAAGCCTTGAGGAGTTAGATTTTTTTTTTTAAACGGCACTGTTATAGTTTCTTACGAGACGAGAGGTTAATGCTCAATAGCTATCCAGCTGGGGCTCTTGTAGAATTTGCCTTGGCAGCTCATGCACTGAATGCCAAATGCATTGCTTCGCCTAAAGTTTATTTCAATGAAGATTACCGCCTGCCAAATATATGGTTTATCTTCGTCTAAAGTTTATTTCAATGAAGATTACTGCCTGCCAAATATATGGTTTATCTGCTTTGGAGCAAATGTTGCATGCTTATAAAAAACATGACTCATCATCAATTCAATTGCTGTCAAAACGTCTCCGATTCTTGGAAAAATGTTTTTTTGTCGTTTTTTTAATTTCAATATATCGTCCAGTATTTGTAATTAAGCATACGTAAGTATATCGCGTAATTCACTGTGAGCATCATTGGCAATGTTGCTGCATTATAAATATGATCCAAGTAACATCATGTGGATACTGATAATGAGCTAAGCAAAGCACTTTAAAAAATATATAATATCAATGCACTGACATTTCTTTTCAAATCCCGAGGAGAATGGCTCCCCATAGCTGTTCTATCGTGATAGCCGCGTCGAGTGTTCCGTCTGCTTCCTTCACGGCAGTCCGCTTTCAACATCGGAGACATAAATTCTGCAACAAACTAATTAAATCCAACGCTGTAATTTATGATCAATGTATTCTTAAACTTATCGATAAATCCACCTTTCCAGGCGATTTTCGCTATGAGCTTGACTTGGCTTGCCATTTTGCTCCCTTGTACAATTATAATCCAGCTCACATGCAATGATTTGTTTTCAATATTTTGATCCCGGCGATGGACTGGCGTCCCGTCGTCGGGTGTATTCCTGCCTTACGCCCTGTGTTTCCGGGATAGGCTCCGGCTCACCGTGACCCTATATAGGATTAAGCGGTTTCAGATAATGAGATGACATGAGATATTTTGATTTTCGCAAATAATACCACGCAATTAAAATGTATTGTAGTGCCTTTGTTTTATATATATACGACACAGCAATTTTGCCGAATCAGGTCACAAGCCATTCGACGATATAAGCTTTGCAGAGGACTGGATGTGTCTCTCTTAATGGTCTTTTCACAACAATGTCCAGTTTTGACAAAACATTGCAGCAGTACCTTCGTGTATGCCCTTGCCCAGATCAGTGTGAATGAATTCACATTTGATATGTTTATGAATAAGTGATTAAGTAGTTTAATATAAACACAAGTGCATTATGACTATTCATTGGAAACTATAAGTTCATTGATTAATTTTTAAACACGTTGCAATGGATAGGTCTTTGAAAATATTGAAAACATTCAAAGGCCTCCTGAAAGTGACGCCAAAGTAAAAGATTTCGTTTAAAAATCAATTAAATATAGATAAGCGTACACCTTTATAACTGCACAGCCCTTTGCTAAGCCACTGCTGGATGAAAGCTTCTCCACACCACGTAAGTATGACACTTTAAAAAGCCCTATGTACTTTGGTCGTTGGCATTCAACTTTAAATAACCATGATTTTACTTGCTGTGTATATCACAGAAATATTCGTAACAAATTCATCACTGTGAATCATTGACAACATGGGTTGCTGCCTAGTATATTATTTACACGGCTATCTCCCAAATTTGAAGTGTGTTGGTTACATTGCTAAAACAAATGATGCAAACCTTATGACTGCATTACATATCTTCAAATGACGTAACTAAGTCAGTTTCCCTTATAGCTTTGCAGCCAATAATGATCGCAAGCAAGAGAGATTTGGGTGTTGTGATTCAAATGCAAGCACTCGCACGTGTGCTCATTTTGCAAAACTGGCAACATTTCCTCCTGAGAAAATATAGTGCTTATTAACGCGTGTCAAGAGAAACATTCTAAACTTTGCAATAGTCCATCCCTGTGTTTGTAATGTGATTATTCGTGAACAAAAGATCTAATAGCCAATAAATGTGTAATGACTCTGAGGGGGTGTTGGAGAATGCTTGGATTTATTTAACTCAATAAACTATATACAGCGAGTACAGTTTGCAGCGAATTTCTGGACTCACCAACACAGTTGGTTCTACCACGCTTCAGCTCTCTCCACATCAGGCTTTATCCACAGCTAGGATCTCGACCGCAGCGACGACCCCGCCATCCGTCTGACGTCGCCTTAAATAGCTTTCCCCGGCCCCGCCCCTCGCTCCTCCCCCCATCCCCACCTTAGGCCACCTGACCTAGACCTCAGCCAATCACGGTCCCTCAGGGGAAGGGCCAGGGCAACTGGCCACCCTTCCTCTGCGTGCGCTGGGACCAATGGGAACCAGTGGCTGGAAACCATCAAACTAGTCGAGTCTCAACAAGCCTCCGCTGAGGCCTCCGTTTTCCGGTCGTTACAAATGTATGGATAAGATTGTTTATACTAGCAAGACCTTACCAGCAAGTTGTTCAAAGGTTGCCTTCACTAAGTCCTCCGCGGAAGGGCTGCGATGCCAAGCGCCATTGTCTCACAGCGGCCTACGGATGGTTAAATGCTTCCTTGGCCTGCCCTGAGTGCAGCCAGCTTTGTATCAAATTAAAAACATCGTCATCATCGTCGTAAATCAGCCCTTCCAGGCAGATGCTAGGCACAAGGCAGTGCTATGCCTATCATGGAATGCCTGTGCATCGCAAGAGGAATTGTTATTAGGCAATTAACCTGCACATCATGTCTCTGGCCGGTGGAAGGAAACTGGAATCTTCGGCAAAAACCCACGTAGACACGGAGAGAAAAAACAAGCAAACTCCACACAGAAAGGCACCCGAGCCGGGACTCCAACCCAGGCGTTTATTGCCGTGGGGCAGCAGCCCTCCGAAATGCGTTGCGCCGCCCCAATTAAAAAGACAAACGAGTATTGGAAAAAATTACAAATATCCATGCGTATGCGTGTTTTTTCTTCCTAGGTTCACCATGATAACTCGCGACAATTTTGCAATGGCTGGGCAGGGACTTAGAACAAAGGTTAAGTGAATCTATTTACACTCACCAGGGATTGTTTGTGAGTGAAAATATTAATTCGAGCAGAGCACTCGCAGCAATTTACATTGACGAACACCTTGATTTCGAGGTAATCATTTAGCATGCGCAGTGTGTTAATGATTCGGCATGATTTTCGATTATCTGAGCAGTACGACCCCAATGTCCATTGACAGTTATAATGTGCTAATCACACGGTGCATTACTGTAAGCCATTTGGACAATATTTCACTTTAGCCAAACGCTATCTTTCGTCATTTCTGCATCAATTTCTTGTCACCGAATCACAATCTCATCTCATCTCATTGTCAGAAACCGCTTAGTCCTGTCCTATCGCTGCAATCTTACACGGAGCTCTGTTAAACCGAAACGATCAGTTTGAAGTACAATTTAAGCGCAAGCTCAATCGTGGCGCTGTGAGTAGCGCTGCTGCCTCCTCACAGCAAGAAGGGTCCGTGTTTGACTCCCGGCTCCGGTGTCTGTCTGCGTGGGGTTTGCGTGTGTCTGGCTGGTTGGCGCTGGCTGCCTACCTGGCTGACCTGCCACCTCTCTGCGGTCTCCTCGCGCCTCCGTATGCATGCTTCCTCCATGAGCTGGCAAGGTATTCTTGTGACACGTTACACATTTTATTATTATCACTCTCCCAGTGGGCGGCGCGGTGGCCCAGTGGCTAGCGCTGTCGCCTCACAGCAAGAAGGTCCCGAGTTCGAATCTCGGCTCGAGTGCCTTTCTGTGTGGAGTTTGCATGCTCTCCCCGTGTCCGCGTGGGTTTTCGCCGGGTACTCCGGTTTCCTCCCACAGTCCAAAAGCATGCTCCTGGATAGGCTGATTGGCTCGCAATGCCCGGCGATGGACTGGAGTCCCGTCGTCGGGTGTATTCCTGCCTTACGCCCTGTGTTTCCGGGATAGGCTCCGACTCACCGTGACCCTGTATGGGATTGAGCGGTTTCAGATAATGAGATGAGACTCTCCCAGTGTCCGCGTGGGTTTTTGCCGGGTACTCCGTTTTCCTCCCACAGTACAAAAACACACTACCCAGGTTAATTGTCCTGCTGACTAAATTGCCCGGCGGTGCGCTGAGATGTTGTAACTTGTTTATCCCTCCCCGCTGGACAACTGTTAATTATAACTGCATTGCTCCACGATTCCTGTTGCAGCTATAATAAAAAACGGACTGAATTGTTAATTTACAACATAACACGCACGAATGCATGTCCCTGCTCTGTCATTATTTAAATTTAAATTTCCATATCGCCAGCGTATATTTACTTTCTTTCTAAAATAACACCGTGAGCACACAGACAACGGTCTTTAGATTTTCTGCGAGTTGTGCGAGTCCACACAGCTGCAACTGATTTCACGAATATACAATGTTTAATGAATGCTGATTTGGACAGCACAGGCTTATGCAATTATTGCAAGGCAATCGTGGACGGGCTGGTTAATTGGGTGCACCATCTCAAGCAATGATCTGGTATGTTTGTCATACTTTACAGCCTGCCAATCTGGCATCACTTTCAGAAAAGTTGTTTCCGCAGAACGATCGTGTGTGCATGCCGGCTTGCTGGTTATTTATAATACCAATTATTGAAGCGGGGCCGCACGGTGGCCCAGTGGCTAGCGCTGTCGCCTCACAGCAAGAAGGTCCCGAGTTCGAATCTCGGCTCGAGTGCCTTTCCGTGTGGAGTTTGCATGTTCTCTCCCCGTGTCGGCGTGAGTTGTCGCCAGGAACTCTGTTTTCCTCCTACAGTCCAAAAACATGCTGCTGCATAGGTTAACTGGCTTGCAGACTAAATTGCCCGCAATGCCCCGGTGATGGACTGGCGTCCCATTGTGGGTATGTCTCTGCCTTGCGTCCTGTGTCTCCCGGGATAGGCTCCGGTTCACCGCGACCCTGTGCAAGACTAAGCGGTTTCTGACAATGAGATGAGATGAATTATTGACGCTCATTATTTAAGGTCCGATGTACGTCATCTCCACGGTGGTCCAGATGTTTTGTGGCTCCCGTTTCACGGTTTTTATTTTCCGGTCGGTCGGCGCGGTGGCGCAGTGGTTAGCGCTGACGCCTCACAGCAAGAAGGTCCCGGGTTCGAGTCTCTCGGCTCCGGTGCCTTTCTGTGTGGAGTTTGCATGCTCTCCCCGTGTCCGCGTGGGTTTTCGCCGGGTACTCCGGTTTCCTCCCACAGTCCAAAAGCATGCTCCTGGATAGGTTGATTGGCTCGCAGACTAAAATTGTCCCGCAATGCCCGGCGATGGACCGGCGTCCCGTCGTCGGGTGTATTCCTGCCTTGCGCCCTGTGTTTCCGGGATAGGCTCCGGCTTCACCGTGACCCTATATAGGATTAAGCGGTTTCAGATAATGAGATGAGATGAGATTTTCCGGTCGGTCACCTTTCATGAGCCCATCCGCTCTACTACAAGCCCTTCTTCAATATTGCGTGAACGCTTATCAGACATGTGAAATAAATGCTAACTGTTTACTACACAAATGAATGATAAAAGGACAAAATGTTAATGGTTAATTATATGTGAGTGTCAAGAGACATCTAGACCGCCGCTGCATGAGCGATGCCTTAAGGCGTCTCTCATTATGCAGATTAAACATCAATCTTGCGCAGGGACTATAGCAAACAAAAGGACCAGTCTTTTACCACAGAGTCTCTCAACCTCTTGCACCTCAAGGCTCACTTGGGTATCATTTCCACGGACCACGCTCACGGCCCGCTGGTGGGCTTTATCACAAATTATATTGGATCAGCCAAGCTCCCAGCGAAAGGCATTGTCTTGGTTACAAAGTACACATAATAAAAAAAAGGCTTTAGTTTAAACAGGGCTTTTAAATATAGTTGTTAATTTGTGGTAATGTTCTTTTCCATGCATATTGAGCAATGGCATTTAAAAAAAAAGATCGGCGAGTTTGTGAAGAAGAGTAATACCACAAGGCCTCCGATGTCCATATCATCTCCATCGTTCGCTTCATGCGATATGAATCTTCCAACTTGAGTTCGTTTAAATCAACAACGATATCTGAACGTGTCTTGGGGCCCCACTATTCACGAGGCCCAACTAACCAGCATGATGAAGTATGCTCAAAAAATGACTACCACAGCTCCCTGTAGAATTCTCTGATTCCTGCACCCAGGGATAAAAGTGACAAACAATACCGATTCAATCGACCCGACTGACTATCTTGCCTTTACCGTACTGTGTATTCAGCCATCACGCTGCAGGTCACAAGGCTCCCTTCTCCTTCTTCCGACGCACAATTTGACTTTGGATTTCTCTCCGACCACCTCGTTTCCCAAATTACTCTCATCTCGTCTCATTGTCAGAACCGCTTAATCGTGTACAGGGTCGCGGTGAGCCGGTGCTTATCCCGGCAGACACAGGGCGCAAGGCAGGAATATACCCACGATGGGACGCCAGTCCATCACCGGGCACTGAGTCCAATTTTAGTCTCATCTCATCTCATTAACTGAAACCGCTTAATCCTATATAGGGTCACGGTGAGCCGGAGCCTATCCCGGAAACACAGGGCGTAAGGCAGGAATACACCCGACGACGGGACGCCAGTCCATCGCCGGGCATTGCGGGACAATTTTAGTCTGCGAGCCAATCAACCTATCCGGGAGCATGGTTTTGGACTGTGGGAGGAAACCAGAGTACCCGGCGAAAACCCACGCGGACACGGGGAGAGCATGCAAACTCCAGACAGAAAGGCACCCGAGCCGAGAGATTCGAACCCGGGACCTTCTTGCTGTGAGGCGTCAGCGATAACCACTGGGCCACCGCGCCGCCCGGCAATTTTAGTCTGCGAGCCAATTAACCTTTGCAGCAGCCAGTTTTTTTGGACTGTGGGAGGAAACCGGAGTGCCCGGCGAAAACCCACGCGGACACGGGGAGAGAACATGCCAACTCCACACAGAAAAGCACCCGAGCCAAGATTCGAACCCGAGACCTTCTTGCTGTGATGCAACAGCGCTACCCACTGGGCCACCGTGCCGCCCCCCAAATTTCTATAACCATGTTCCGTGTTCCATTCATGAAATATAATTGAACTCTTATTTTGTACACCTTCAATCGTACTATTTTGCGATGGCTCTCTGACGTTTTGGGTCTTTGGGCTTGTGCTCAGCAAGTGGTGTTTTTTTTTTTAAAGGAAATTTACTGCATTGCAGAGCCGCGTTGGCGTGATTTTGTATGATACCCACGCAACACCTGCTTTTCCGCTTGCCAGGTTGCACAGCTCAGAAAGGGCCTCATGCAGCCAAAAAAAAAACCGAACGCTGCCCTCGAGATTAAACAGTATGGCTCTTGCAAATCAAAGTGAAATATGTCCTTCATTTCGGGCACTTATCGTAGACGCACTTCCCACCAACAAACATCTGCTCTGAGCACAAAATGTTGTTTTCGACATTGGCATGCATTGTTTAAATCTAATTCGTCGTTGAAAATTGTGGGCTTTTTTTTTGTTCTGGTGTTTGATATGTGAACGATGATTGTGTTCGAGTGCACGCGTGTGCCCGTGTTTTGTTATTGCGTGTGCATGCCAAGGTCCAATGTGCTATTAAAATAAAAACCCACCAACAATTATCCACAGTGCAGCAGCTATCTTTGGCTATACATCCAGCATTCCTGCCTTTATACATTATTAAACCCCGTTGGGCAAAGTTGAATACAAAATAGGCTCTTGCCAAAGCAACTCTGGACTGTTCCACGTGCTCGTAACAATGGTTGTTTTAATTTTTAAATGCACAGAACGTAGCATGAAAGTAGATCGCCTGTTGTATGATAATGTCTATTAAGGAAAGGCAAATACTACCTGCAAAAAACGTGTTTGTTGCTGATTTGCTGTTCATATGTCGTTGTTGTTGCTGACATGCCGTTCTCTCCACAGCTATGTGCAGCGCTTTGTGACCATCGGGTGAAAAGCACTCTAGAAGTGCAATTATTATATTTTTACTACCTTTTCTCGTGATAGACGCTGCAACGTGATTGCTTCATTCTTTTTTTCATCAATTCCGGCCGGTTGTTAAACTGTTTACGTCCCCTTTGTTGAAGGAGCTTTGTAATTTACCGAAACATTTTACAGCTGTTATGATCACTGTTAAGTCTGAATTACCGCAATGAGAATGGAGCCAGCTTAATAAAATATTGGCCATATTTTAATTCTGATGTTATAAAAGTTAAAGGCAGACAGAGTAAAGGCCCTCTGGGTCACATAAATGTGAAAAACGTGACTCAAAAGAAAGTTCAGACAAAATAGATATGCACTTCAAATGTCTGGGCGAAAAATAATCTCATCAAGGTACAGTGTCACGACTGCAGACTTACTGGGCACATTGTGGACATTTCTTTGTTGAAAAGTTATCCCTGTTGAGCTGTGACCATTATGACTGCATGCTAATATAACACAGTAAATAGAAGGGATATATGTTGGGGGGTATTAAAAATTATTACTTACATTTAAAACAATCACACCGTAAAAAATACATATTCCAAAGTCTCATCTCATCTCATTATCTGAAACCGCTTAATCCTATATAGGGTCACGGTGAGCCGGAGCCTATACCGGAAACACAGGGCGTAAGGCAGGAATACACCC
>JAZEWT010000008.1:7447104-7460934 GCA_036362905.1 Mordacia mordax | reverse complement strand
CCCCCCCCACAAAAAAAAAGTGCTCTACAATGTACTGGCCTCACATGCTGGGTATAGCCCCACCTTGCGCCCTGTCTGCCGAGATAGATTCTGGTTCCCCCGCCACCCTGTACAGGATTAAGCGGCTTCTGATACTGAGCCGCGTTTTGTTACACGTTTTGTTTGCCGTCTCCCGAAGCCTCATGACCATTTTATTGTTTTATCAGTGGACCCCAAACGATTGCCGTGCATAAGGAGGAGGAAGAATGCACGCGTCAGCTTAACAGTGGGCTCTAAAAAGACACTTCTTTTTGCGGGTGACCTTCATGCACTTTCACGATATGCAAATCACGCAACCGCCTTGAGGACTTAACTTCAACAGCACGCCACTACAATAACAACGTTTCGTGGGCTCCATAGGCATCCCATGAAAACAATAATTGACGCGTATGGCAAAATTACAAAGACCTACAACAGTACAATGACACAATTATGTCAATCCGTTAGAGGCCATACATGTTGCAAGGCAAGTGCACTTATAGATCAAAAAGCCATTGATTCCAAATGTATGTATGCAGTGCACACCTAAATACAGGTGTGTTGAGAACTCCTATACGTTTAGCATTTAGCAAGATATGCTCACCTGCGTAAGGAATCTTTCCATAGGTGATCATCTCCGTGAGGAGGATCCCAAACGACCACACGTCAGACTTGGTGGTGAAGTGACCAAAATGCATCGCTTCGGGTGCAGTCCACCTGATCGGGAACTTGGTACCTGTCAAGGAAATAAAGAAATATAAATATGAATGTACACTCGACGATGGACTGGCATCACATCCTGGATAAAACACTGTCATAAAGCCGGGGTCTGTCAGGATAGGCTTTGGCTTACCGTGAACCTATATCTCCAGAGAGCACACTGTCTGGACAAAGTTGGCGCCAGCTAACTGCGTGGATACCTTCCCCCAAACCTCTCTGCAGATCTCTTGTGGATCTTGAGCCATTCTCTCTTTGAAAACTTTCGACGTCGAACGCGTATATATGAGTTATAAATGTTATTTATTTATTTGCAAAAAAAATTAGTTTAACCCGGTGATGCTAAAAGCATCTCAGTGGCTAGCGCTCTCGTGTCTCCCACCAATGTTATTGTTGATGAATTGCCGTTTATATGTCGTTGTTGTTGTTTCTGACATGCCGTCCTCTCCACAGCCAAATTTACATGGGTCAAATTTGGCCAATGTAAAATTCGAGAGAGCAGCTTTTCGAAGCAATCATCAATAGCAAGAGCATCATTGCCCCCCTACTACCAGACTAAGCCTACCTATAGGCTGGTACAGTGCCAGCATAACATTGTGGAGACAGAGATCTCTGTTATCAGAGGGCCTCTAGGATCAAAAAACAACTCAGCTGGACATTGAAATGATTGAGATGGGACACAAGGGGCTTTGAGATTCTGGGTCATTTAAGTTCCCAATGCATGCAAATCCCCACTCTTATCAAAAGCTGAGACACTAACCTGCTTTGGGCGTGTATTCGTTATCTTCTACGATGCGTGTCAACCCAAAGTCAGCGACCTTGCAGTTCAGCAGACTATTCACGAGCACATTTGCTGCTCGCAAGTCTCGGTGAACGTAGCGCATCTTCTCCAGATGATGCATTCCATCGGCAACCTGCCCAGGGTCAGGGTGGGGGTGGGTGGGGGGATCACGAAGTGACTCGCGTGGCCGTGAGACTCGCAACGCTCGGAACGCCGACACCCAGACACCGACGGACTCGTCTGCAAAGCTGCCAGGCGATGTGGCGGATGGCCCAGCCTTCTTCATGGGGCTGCACCGGTGTAAAATACCCATCTCATCTCATTGTCTGAAACCGCTTAGTCCTATACAGGGTCACGGTGAGCCGGAGCCTATCCCGGCAGACACAGGGCGCAAGGCAAGGATATACCGACGATGGGACGCCAGTCCATCGCCGGGCACTGCGGGGCAATTTAGCCTGCGAGCCAATTAACCTATGCAGCAGCATGCTTTTGGACTGTGGGAGGAAATTGGAGTGCCCGGCGAAAACCCACGCGGACACGGGGAGAGCATGCAAACTCCACACAGAAAAGCACCCGAGCCGAGAGATTCGAACCCGGGACCTTCTTGCTGTGAGGCGACAGCGCTAACCACTGGGCCACCGTGCCGCCCGGTGTAAAATACATTTGTCCATTTAAGTGCGGTGGCCTTGATTATGGAAAAGGGTGGCGGTCAAATGTGATTGTGTTTAGAAATAAAACTCTCATCCCGATGGCACGAACGTAATGATTTTCACAAAGCGCTCCTTATAAACCATTCGCAGGTGCTTCCACAGCTCTTTCCTGAACCCCGGGTGATGGATGTGGGACTCAAGGTCACATTTACGTCCAGACTAACCGCGCAGCCTGACGACACAACTCCGGACATCTCCGCATATTAACTGAGGATGCCTCCAAAAGGAGAGACGAGGAGCGCTCGACACGTCTATCCCGAAAGAGCAGCTCTCGGGAGCAATCGCCACACGTCGAGCCGCCGGCACCCACACGAGCCAGCGCAACCACCGCTGCGCGCGCGCTCGGTCTCACCTCCGCAGCCATCAGAATCAGCCGTGCGATCGTCACTTGTTTCCCTTCGTCGCTCCTCAGGAAGTCCAGCATGCTGCCTGTCGATGGCACGTTCACCACGGTGTCAGACAAACGTCTCCGACGCGCGTGTCTGCAGCCGGGCCCGCTCGCGCGAGCCACTGCTCGTCACTCAACTCGTCCACTTCGGCGTCTCCGCTAGCGGTTGCGAGCAACTGAGCCACTGGCTGAGCTGCTCGCAACCGGTTGCGAGCAGCTGAGCCACTGGCTGAGCGGGCCTCGTAAAGTTATCCGCGCACCGCAACAGTTGTTCATTGTTACAGCAGGGAGTACCGAGTGAGCTCGCAAGCTCTGGATGCGGGATTCCTGTGATTGTTATCCTCATGGGTGCGATTGCAAAAAAAAAGATTGGTGTTTTTGAAGGACTGTATAAGCGCTGTCTTGTTGTTAAGCAAAACGATTTTTCAATTTAGTTCCATGCCACTGTTATACTCTTACTCTTCTATGCATATTATTTGAATTATTGGTGATTCCTGTGCTGTGAGATTTATCTCACTCTTGCTTCATGATTATGGTTATGGTTTCACCTTCTCACAAACTGATGCTGTGAGTTTGCATTTATGCTGTTTTGAGTGTTACTGAATATTATGATTATGGTTAGAGTTTCACCTTTACACGATTGGCTGCGGTGAGTTTGTATGTTTACAGTTTTATTGTACACGTTGCTGCGTTGGTCCGTTCGAGCATTGGTGGCATCGCAGGAATCCCGCGTCTAGAGCTTGCAAGCTTATTGGATACTTTCTGGCGTAACAATAATTAACATGTATCTATTGGGTTACTCATAGAGATACGCACAGAGTCTGTTTTGTATTCACCAGGGAAACAATACAGACTCTATGCATATCTGTGTTGTATTCACCAGGGATAAGTAAAATCTGGCTGGTAGATCAAATCCGGCCGGTGAGTTACTTGTGTTCGGCCTTCAACGAATTCCAGTCTAGACTAGAGTTTTCCACCCTTACAACAAAAACCAGATCGTTGCTTTTTATCAAACAGACGTGCGGCACCCAATGACCTAGAGAGATTTTTTTTTTTACTGTGGCTTGCCCGCAAAAATTATTGCCCGTCGCTGATCTAGAGTGTACAGAGTTACTCATAGGAACACGCACATGGCCATAAAGACCACGTCTGTCCAAAGTGCGGAAAGCACTGTGCAGCCAGTAATGTCCTCGTTAGTATTTTACAAACGCATTAGGTTTTTGATCTATTGTTTTGGACTTTCCCAACGGTCACCTACCTAAGTCGCGAGCAACAACCGCCTTTGGGCCATTATGCAAATAACGATGATCACTTCCTGAAGTTATGCACTGTGGTTATGTTTTACTTGGGATGCAAATTGTTTCGTGCGACAGCTATCACATAAAGTGGAAATAATAATAATTGCACTTCCAGAGCGCCTTTCACCCGAGGGTCACCAAGAGCTGCACAGAGCTGCGGAGAGCAAGTCTTTGAATGTTGGTACGTCTGCACTGAGGCTCGAACCTTTAGCAAGTGCACATTTTATATGCACCGCATAAAGTGTGCACCAAGGATTTTGTGTCTCATTTCACGTTTACTTCACACTCAGTGATTATTCATCTGAAACAATTTAAGGCGCAACACTATATTAACTTCCAAAGCAAGTGTTACGTGGTGATCGGAACAAAATCACACTGCAGGATGATTATTCTGGCATCGAACAAATAATATAATAATAATACAATGCGTAAACCGTGCACAACCCTTCAATGTCTCATCTCATCTCATTATCTGAAACAGCTTAATCCTATATAGGGTCACGGTGAGCCGGAGCCTATCCCGGAAACACAGGGCGTAAGGCAGAAATACACCCGACGACGGGACGCCAGTCCATCGCTGGGCATTGCGGGCCCCTTCAATGTCGAAAATGTTAATTCAAAGAGGGAACGACTGAGCGGTGAGATGAAGTGCAGAGAAGGACGGAGCCAATGACGAGGGGTAGCCAGACACTGCGTCCTATATATTACAATGTTATCAGCCAATTGATCAACGAGCGGGTTTTTATTGTTGTGGAAGGAAACTGGGGATACCCGGAGCAAACCCACGCAGAGCAACACAGACTGCGCGCAGGTAGTCACACAAAGGCTTAATCGAACCGCCTCGGGCAGGACTCTCCTGCGAGGCGGCGGGGGGGCGTTAGACGTTACCGCCGCGCCAGCCGTGCAGCTGCAAGCGGCTCGCTCGTGGCGATGACGCGGGAGCGCACCTTTCTCCATGTACTCGGTGATGATGAGGATGGGCTCCGAGGACACGACCGCGTACAGCTGCACGAGGCGGTCGTGCCGCAGCGTCTTCATGATGTTCGCCTCGTCCAGGAAGGCCTCGCAGGACATGCTCCCCTCGCGCAGCTTCTTCACCGCCACCTTCATGTTCTGCTTGTAGAGGGCTGCATGCGCGGACGTTCGGACCGATTGCGAGCGAGATCATGGGAGGCTGCGCCCGCGCACGCGAAATAAACTTACGCTCGCAGGCGAATAAACTTGCGCTCGCGGGCGAATAAACTTACGCTCCCGCCCGCTGCGGTCGGATCGCAACCGCCGCTCCCCTCCTACGCTGCACGGAATGGTGCCGTCACTTCATCGTGCCCCGTCTTACCGCTCCGCATTATGCGCCGTAGGCAGAGATGAAAGTAAGCCGGTACAGTCTGGTACGGTGTACCGTTAACAAAGTGATAATTATTTAATATATATGTACGCTATGGTACAGATGGCAAGGGGATTGCGATACAAGTGTATGGGTAAGAATTGCAAGTTACTTTCACCACTGGGTGCAATATACATATTTAAAAAAAATCATGCAAAATGCCTCTGTGTCCACCCTTGTAGTTGCGTCAGTGAAATGCTCTGGGTGTTCACTGGTAGTTTTCTTACCCAGCCAGACTTCGCCAAACTGTCCATTTCCAAGCTTTTCAATGTCTTTGAGGTCCCTGCGATCGATTTCCCATCTGTTGTGTTCAAACGGCTGTGCGGGTGTCACGCTCCGACAAGGCTTTCTCAGTCGCTGGCAAAGCCCAGCTTCAGCTTCTGTGTGGCGGAAAAAGAGTATCGACGAAGAAAAAGGCATTAAACAGACGCGAGAGAATATATGCAATGCATTTACAATAACGCTATGAGTTGCTGACAATGCGCTGGAAGTGGTGTGCGAGCAGTAATAACAATAATAACAGGCACTCGACAAGAACACTATGGTCTAAACAGAGAAACAAATGAAATGAATGCCATTTCGTGCACGTTAATTGTGACCAGTGACATCGCTAATAAGGGCTCGAAACTGTACTTTCCATTATAGGGGCCTGACAAGAACTAAGTTTTTACATTGTTAATAAAATATAATAGAGCTGGGATTTTTAGTTACATTTAAAGGTGACTGCATCTATAACTACTGTTGAAAGTGGAGTCACACTTGTGGAAGAATTGAAGTTAGAAGGAAGTAAGCCATGTAGGGAGAGTTCACTCGTTATAGGCACATTGTAAAAGGAAGGCCATAAGCCTCCATGAGGTGGAAGGGTGGGGAGGGGGGCAGTCAGAAGTGAAGATAATTGAGAGGGGGCAATTACCAAACTGTTGAAATAGCACTTGAGGAGGAAGAATCTCAGTGCGGGGGTTAGATGTCCACTTCATCAGCAGAAAATGGTGGCTGGGGTGCAAAGTCTAGCGTCCATCTTGCATCTTGTAATCCTTGTTAGTGCTTTTAGATGTAAATAACAGTGAAGACATTTGCCAATTTGCAAGATGTGAACACATTGGTGAGTTAAGCCAGAAGTCTGGCAGTATGATTCCGGATCTATAGGACAGAGAGTTGTGGTAAGCAGTGGTGTTTGTTTAAAAAAAAAAGATTGCAAACTTAATAATAAAGAAAGCCTGAGAGTTTTTCAAAAAAGCTATTTCAGGAGGGTCCCACACTGAGCTGATTGGCCAATTCCGTTAACGGTTGTTTGGCAAGTACTGTAGTACAATGAAATAGCAAGAAAACTGATATATGTGAGGGGATAACTTTGAATACTCCAGGCGCATTCAATCCATTACCGTGCCACTTTCCCTTCGCTACATTTCTGACATGTCAAGTTTCATGAAAACATAGCTTTCTCTCCATAGGTTTTTTTTTTCTTCCCATTTTGGTATAATAAACAGTTGTCACAGTGAGGATGTGTAAGGTTCCGATTAAAAGGAAACGAATCGAGCAATCGCGGACGTACTCTGATAATGGGCGACGAGATCATTCAAGCTTTGGAAAACGTTGCGCGTGGAGATGTAAACGCCCCCGTTGTCCATGCAGCGGATCTTGTAATGCTTCACCGTATCTTCGTCGCGTATCGACAGCGAGTAGCTGTCTGTGAACACATGCGCGCCCAATGCACATCATCACCATCATCATCGTCATCGCTGTCGTTCCACTATCGAATATAGAACAGAGACCTGCTTCGAATGCATTGATATCTGTATTGTTCTGAGCCGCTTGCCATTTGGTGACACTTGGCTAACACTGGTGAGATTAGGCTCTATAGAAAGCCATCTCTAGTGTAGATCAATCTGTTTCAAGGACAACGCACGTATTATCAGAGTATTTTGTTTGCACGTTTGGCCACAAGCATGTGTGATTTTTTGCAAACTTGAGACCTTGTGCTAGGTGTCGATTTCATGTTTGAAAATCTTAACAGTTAATGGTTGCTTCGAAAAGCTGCTCTTTTGGGATAGCTGCGTCGATCGCTCCTCCTTTCTCCTTGGCGACGTTTCACCCCCACGTTGGAGGCATTCTCAGGCGTTACGTGGGTGAGACGTTGCGTGACATAATTATGTCAAGTTATTGTGTTCTATCGTGTGGCTCCCCCTCAATTATGTTACTCCCTTCTAGGGACAATGCAAGGGGGGGTGTCCATTTTGAAAGGGTTCTGTTGTCTTGCTCGCATATTAGAATTCTAATTAACTTCATCCGGTTCTACCCTTGATTTACCAACTAATTTGGATCTGTATTTCATGCCTGCTGTTCGAAGCAATCATTATGCATCGAGCAGTGAAAACCTACACAGATAGTAGATCTTAACAATTGTGTTACTTTCAGAAAGGGTAAAACCTCTTCCGTTTTTTTACATTATCTCTTCCAAGGCTGTTGCAATTGTTCGTATATTTTTTCTCTGCATGCTAACCTACACAGTACGCGGTGACATCTTTAGATCGTCAGTCAATGCTTTGCTAATCGTCGGTCGAATCTGCTATGCATTAGAGCACGATGGCTCATCCAGTTTAAATTCAACTAAGTCAGTGGTTCTTAACCTTGTTGGAGGTACTGAAGCCCACCAGTTTCATATGCGCGTTTCACCGAACCCTTCTTTATTGGAAAAATAAAATGTGATCACCTGCAGCCAGTGATGGCCAAGCGGGGCGTGTCATCACGAATCATATGAGTGAGGTGTGTGTCTTGACCTCCACCGAACCCCTGAGACTGACTCACCGAACCCCTGGGGTTCGATCGAACCCAGGTTAAGAACCACTGAACTAAATAAATCCAATAAAATACAGTTGGAGGGGTGTGTGTGGTGCAGTTTTATGTCTGTAGCATTGGCAATAGTAAAAAAAAAAAATCTCTAATACCTTTAACAGTCTCACTTTCCCGAATCAGGAAAGAGCCATTGCCATTCCCTTTTAATATCAGCAAATTTTCAGCATCGCTTCTTCTTGTATTTTTGAAGAACCACCTGCAATCAAATGCAAACAACAACAACAACAATGAAATCATAGTTGACACCTTTTTATTCGGGCAACCTACGCGAGGAATAAATAGCATGATGTCACTGCTCCTTAAGACATTGATTTATTTGTTAAATATGTACACTGTATTGTTGATAACGTAGCACAGCAGGTACTATTAATGAATCTCCAATGACTAAATTATTTCCAATTCATTCTCAGAGGTTCGTGATGAGCCAGAGCCTATCCCGGCAAAATCAGGGCGTAAGGCAGGGCTATACTCAACCTGGCATGCCAGTCCATCGCAGGGCACTGTGCGCAATTTACTTAGACGAATTAACCGGGGAAGCAGCATGCGTTTGGACAGTGGGAGGAAACTGAGGCACCTGGCGAAAACGCACACGAACACGGAGGCGATCGTTGCTGTGAAGCGCCAGCGCTTGCGATGGCATCAACAATGTGCCCACGAAATTATGTGCTCTCGAATATCTCTGTTTCTGATAACACTGGCAAGTGAATAGGAAAGCATCCTTACTCTTCTTTCTCAACCGAGTTAGCGGGCACCACATAGTTGCTTGGGATGTAGCCTTCTTTTTTAGTGTTGATTAACTGAACCTTCCACCAGTCCGTCGACCTGTTAAAAGGGAAAAAGATAACGAAACGTTGGCGTGAGATGTATATTTAGCGCCCACAACACTGGGAGGCACGGATGACAACATCCTAGTCTCCCATCGCTGAAGGCCGATTTCCTTTTCTAAATTTTTACAAAGTCCAAAAAAAGTATTCCGTACGAATCTTATGCAGAGGCTGAGAACTAAAGCAGAATGAAGGATAGAAAAAAAAACTGAATACACTGTTACCTCGCTCTAACTATCTTTTAATCTATGTTTATTGACTATTTCATGCCCGCCATAACTTAATTGTTTATCCTTGATTTAAACAAGCTGATTCTGGAGGGCTGTAGATAATTTTCCTGCTGGTAAACTGAGCAAATGCATCGCTATATGTTCGATTCGGCAAGGAGTTGCAGATCAGTAGTTAGTGAAGGGCTTCTCAACCTTTGGCATCTCTAGGCCCACTTGGCCCTCTTGGCTATGGTCTCCACAACGGACCACCAGGTGGCGCTCGTGGCCCACTGGTGGGTCGCTACCCACCGGTTGAGAATGAATTAGTGCACTGCACTACAGAGTTGCCTGATTTTAATTCCAGGCCACGATTAAAAACAGTGGCAGGTGAGAGTCAATACAGTCGGGCCCACTCTCCCATGTTGCTGCTATTAACAGTTGTCCAATAGGAAGATGTAAGCAGGTTATACCATCAGGGGACATGTCGGTAGGACAATGAACCTCGGCAGCATGTCTTTTGACGATGCATAAACCGGAGTACCCTGCAAAAACCCATGTGGCCACGAGGAGAACACGCAAACCACCACACAGAGAGGCGCCCAAGCCGGGAATCGAACCCGCAGCCTTGTTGCTGTGAGGCAACAGTGCTACTCACTGCGCCACTGTTTCCCCACGAAACACTGATAGAGTGTGAAATATGTCTCCAGCCAGCCCCCCCAAGATCAACTTGGTGCGGCGACGTCTTCGATCACCCAGAAGTTTTGCCGACATTGGGCTCGAATAATGTTCAATCATTATTGATGAATAGCAGTTTCCATTTCCTTATCTGTTCCACGCTTTATCTGAACATCGTGTCGGTGACGTACCTGTCAAGGACCACCATCCTCTGGCCCTTGTTGAAACTCAAGTCGTCGTTGTACATTGCCGTGTAAGTAAAAATCGCCACATACACGCCTGAAATATAATCACATGCAAGTGGTCGGTGATTGAATGCTCGGCTGCAACGGCGCGTATATACAGGCACCCAGTGCAAGCGCATGTGTCTGGGATTTTTAAGACAAGCTTGTCAAGCGCACACACACACACACACACTGACAGTGCGTTTATGTTTTGTTTACAACAGATGGCGGTACAAAAATATAAGGGAAGACGATATTTTACTGTATGCTGACATCCTTTCAGGAGTGGGATTTAAACAAATTAAAGCAATGTCTCCGCGCAAGATATGTTTAGAAAGGGCTGGCTAGTTACCTGGTACAGGGGTATAACGCTGTTAAAGCCGGTTGTTTCGTGATATAACGCTTTTAGAACATTCCAGTGTGACCTTGAAGGCTGTTTGTAAAAATCGTGTGTATAGCATGTCGCTTTCAAATCAAACGTACCACCTCAACAAAATAAATAAAAAACGGTATTGTTGCTCATTTGCCGTTCATATGTTGTTATGGACATGACGTTGTCTCCACATCTCTGTGCAGCGCTTTGTGACCCTCGGGTGAAAAGCGCTCGAGAAGGGCGATTATTATTATTATTTTTTTGCCATTATAGAATTATTACTATTAACACACACAGTATATTAAGAATTGCTCTCCATAGACGCTCTTTCAGGAGAGCTGCGTCGAGTCCTCCAGTGTCCTTCGCGACGTTTCGCCTCCCACGCTGGAGGCATCTTTTAATGTGGGAGATCGAGCGTGGGTGGAGAGAGAACGGAACACTCGACACGGCTATCCCGAATAATCAGATACGGAGAGCAATTCTCATTCATCGAGCCTTGAGAACCCTACAATTCAAGACAAAGTGCATAATTGAATAGATTATCCTCTGTTTGATTTATCTCCTCACGTTTTTATTGTTTAATATACATAACCTCATCTCATTGTCAGAAACCGTTTAGTCCTGTAACAGGGTCGTGGTGAGCCAGAGCCTATCCCGGCAGACACAGGGCGCAAGGCAGGGATATACCCACGATGGGACGCCAGGCCATCACCGGGCACTGCGGGCAATTTAGTCTGCAAGCCAATTAACCTATGCAGCAGCATGTTTTTGGACTGTGGGAGGAAACCGGAGTGCCCGGCGAAAACCCACGTGGACACGGGGAGAGAACATGCTTCACAAAGCTGTCCTGTATCGTTTCTCCTACATTCGTCTGAAATTCTGATCGTCTGTGTTGCTGCTGCAGGTTATTACGAGCGGCTCGATGCACGATGATGCTCTCATATCCAAAGATGTTCTTTCGGAGAAAGCCGTGAGAGCGTCTCTGCACGCATGAGGATGCCTCCAACGCGAGAGGCGACAAACATCCCGAAGCCGAGAGGGGGAGCGCTCGACATGGCTGTCCCGAAAAAAAAAACCAACTTTGGAAAGCAATCATCAGTCGTTGTTTCTGTCATTATGTATTTCCTTTTTTTATAAATCTCTGATAAATGTATTTTTGATGTGTATTGACAAGCGCTTCGGGGTTCGTGCGCATTCAAGCGCTCACTAAGAGTACACGTTTATCCGAACCGCTATCTCTACCGGAGTTTTTAAATGAGATCGTAGCAGCTTCGTAAGGGTTCCCACGTGTGTAATCATTAAAAAAAAATAACCACATTGTTTGGTGACACTGCGCTGGTAGTGGTGCACAAGGATAAACAACAAATTGAACCAAGACATTCGTCAGTTACAGAATAAAGTAAATAAATCTCATCTCATCTCTCATCTCATTATCTGAAACCTCATCTCATCTCATTGTCTGAAACCGCTTAGTCCTATACAGGGTCACGGTGAAGCCGGAGCCTATCCCGGCAGACACAGGGCGCAAGGCAAGGATATACCGACGATGGGACGCCAGTCCATCGCCGGGCATTGCGGGACAATTTTAGTCTGCGAGCCAATCAACCTATCCAGGAGCATGCTTTTGGACTGTGGGAGGAAACCGGAGTACCCGGCGAAAACCCACGTGGACACGGGGAGAGCATGCAAACTGTATACTTGAATCATTACAATAGCTTTGCGTTCAAGTTTTGTTTGAGATTGATTATCAATGTACAGAGCTTTGGTGTAAAGAAGGCGCCTTTAAATCAGTGAGTTTTGGTTGATTTAATAACACTGCTTTGGAATATAGAAATAAAGCAAATAATGTAATTGAACAGGCGACGTTTCGAGCACTGCCCCTTCTTCATAGCACGTAGTTAGACCACAGATGAAGTCACACGAAGCAGTACAATTGACGAAGCGGTTGTGTTGGCTCGACATCGCCACTGAAGGGTTTGTCACCAGATTCAACTTACAAAGCGCGTCGCACAACACGGTGCTGGGAAGCACGCTGTAATCGGTAAGCGCACCGAATCGTGGGATGCGCTCAGGCTTTAGATTTAGTTCCAATCATCGTTTACTTTTCTGTGTTCCAGCGCAGTGAGTGGCGCCGCCGTCTCAACAGCAAGAAGGTTTAATTCCCGGCTCGGGCGCCCTTTTGTATGACCTTTACATGTTCTCCCCGTGCACGCGTGGGTTTTTACTGGATGCGTCGGTGTCCCGCCACGTTCCAAAGCCACGCTGCCCATGTTAATTATGCTGACTAAATTGCCCTGAGCTGTTGTAATTTGCTTATCTTATTTAAGCTGGAAGGTACCGTTAAGCTATGCAGCTCCGTTTAACAGTTGCCCTGCCAGGAGGCGACCAGGGGCCATTCAGTCAGGACGATTAGCCTCGGCAGCATGACTTTGGACAGTGGGAGGAACCCGGAGTCTCATCTCTTCTCATTGTCAGAAACCGCTTAATCCCGCACAGGGTCGCGGTGAGCCGGAGCCTATCCCGGCAGACACAGGGCGCAAGGCAGGGATATACCGACGACGGGACGCCAGTTCATCACCGAGCAAGGCAGGGATATACCCACGACGGGACGCCAGTCCATCACCAGGCACCGAGGGAAATTTAGTCTGCAAGCCGATTATGCTATGCAGCAGCATGTTTTTTGGACTGTGGGAGGAACCCTGAGTACCCAGCGAAAACCCAAGTGGACACGGGGAGAGCATGCTAACTCCACACAGAAAGGCACCCGAGCCACAAATCCAACAGAGGCCCTTCTTGCTGTGAGGCATCAGCCACTACTCACCGCGCCACTGTGCCGCCTGTCAACAAGCGTCTAGGGCATGACATTTTCAACAATGCAAACGGTCTCATGACTTCGCGAGCGTGGAAATGAACCTTACCTGTCTGTTGGATACATTTCAAGTTCAGACGGTGTTGCCAATTGATGGTTGATGTAATAAAAAGAGAAACAAACAAGAAAAATGTGTTAACTTTAATGTTCACGCAACACGCAAATGTATTTCATTAGTTCATCTCATTTCATTGTCAGAAACCGCTTAGTCCTGTACAGGGTCGCGGTGAGCCGAAGCCTATCCCGGCAGACACAGGGCGCAAAGCAAGGATATACCCACGATGGGACGCCAGGCCATCACCGGGCACTGCGGGCAATTTAGTCTGCAAGCCAATTAAGCTATGCAGCAGCATGTTTTCTGGACTGTGGGAGGAAACCGGAGTGCCCGGCGAAAACCCACACGGACACGGGGAGAACATACAAACTCCACACAGAAAGGCACCCGAGCCGAGATTCGAACCCAGGACCTTCTTGCTGTGAGGCGACAGCGCTACCCACTGGGCCACC
>JAZEWT010000008.1:7431599-7443254 GCA_036362905.1 Mordacia mordax | reverse complement strand
GCCTGTCATCCTGGATTAATAATTTACGAAGCGCGAATTTCATACCATTTCTAAAAAAAAAACCCTGTATTTATAAAACGCACACAAACAATCAAATATTTTCGTCAAGAGCAATAACCAAGACGATTTCACTAAGATTTACACACGATTCGAAATGCGACACAATATTTGCAACCCAAACGCACGCGCTTTGAATAACTTCTGAACCTCTGTACACATTTGAACCTAACACAAGTACTCACAATTTTGTGCGACAGTGACGACGCGGACCAAAGGCAAACACACTCTCTCTCTCTCTCTGTTGTACGCGCAGCAGTGTGCGTCCAACAAGCCCCACTGGTTCTATGGTTCAGGAAGTGTGCGTGCAGCCTATATACGGCACAGGTGTCCCCAGCCCGAGGCAGCGATTGATTAATACACTTCCTTGAGCAAAGATCGTCGCCCTGTGAGCTTTGCCACTTGCTTGAGTTACAACTGGGAAAACCCAACATATCAAATGCACGATAAGCGGTGCCAAGTTCGACTAAATACGGTGATGATAAAGAAAAATATTGTCGTGTAAATATTGTAGTGCATTGAGTAGCGACTGCTGCCTTCCAGCAAGAAGGAGCCAAGGTTAGATTCCCGGCTCAGATGCCTTTCTGTGTGGACTTTGCGTGTTGTTCTCGTGGGTTATCTCCAGGTACTCTGGTTTCTTCCCACAGTCTAAAGAACACGCTGCTGCCTAAAATTGATTTGGCCTGCTGAGTAAAAATTACCTCCCTATGCCCTTCGATGTACTGGCGTCGTATCCTGGGTATAACCTCGCCTTGCGCCCTGTATCTGCCGGTATAGGCTCTGGCCCGCAGCGATCCTGTACATGATGAAACGGGTATTGATAGTGATGATGATAAAACATTGACGCAATTAACTATTTGACCTGAATGGGGAGTGAACAAAGATATTTACACTATGCGCGAACATAAACATAAGCAAACTGTCAAAAGATGTATAAACGAAATAGTTACCGTCACGTCAACACAATTGGTTACGGCAGAACATTATACAGCTGAGCTTAAAACTACATCGGTAACAGATTCACGTGGTTGACCTCAAAAAGCAGACGATCTTTGTCTAACGCGGGAGTCTATCAATGTTGTTGTCGTGTCACGTGAAAATCCAGAGGATATCCTCAATCGGAAAAGCAGACTGTTCTCTTGGCTCTGAGATGATCGCATCATTGCCATCGAGTGCTTTAGAACAGATCCGGCGGTCGCACGCAGTTGTGTAGGCCAGTGAAACTAATTGATAACTTAAAGCATGAAAAACGGAGACCGAGACACAGGTCAATGAACAAGAGAGTATCTTAGTTATGGAGCTAGACATCAGCAGACCAAGCAAAATCACAGCTCCCAAGCCACACAGAAGGTCCTGGATTCATCTGTAATAATAATAATTGCATTTACAGAACGCTTTTCACCAGAGGATCACAAAGTGCTGCACACAGAGCCGCGGAGAGAACAGAAATAATCGTGCGTGACATATTCGCCTGAGTGAAAATTATGACAATTGGAAATATTTAATTTGACGTCTCTCGCCCAGAGGTCCCAACGCACTGCAGGGAGGAAGCCACGCTCTAAGCTGGCGCCAACCCGCCAGACACCGCATCCTTTATACTAATGCGTTATCTCATCTCATCTCATTGTCTGAAACCGCTTAGTCCTATACAGGGTCACAGTGAAGCCGGAGCCTATCCCGGCAGACACAGGGCGCAAGGCAAGGATATACCGACGATGGGATGCAAGTCCATCGCCGGGCACTGCGGGGCAATTTAGCCTGCGAGCCAATTAACCTATGTAGCAGCATGCTTTTTGGACTGTGGGAGGAAACCGGAGTGCCCGGCGAAAACCCACGCGGACACGGGGAGAACATGCAAACTCCACACAGAAAGGCACCCGAGCCGAGAGATTCGAACCCGGGACCTTCTTGCTGTGAGGCGACAGCGCTAACCACTGGGCCATCGCGCCGCCCTACTATGACGTTATCGGCAAGTTAATTAATTAGTGGCTTTGTTGTTGCTGTTGTGGAAGAAAACTGGGGAATTCCTGAGGAAACCTACGCAGAGCGAAGGGAGAAGATACTGCATAGAAAGGCGCTCGAGGCTGGCATCGAAGCATCTCGGGCAGGATCGTATTTCTGCAAGGTACAGATGTTGTGACTGTGCCACCCAGCCACGTAAAAAAACGTTGCAAGCTGACTTTGAGCCAATTCACTTCTGACAATTCTATGTTGCCTGCAACTGTGTTCTCTCAACTCCCCTTGGTATCGTTATTTCTCTCATCTTGCTATATAAAGTATCTGTGTCTCCTGTCTGTAACGCGCCTGTTATCTCACTTAAGAATTTCTGAATTGGAAAGGGGGAACTCCGATGATAATAAATTCCATTCTGGTTCCTCAACGGGCCAGGATCATTAATACAGGAGTGCAATCCCTGCTAGAGGTTGAAAGTCCCTGCTATGTTGTTCAGCAACCGACAGCACATGAAGCTCAAGAAGAATTTGACCATGAGCGCATAATTACCATTATTACATTTGATCATAAACAAAGCATTGAACAAGTCATATTCACTAGTTATATTCACGGTCCGAGAGGTGTCATGCCAGTTCATCACCCTGTTTGTCACATTACGAGACCTGGGAATAAGGCTTCACAGAAGTTCACGTGACATTCTTTCAAGTGATTAACCCTGAGGCAAGAACTTGATCCATTATGTGCTGTCATTATTGACTGGACGGCGACAGACTTGCGAACATTGTTTTAACTACACCAGCGAACCAGATTTAATCGAGGATGGATATCCAGATTCAAATGCAAGAATTTAGTCACCTCAGTCTCCTTGCCCTTTAATTGGGTTGCCACCCGTCCTGTTTTTCCCAGGATCTTTATCTTTTTTGGGCTGTTCTGGGAAATCTAGAAAAGTCTGGGCTTTTTGTCGGTAACACGTATAGTCCACTTCCTTCTCTCGTATTCTGTTTACCCACTCCATACGTCCCGGTGTTGCCCACGGGTGGCAATCCTGGTAACACCACCTTGGAGATACTGTCTTATCCACCGTGCTGTCTTGGTCTCCACTTGTCATGCTTTAAGTTGCGGTATCGTCAACCCATTGACGCTCTCTTTGGAACGAAAGCCAAGTCAAAGCAGTCACGTCAGCAGAAAATGTCATCAACAAGAGACTCTGGGATCTCCGCAGTGCGGGTACGCTGCTAGTCGTGCAAACTGTATAAGAGAGCACCGAGCCAACACGATCAGTACCTTTATTAGCCTTCTCGCCTCAACCCCACGCCCAGCATCACTGACATCCAATCGACACGAAACAACCAAGAATATAATGACAATAAGGACACGCACGGCCTGCAATGCAGAATGCATTGTTGACGTGTATCACGCGCATGAAATTTGAATGAAGAACCTTTTTTTAGAAATGACTCATAAGATTTGTCATTGGCGCTGCTTTCGGAGAAAATGATTGCGACAAATACAACACGCAATGTTTTGCACAATAGACCTTTTTCAGAGCACGTGGCACACAGAGAACCCTACGCCTTATCTGCGATTCAAATAAATTTTATATTCAAGGCAATAAGTGTGTTGCGTTATTGAAATTTGTTCCCCATTGCTGGTACAGTCTTGTCAATAATCATCAATGATTAACAGCCTTTCCGAGCCTTACCAATGGGGAGGGATCTTTGACGGCGCTATACTGTTCTGTGTGGAGTTTGCGTGTCTCTCTCCCCGTGACCGCGTGGGTTTTTGTCGGGTATTTCGGTTTGCTGCCACCGTCCAAAGACACACCGCTGCCAAGGTGCATTGGCCTGCTGAGATAAATTACCCACTAAAGTGTGCCTTGCGATGTATTGGCGTCACATCATGGGTATTACCCCGCGACCGTATACAGGAAAAAGCGGGTATTGGTAATGATCGAATGAATGAATTGACCACAATGGATATTATCATCCGGCGATGGACTGGCGTCCCGTCGTCGGGTGTATTCCTGCCTTACGCCCTGTGTTTCCGGGATAGGCTCCGGCTCACCGTGACCCTATATAGGATTAAGCGGTTTCAGATAATGAGATGAGAGATGAGATATTATCATTTTGTAAACAGAGCGCAGAACCGGTTTAAATTGCTGTCGCCGCTGTCGAGAGCCACGGTCGTAAAACGTACTTGGGTTGCCAGGTTTCTCGTACAGTGTACGAAACATTACACAGCAAAGAATAGCATTTCACCATCACGCAATGTATTTGTGCATTGCACCGAAAAAGTGAAGAAGTAAACTAAAGTTGATGGGGAACACTGTTAAAAAAAACACTGCCCTCTGGGAAAAGCGCCTTATGAGCGTGTGTATGGCCCATTATTGTGCAAGCAATCATGTACTCAGAAAGGCATCAAAAGTGCCATCCATGCACTCACATCTCGTTAGAGCTTCAATCAACAAAACTCCGTCGCCTCTACTGGCAAATACATTGGCAATGCTTGTGTATTCGGGGAATTCGTGGATAGGGCACTTTTAATATCGATACAAATGATGTGTTAATACATCACTCCGTATTTTTTTCTAAAAATGTGTGCTAACGTCCCAGCATCCTCCCGAAGGCCTGGCTCAGCTCAGTGCTAACCCCTATGTACTGTAACTATGTGACTCGTCTTACCGGACTCGAACACTCATTATTCTTTTCTATTTAATTCATTTATCGCTTTGTCAAGAAGGCCCGGGTTCGAACCTCAGCTCGGGTGCCTTTCTGTGTGGAGTCTGCATGTTCTCTCCCCGTGTCCGCATGGGTTTTCGCCGGGCACTCCGGTTTCCTCCCACAGTCCAAACAACACGCTGCTGCATAGGTTAATTGGCTCGCAGACTAAATTGCTCCGCAGTGCCCGGTGACGAACTGGCGTCCCATCGTGGGTATATCCCTGCCTTGCGCCCTGCCGGGATAGGCTCCTGCCGAGATAGGCTCCGGCTCACCGCGACCCTGTACAGGACTAAGCGGTTTCTGACAACGAGATGAGATGAGATTGATCGCTTGTCATGTGTGCTAATTAGCACAGTGGTAACGTCTGCACCTCTCAGAAAGAAGGTCCCATCCAAGGCAGTTCGATTCCCACCTAGGACGCATTTCTGTGTGCAGTTTGTGTGCTCTCCCCCTGTCCTGTGTGGGGGTTTGTTTTCTACGGATTCTCGGGTTTCCTCCCACATCTAAAAAAAAAATTCCCATTCATTAGTTGACCGATAACATCCTAATATAACGCAGTGCCTGGCGAATATTGACGCCGGCTGAATGCATGGCTGCCTTCCCCTCGCCTCTCTGTGTTTTCCTCACACCTTGATAATGATGGAAGTCGCCCTGGAAAAGGGCATCTACTAAATAATAATAATTGATGACAATAATTCGATTGCCAAATTATTACGGTTATTACAATTTTCAACACATTATTAGTTACGTGTGCTAATTTGAATGTCTGGTTCTTAAAGTAAATCTTTCACAGTGAGAGAGAGAGAGAATACTTCCATCGTAGCGACCGCGTACTGTATGTGTAATAATTCACTGCCTTTGTCCTTGTGACAACCAGTTTGAACGGTGTGGGCATCGTGTGTTCATTAACCGTCATCGTTCATAACGAGGGCGATCTGGTGGTGACCAAACATTCTGTGCGCCGCTCCTCTTCTACACGTGCGGTGTCGCCCCCTCGTGGCGACTTCTAGTATTAGCATAACCCTTCCACTACAATAATGGGGTGGATCGACAATGCTGTTTCATTCCCCCTAGCTTATTAAATCGTCATCATTTAAGACAATGAACTTATCGAACCCTGTATATATCTTTTTTTGACTCCGAAAAAATATTTTCGCGTCTTGCTACATTCATTGCTATTAGTTTGCATAGGCAGGCCCACACCTATTGACTGGTTTCAACAAGCCAGGGTTGAAACAATGTGCAGAGGTGACATTAATAAACTCAATGAGAACAGTGATTTATATTACATAATCAATTCTTGTCGACATGCAGCTATTCTTGGTGAAGACTACACACACTGCGCCTATCGGAGCATCTGAATGTCAGATGTGAACTGGTGATTTTCATGTGTTTATTTGGACCCTCTTGACCATTCAAAAAAATCTTTACTTACGACATATGAAGATCCTGCCGCTAAGCACGCAACACGTTGCGAATTTCATGCCTGATCAGGATTGAGACATGGATACAGAGGTGTGAGGAAATCACAGAAAGGCGAAAGTAAGACAGCCATGCAGTCAGCCAGCGCCAACATTTGCCAGATTATATCATGATTTTCATCTCATCTCATTGTCAGAAACCGCTTAGTCCTATACAGGGTCGAGGTGAGCCAGTGCCTATCCCGGCAGACACAGGGTGCAAGACAGAGACATACCCACTATGGGACGCCAGTCCATCACTGGGCACTGCGGGCAATTTAGTCTGCAAGCCAATTAACCTATGCAACAGCATGTTTTTTGGACTGTGAGAGGCAACCGGAGTGCCTTGCGAAAAGCCACGCGGATACGGGGAGAGCATGCAATCTCCACACAGAAAGGCACTGAGCAAAGATTCAAACCCGGGACCTTTTCCTGAGGTGACGCTACCCACTGGGCCACCGTGCTGCCCTATTATGATACTGTGATGTTCTATATATCATGAAGTGGGCACAGAGTGGATCCAAATGCAGAGAGATGTCACAAACTTCATGCTTTTATTGGGATTTGCGACAAAGATTCAGATCTATGAGAACTTTTTTCCAGTGCACATTTGTAACGAGCAGAAAAGGTTTGATTGTCAGAAATGGTAAAAACCTTTTCTACTCAAAGATTTAGATCGTTTTCAAGGGGAGAAATGCTATGGTGGGATGCCTCAGAGTGGAGGACTAAAGCCCGATTGTGAGGAGAGGTAAGGTGCTACACAGTCAGAAATCACAATCAGGTCGAGAGGTGGTTTAATGATTGGCCAAAAGCATCAATTTAATAACCCCATTGATATGACAGCCCAACCTATACCCGTCACTAGTATAATCTGCGGGATGTGATCTGTACTGTACCACACTGGATAGTGTTGTATTACATTCTAAGAGACGAAATGTTATCAATACTGCGGGAATATCCTTGTGCTTTTATGGTGGGATTTTTAGGCTTCTACGTTTACACAACAGCGCACGGTCGTGGGTATAAAAGTATGCATATGCATGGGACTTAGTGAGTGGGGATCTGCATAGGTGCTCACTAAGGGCACTTGACCCTACAGTCTGTTTAGGCCATGTGGGGGATCTTTGTCATTGGAGATCGGCAGTCCCCGTCCAGGTGATGTGATGTTGTGACACACAGCAGCAGCAGTCAGCCGTCTCATGCGAATTCCACGTGGTTATTGTCGAGAAGGCTTGGTTGCTGTTGTCTACGCCCATGGCAGTCACTTGCTCGTCGTTGTATTAGCACGCTGCAGATCGCTTGGCCGCTGTTGTCTTAGCATGCTGCAGGTCTCTTTCCCTTGGTCACCGCATAGTTCTCGAGCTGCGGTTTGCGAGTTGCACAGCCATCTCTCTCTCTCTCTGTCTTTCTCTGCGGGCTGATGGATGCCCACTGGGTCTGGATCGGGTCTCAGTGTCCTGTCTCCTGTGTTGGCTCCGGGCTATCTCTCCGTGGCTGTCTGTCCCTGGCTGGCTGTCCATGGCTGTTCCTCTCGAGTATCACTCGACCAATCAAACGTCATCCTGGCCGCGATCCAAGTTATCCTCAGGTGCACAGGATGCAGACGGGGTTTCAGACATGATATAATTAGTGTTTATGTTATTTCACATCCATCGGGATATTAATTTATATCTGGGTCAAAGTGACCTGTCTGCTCTTTTGTGGTTTTTTTACCACCTGCGGTACGGTCGCAGTGTGGGTCAAAGCGCTGTTAATGAAAAAAAAACGTGTCTCCGGGTTACAATGACCTGTCCAATGTCTAGAGCACTGTGTATGTACTGTCATCGAGCACGTGCACCACGGTTGTGACAAGATACACACTATTCGAGATACTGGGATACGTACTGAAGGGTGTTTACTGAAGAAGTTCCACCGTAGGTACAGAGAAGACAGAGGCGTGTAAACCCAAGGCACGAGACTGCAAGATTAAACAAATCAGCAGTCAGGCTGGGGCGACTTAAATAGTCTTCTTAACGTGGCACCTGTGAAAATCAACCCCATAGGGCACAGGCAATAATAATCAAGGCAACAATGTAGAGGTGGAAATAATAATTACTCATGGACCCCACGAGACGCTCACCGCCCTCTGGCAATGAGCAGGAGCTGTGATATATTGTAATGTTATGGGCCAATTAATTAATGAGTGATTTTTTTTATTTGTGCGACCCAAGAAACCTACGCAGTACAGGGGGAGAACACACTGAGGTGTACGATTCGGCAATTGAACTGTCCCTGGTAGGACTTTCTTTCCGTGTGGTGCAGATGGTCCCATTATTGCACCTGCCCTGGGAAACCTGTAGGTTTTTTGTTTTGGAACAAGTCATTATTCAAAGAGCAGTTTTTTGCCATTAAAACGTACATTCTGTTCACCCCCATGATATGTTCCGGGATTTGTGGCTCAGAGGTGGCAACTCTAACCCGTGCCGTAGCAATTCGTGTTCTCCATAGCATGGAACTCGGAGTGTTGTGAAAGATGGCTTTGCTTTGTTTTTACATTGTTGTCTCTATGTGCATCTTGCGATTCAGGATAAGGTGTTCTCTCGTGGCACTCGACAAACTCATTTTTGGTGGGTTTGGTGTCATTGGAGATATGTGCTTGGTAGCCGAGCGAATGGAAATGTAGGGTTAACACCTTGCACACAAAGATCAAACACACAAAGCGCACACCTTACGTGATCCATTTAGCCAGACAGAATACGCAGCCACTGAACCTTGGACTTTGAAAGCACACGCGCTAATCGCTTGTGGCTGCTGAGCCGAGGCCGGGAATTTTTGGTACTGCACGTAGAGTTCATGATAAAATGACCATAGCACAACGTGTGTACTGTTGATAGACTAACATGTCCACTCTGCCATCACAGTACAATGGCGTCAAAGTTATGACGAAATCGTTACGTTTTTGCGATTCCAACAAAAGGTAGATGATGACATTTGCAGAGCACGGTGCGTAAAGATGTTTACGTTAGCGCTGATTGATTTCGATACAAGAAGTGAGTAAAGGTAAAAGTCCAAATGCCACGGTGCGCGATAAACAAACTATATTCCTCACAGCTCACATCTCAGGCTGCAAGTAGTCAAGCAAACTGTCGACTATGTTACCGTGCCGTTTAATAATAAGTCAATTTGAGCTCTGCACTTCATTTTAAACATGTGCGGTAAGTATAAGTAATATCTTCCACAAAACAACACACTTCGATAGTAAATTAAGTTTTTGATACGTTTTAAATGTTATTTTAACAAAATCAAACGAAAGCGTTATTGTTGCTCATTTGCTGCTCTTATGTCGTTGTTGTTGCTGACATGCCGTTGTGTCCATAGCTCTGTGCAGCACTTTGTGACCCTCGGGTGAAACGCGCTCCAGAAGCGCAATTTTCATTATTATAGATTGCGTTATATTTTAGGTACAATCTGTACTGCACTAGAATGTGTTGTGGTATGAGCGACATAAGATATGTTATAACCAGATCTATTACTGACAAAGTCTGACCCTGTAATTTCTATTCACTTGCAGCCTTTTCTATATCCACTGCTGGATAAAGGCAGCCCATGCTGTGCCACAGTGGTTGTTTGACCGCACTTTACCACACTGGTCAGTGGGTGGGGGACGCGTAGGATGGTTCGAGTTGCATCAGTCATTGGCGTTAGTCCATGGCAGGGATTGTATCTTGGGTAGCTGGATTTATCAGTGCAATAAACACCACACAACCACTACGGACATGTTTTAATAACAGTATTACTGAACAGGCATTAATGTTGGTTTATAACAAGTGTTTCAGAGCTTATACATTAGTGTGTGTTTCCTTCCCCAAACAGAGGGTAATGGGCATTAACATTGTGATTCAACACTCAGCTTAAAAATTCTGTTAATTATTGATACGGACTAGAAATGTTCAGTTATTTGTGCAGGAATTTGTACAAACATTCAGATGCTCAGCTGAGCAAAAAAATCACAATGTCAATAAACATCAGTCTATGTGCGCTTAGATACAGCTTCACTGATAACATCCATTGCCAATATAACGTGCACGCTACCAACTGCGCAAAACTCTTTGTGGAGCATTATTGAGCAGGCTAATCGATGGCACGTCTGTGCATTCTTCAATAACGACGATGACACGAGCTACTGTAGCATGTTAGCTTAACCGCGTGATGGGTTGTTATTTTTATGCCCGGAAAACCTCATATATGATGGCAGTTTTTTTGCATTGCTTTTGAAAATTAATCATTAGACGCCCAACCGTCAGCCAGTCTGAGATAGAAATGGGCATGTGTACCTCTCAGATGATACTCTGACGAATTATACCGAGGACTTCACCACATCGAAGATGGACGGTCTCAAGTTGCAGGATTTGCTGCCGTGGTGGTGGGCATGGTGGGAGGACTTGGCGGACATGCCTTTTGTCTCCAACGCTGCCCTGTTGCTGTGGGTCATGATGTCACCGGTAGCGCTCGTCTTCATCCTGCCGCTCTTCATCGTCCTCTTCCTCTACCTCTCCACCCTCTTCCTCTACCTGTACGGCATCAAGAATCTCGTGGGCAACTCTCGTACCAGCGGCGTCTGGGCTAAGGCCCGCAAAATACTGGCTGCTCTCTGGATCAAACACGCGGTCATCTGGCACGGTAAGGACAACTGTGCAACCGCCGCACTCTCCAACCACCATCATCGGCATCGTTAGCTTTTAAGCAATCCACTGCTGGATGAAGGCCTCCCAATATAATATCTGACTCTCGCGGTTCTGTGTTGTAACGATCTACCGAGCACCCATACGCGAGTTAGTCGCATGGCTCCATCTGCTCCGTAAACATCCTCTCAGACACGTTTCACTACTTGGCTAGGGTTATCTTTATTATTGCCAATTGGCCACCATTCCTCTGTGACCTGCCGGTCCACAATCCAATTATTTTTTCCCGAACAGTTGAAATAACGTCTCCAATCTGTGAATGTTCTCTAATCCACTTGTTCTGCTTTCTGTCTCTGATGTAATTACAAGCATGCACTTTTGCACGCTTTTTTTGTGCACTCTTTTGAGTTTTAATCACGACCGCGTGCCTTTGTTTGTTCCTAACCACGATTCGGAACCGTATTTCACTGCAGGTGAAACACACCGTTTAAAACAGTTTTCCTGGAGGTCAAGTTGTTATGTTACTTTGCAGTATCACTGTCGGCTTTCCAAATGCATTCAAATCTGCATCCTTATATCATCATGTTGATTCCGATCCACCTTTAATAGCTGTCCTGGATATGCATATTCTGCTGTATTTTCAAGTCTTGTCGCCAGATATCCCCAAATCATGCTAAACACACACGATCCCATCGGATCCTGAAAACGATGCATGTTCAGGCCTGGTCAGTGCTTCACTGACAATCAGGGGCCTGTCAAGTGCTCTAGACATGTGGCTGGGAGGTAGCCATTAGTTTACGGTGT
>JAZEWT010000008.1:7413009-7423406 GCA_036362905.1 Mordacia mordax | reverse complement strand
ATAAAGTCCTGCGCAAGGTAGTTACATCACTGCCTCGGGTGCTGCTTTCTCTCTGCGTGTGTGTCGAGTTTGCGAGTTTCTCTCCCCGTGTCGCCGGGTACTCCGCTTTCACCCCACTGTACACAGACGCGCTGCCGCCGCGAGGGCTGCCCCTGCCAACATATGGGACGCTAGCTGATTTACCTCTATTACCATCGTCAGTTTTACCACTACTTCTGAGTGTATTCGAAGCGGCCTCAATCATTTCATCGAGTCACTTTTGATTTCAAATTTTCATTTCCTTTTAATGCTCGTTATTCTCAATCGTTCTTAATCGCAATGTCTCATCTCATCTCATTGTCTGAAACCGCTTAGGCCTATACAGGGTCACGGTGAAGCTGGAGCCTATCCCGGCAGACACAGGGCTCAAGGCAAGGATATACCGACGATGGGACGCCAGTCCATCGCCGGGCACTGCGGGGCAATTTAGCCTGCGAGCCAATTAACCTATGCAGCAGCATGCTTTTTGGACTGTGGGAGGAAACCGGAGTACCCGGCGAAAACCCACGCGGACACGGGGAGAGCATGCAAACTCCACACAGAAAGGCACCCGAGCCGAGAGATGCGAGCCCGGGACCTTCTTGCTGTGAGGCGACAGCGCTGACCACTGGGCCACCGCGCCGCCCTCGTTCTTAATCGCAATGTTTTACGCTTAAACCCTCTCGGGGCCTACCGTGTCGAGGTGAGCGGCCGAAGCCTCGGCCTCGCCTGCCAGAGCTGCCCGGCCGCCGGTCGCCTCCACCCCGCAGCAGCAGCCGCCGCCCGCCGCCCGCGTCTCACAACGCAGCAAGAGTTCCCCACGCTCCTCACCCTCCTCACCCTCCTCCTCACCTCCCTCACCTCATTCCCACTCACTTAGCCCTCACCTCGATCAGTAATTTAACGTCGTGTATCGAGGCTTAGATTCCAGTTGCTGTAGTTCAACGCCGTGTCTCGTATAGCGGTTTACAGCGGCCCATTAATTGCATTATAAGCCGCCAGTTTTACATATCGTTCTGTAATGTGTCTGCAGCAATTTTAATCACTTATCTCTGGTATATTCGTCTCTAATTCTTAATGGTCGAACTGAGATTCCCATCTCTTAACACTGTGATGCTCATCTCCAGCACCGATTTCCATCTCTGCAATGATGATTCATATCTCTTAACACTGTGACTCCCGTCTTTAGCAATGTTACTCCAATCTCTAACATTGTGACTCCCGTCTTTAGCAATGATACTTCAATCTCTAACAGTGACTTCTGTCTCTAGCAATGTTACTCCAATCTCGAACACTGACTCACATCTCTAACACTGTGATTCCCATCTCTAATACTGTTACTTCCGTCTCTAGCACTGAGACTCCCACTTCTAACAACTGTGACTCCCTTTTAAAACACTGACTCCCCTCTGTAACACTGACTCCCATATTTAACATTGTAATTCATATTTTTAACACTGTGACCCCCATCTCTAACACTGTGACTCCCATTTCGAACACTGACTCCCATCTATAACACTGTGACTCCCATATTGAACACCGTAATTCATATCTTTAACACTGTGACCCCCATCTCTAACACTGTAACTCCCATTTCGAACACTCACTCCCATCTATAACACTGTGACTCCCATATTGAAGATTGTAATTCATATCTTTAACACTGACCCCCATCTATAACACTGTGACTCCCATTTCGAACACTGACTCCCATCTATAACACTGTGACTCCCATATTGAACACCGTAATTCATATCTTTAACACTGTGACCACCATCTCTAACACTGTGACACCCATCTCCAATACTGTGACTCCCCATCTCTAACACTGTGACTCTGATCCATTCCTACCGCCTTTCAGGGATGCGCCGCTCTCTGGTTGATTGGCCTGCTGAGTAAATTACACCAGGGGAGATGCCCCGTGATGTGTTGGCGTTGCATCCTTGATGTGGCCTTCCTTGCACCGCGTGTTTCCTGCGGTGGCCCCCTGGCCCCTATTCGATGTGATCGCCTACACTCGCGCGGCTCCAACGAGCTTGATTCCAACATCAGTTCCTTGTACTAACCTTCTGGCCATGGGCCGTCAGTTGATGATACTTCGACGCTCTCATTACATCCATCGGGCCGCTGGCAACAAAAAGTCTGTTAATCAGCCTACAATTCATTTCCCTACCCCATCCCTGAATTAAGCCCTAGTGCCCTACACATCGGCTGCCAAGGAAACAACAAGATAGACCTTTTGCCGCTCGACGTGGCTTGCGAAAAATACCGTTGGTCAGCAGCCCTCTTCCAGTACGTACATTGCGTGCAACTGAAAGCCACTTTGCCTTGCTCAATATTCACACTTTGAACACCAAAAAGGCCCCACTCATCGCTGAGCTGATCTCAGACAACAGCCTGGACCTACTCTGCGTCACAGAGACCTGGCACCATCAAGTCACATTGATTCAGGCTCTACTGCGGGACTTTGCAATCCATCAAAAGGCTTGTTCTCATGGTCGCGGTGGCGGTCTTGTAGTTCTCCACTGTGTTACTGCTGACATCCGACCGATTCCATCGCCGGCCTTCAATTTATTCGAGCATATGTCTTTGGATTGGAGGTCGGCTCAACCTGTGACGTTGGTGCTGCTCTACCAATGAACTGTCTGAGCTGATTTCTAAGCTGTGCTCCAGTTCTGAAAGGATCTTGATTCTTGGTGATTTCAACATCCATGTTGACTCTCTAAATAGCCCTCTTGCAAGGGATTTCATGGCAACTCTTAACTAACTTGGCTTCACTCAACATGTGACATCTGCCACTCACAGATGCATACATACTCTCGACTTGGTTTGCCCATAGGGCATATGGGTAAGCAACCTGTCCGTCATTGATCTTGGCCTGTCTGATCACTCCGCTGTGTTGTTTGATCTTCAAGTACCACCTCCCATTTCCATCACCAAGCGCCAAATCCAATTTCGAAATATTAATGCCCTCACTACCGACATATTCACCCCAGCAATCAACAGTTCATCACTATCCGCCTCGGCTCACTCTGCCTCTAATGCAACAGTAGAAACTTACAACAGCCTGCTGTCAAACATACGCGATGATTTGGCCCCATTAAAATCACGCTTTGTCTTGGGCAGACAACCACCCCCTTGGTATACTGATGAATTCTGAGAACTCGAGGCGCATGCATGTAGGGCGGAAAGGACTTGGAGAATATCTGGCCTCACCATTCATGTTCAAATTGTTAAGGAAAAGCTCAACTGCTACCAGAAGGCACTTGACTGTACCCGTACAAACCATTTTTCCAGCATTCTGGCTGATACCTGCAACAAACCCAAGATTGTTTTCCAACCATTAATCGGCTCCTTCGACCATCCAATCACTCACCCTCACCTCTCTTCACTTATAAAGATCAGGCAGATTAGTTGATTCTGTTTTTCTCAGAAAAAAAACGGAAGCCCACCGTATCTCTACCCAGCCTCAAGCACCAACCAATACCTCAATAAATGCTCCTCCACCTACCTTGACCTCAAAACTCCTGAAATTTTACGAGTTAACAGAATCCGATGTCTCTTCTTTAGTTACCAGATCTCGGCCCACAAACTGCTCCCTCGACCCCTTCCCATCCAAAATCATCTGCGCAAATTTCAAATCCCTTGCCACTTTCCTCACTAATCTCTTTAATAACTCACTTCGTTCTAACATTGTTCGACCACTATTCAAATGTACCACAGTTACCCCTCTTCTTTAAAAAAAACCTGGCCTCGATTGCTCCATCCCTGATAATTATCGTCCTATTTCAAATTTACCATTTCTCTCTAAGGTTCTTGAACGTGTAGTAGCCACGCATCTCCAGAAATACGTTCTCAGCAATGACCTCCTCGATCCCTACCAGTCTGAGTTTAGATTCGGCCATTGTACTGAAACTGCTCTGGTCAAAGTAGTTAATAACCTGCTCATCGCTGCTGATGAAGGCTTGCCAAGTATTATTGTCATACGCGACCTGAGCGCTGCCTTTAATACCATTGACCACCCAATCTTACTTGAGCCACTGGAGGCTATAGGGGTCTCTGGCTGTGCCCTGCATTGGATGAACTCATACCTCTTCGACCGGAAGCAGTTCGTCAGCCTCGGAGGACAAAACTCAGAGATCCATCCTATTTTGTCTGGAGTCCATCTCTTCACGAATCGATTACTGCAATGGACTGCTCCTTGGCACCTCTGTCTGATCAATCGTCTCCAACGAGTACAGAATACGACTGCTAGAATCCTCACTCGCACACCCATTCACGATCACATATCCCCAGTACTTATGTCTCTCCACTGGTTACTGGTTAAATACAGGATTGAATTCAAGATCCTTCTCCTCACCTACAAGGCTCTCACTGGCACTTCTCTAATACACATCCGTGACCTACTTAAGGCATCCTCAACCCCACCACTTCAATCCTCCAATACGGGCTTGATGCATGTATCCGCACATCCATTCGATGGGTGACAGAGCCTCTCGCGCACTGCTCCCAAACTCTGGAATTCCCTTTCATTAGACATTCGATCAGCTGATTCCCTGGGCATCTTCAAATCTTGTCACAAGATTCACTTGTTCCGTAAGGCTTTTAAGTCCTCTGACTAGGCTTGTTAATGTGGCTCACTGTTGTCTTGCCAGGATGATGGCTCGCTACAAACCTGCACCTGCTCGGGAACCTATATTTCTTCCTTGTTTGTTGAAGAATTGTGTTTTATTATCATTTATATCGCTTATTTTCCGTCCTATAATTCCATTATTTAACTTTCAGTTGAACTGTCCTAATGTTGTGGTTGTTCACATGCCGTTCTCTCTACAGCTCAGATTTGCAACAAAAAAACCCCAAAACGTTATTGTTGGTTATTTTCTGGTCTCATGTCGTTGTTGTTGCTGACATGCCATTCTCTCCGCAGCTCTGTGCAGCGCTTCGTGACCTTCGGGTGAAAAGCCCTCGAGAAGTGCAATTATTAAATATGAATTAATAACGTTAATCGGTCTGTTGAGTAAATTTCTCCCAGTGCCCTGCGATGTACTGGCGTCATATCCTGGGTACGGCCCCGCTCGTCTGCAGGGATAGGCTTCGGTCCCCCGTGACCGTGCACAGCATTAAGCGAGTATTAATAACGATAATAATATATAGGAATTAGTGTCTGGCTGCTTGTCGCTGGATGACCGCGTTGGACGACTTTGCAACCCTCTGCCGGTTCCTCGTAATGCCCGTGTATCCTGTCTCGTCCTTGACCTCGTGTGGAATTTGCACAGCGCGTTATAATTTGTATTCTTCTCATTCACCTACTTTTCTCATTCAACGTTCTTCAGTCATTTGTGAAAAATGACTTGCTTTTTGGGATGGGGTTAGCATAAACACATTTTATTTTCCAAATGACAAAGCCACTCGCGAAGCTGAACTGGTTCACAATCCTGATGACATCATCAGGATTCTAATGCTTTTTTGATTGTGCCGGTAAGATGTAATACGTACTTGTGACCCAATAAATATGTATTACCCAAATGACCAGTGAAAACATTTATCTAAAATAACACTTGATTTCACGACACTCAAAAATGTCGATTGTGATTGGGCTAGGCTTTGTAAATTACACGAAATAAGTACAATGTGTATAACTACGAGCAAGAAATATAAAGTGTGGTCTTTCTACATAAATATGCCATACTAGAGAGCGTGTATTTTGCATCCGATTCCTGTACCAGCCCTACATCATTCAAATTCCATTTCTCAGAAAGCTAGAAGAGGCCATAATGTAAAACTGTCAAATAAATCTTGGGTAACAGTGTCTGAGCGGTACGGAAGACCGAATGCTTCATTTGTAGAACCGATATTCGCAGCTGTGTTTTCCGCGTGTATGGGTAGGTTTTCGTCGGGTACTCCGGTTTCAACCCACCGTCCAAAACTACGCTGTTGCATAGGCTAATTATCCTGCTGAGTAAATTTCCCCGCGTACCCTGCGATGTAATAACGTCATAGCACCCTCTGTCTGCCGGGATAGGCTCTGGCACCCCACCACCCTGTACAGGATTAAGCGGGCATTGATAATGATGATGATGCTCTCAGTTGTCATTCAGTAAATTAACTTGCTAATAATGTGGATTTTATTATGCAAAAAACAAGCCGTTGGTCACTGAATTTAAAATAACTTGATCGGCAGAGTCTATTTTAACAAATAAAGATTGTATTGTATGAAATACTTCCATTGTCTTTTGTATATTTTCATTTCACATTCTGGTGTTTGTGGCATGTGATAACAATGGCGTTATTTTTTCTAAAACGTGCAATTCCAAAAAATTCTCAATAAAATAATGCTCACATCTTTGTACGAATGTAATCAACAATACCTCTATGCTTTGGAATTCCAAGTGTGTATGTTTTGAATCAATGGCAACTGCCATTCCACGTTTTGTTTGCATTGTTTAAAAAAAAAACTAACATGAATACCTGCGACTGTAACACGCTTCTATTTGACAGGAACAACGGAGCCAGTTCACCTTCCGTAAGACAAAGGAAACCATGTATTGAGCGTTCACCAAAACAACTATATCCAGGGTCGTCCCTGACGCAAAACTCTCGCGCTCTATAAATACCAATTTTAAGGATCGTTAAAACGCATCACGTCAACACAGAGACTAATTGCTCCACTAGAAGGTGTGATTAATCACAGCCCGCATGCCCTGCAGATGTGATGTCTGCGGCTCCACGACAGTGTTACGATTCTAATGGGACCGTGAGAGACGCTTCTCAGAATACCGGCGTGAACTGACGGGCGGTACTTTTAAGGCGGCTCGCAAATGCGATGACGTATTTCCTAAATTTTTGTCGCTAGGCATTGAAAAGAAGTCAAATATTCGGGATTAATTTCGTGCCCTGTAGCGTCAATGAAAATGTACCTATGTGCGTTCATGGGTGTAAGTTCACACGGCTAATCATCTCATCTCATTATCTGAAACCGCTTAATCCTATATAGGGTCACGGTGAGCCGGAGCCTATCCCGGAAACACGGCGTAAGGCAGGAATACACCCGACGACGGGACGCCAGTCCATCGCCGACGGCTAATCAAACATCGAATATTGGTATTTCCCCTTTGCATATGCACAAAGATTAAAATCAGCGTGTCATCATTGGTGTTGTTGACATGACTTTCTCTCCACAGCTCTGTGCAGCGCTTTGTGACCTTCGGGTGAAAGGCGCTCTAGAAATGTAACTATTATTATTGCGCAGTCAGCTTTGATAATAACGCTTGAGGCGAGACGTCGAGAATGGAAGGGAGCGCTCGACACGGCTATCCCGAAACACCAGCTTTGGAGAGCAATTCTTCGAAAACGAGTCGTATTTAACACACGTTCTGACACTAAAAACACACGCTCTTCGGCCTTATTTCGGTGGTGAAACCGAAACGATCCATCTTAAGAGCTACCGCCACCTGCCTGCGAACTTGAACAGCTTTGACTTGCACTAATATGATGATAAAAAAATCTGCGAAACAGACTGTTTCTATTAAAATGTGCTATCATCTATCACGAAATATGTATTGGCAATTCATGTGGCTTATACAAGTAATGGCACCCATTACACTCACACATGGCAGCAGATTTTTATAATTACTGCACTCGCAATTCTTTGTATGAAGTCTCTAAATGCATAAGCCCTAACATACAATTAATATGCAATATACACCTGCTCATAGTACTAATCTGGGCACCATGGTCTCCGCAAAATCAATATTATTGTAGCGAGGAGGGAAGTGGTCGAAATTAGTACAAGGTCATTATGACACGTGTAAGGCAACAATCGCAAGGGTGGTGGTTGTAGCAATGAGCAGAGGTGATGAATATTAGTGTAGAAGCCTTCATAGAGCAATGAAATAACAGAGGGTTGTCATTATTTTTTAAATAATACTATTGATTCAGTCATATAATGAATGCACTGATGAGCCATTACTATCTGTGGCTTCTTTGTGGAGATTTTTTTCCCCCTGTAAAAGTATCCGATAGCAAACAGCTAAAATAGCAAACACAAGGAAGAGCGTAAAGTTACGGGTGCTTTGTTTCGGGCACAGAGTCTGGACGAACTGCTTTGCTCTGAGTTTTTCCTCACAAACATTGCATAACAACGCCTCTTAAACCGGCAATCCGTGCACAAGGCACTGGCGAGGCGTGCAGAGAGAATGTCAAGCCGCGTATAACTCAAACCCATAGCCGCCAAGCAAGCGCACAAAGCAGCTCCTTGAAAGCCCGAACAACCACAAATAACCAAAAATTATACAAGGAGCCGATGCAGAATTACCCCGCTAATTGAAACGGCAGATTTATTTGCTGGCAGTAAGCCAGCGTCCAACACGAATTCATCCGTGTTGACAGCACCTTGCAGACTGATTGCCAATCATCGACAAGCTAGAAATGCTTACGCCCCAAGCTGACAGTCGTGCATGCCACTGTTTTCTAAAGCACGATGTCTTAGAGTGTTTTGTTTGAGTCGTTGTCTCTGACTGTCAATGTTACTTGCAGAAAAGAAAACGGACCGCTGAGAGAAGGGGCTCCGCAGGAGGGAGTCCTTCAAAAGACTGCGAAAGGGTACCTTGGTCTACTCTTCCAGTAGGGTTAGCCACACTTTACCCCATAGCACGAGCCTGGCTGACAAAACAAACGCCGTTTAGACATATTTCTGGGTGGACAGAGGCGGGCGTGATTTAAGAAACCCAAGCTTTGAAGTGACGCACGGATAGATGGACTCTCAGATGACCTCTGAACCGCAAGTCTGATGAATTAACCGTTATACCACTTTAACCGTCCTTTGACGGATTACGTAACTGGAAAGCGTTCCCACCACTGAGATTCAAAATTACCACTTGATAACAACACACGCGGTTTCGTTCACTCCCAAAGAGACGGCAACGACTCGGAGACGACCGAGAAAGTGAAGAGAGGCGGGGAAGGAGGAAGTCAGCCACGGGGTCAGCCCGCGCCAACATTTTCCAAACCCTACGTCATGTATGTCAAGATATTATCGGCCGGGTAGGTAGCGGTTTTCTGTTGTTGTTAGGCATGGACAGAAACGGCAGTGCCCGGAGAAGACCCGCACGGGACATGCAGAGAACGCACAGACGCCACGCAGAGAGGCACACGAGGTGGAAATCGAACCCGGGTCCTTCGTGCTGTGCGATGTCAGTGTTACCATTCCACCGCCGTGACACCCCCGGCCTTCACATCGCCGACCGACGTCACTATTTTGGAAACGCGTGAACAGGTAGCGAAGGTGCCGCGGTGGGGAGCCAATCATCTATCCCTGAGCGGAGAGGAAATGACGACACAACACGGAATCCTTTATCAGTCCGATGTATTATTCATGTCATATATTGGGAAAAACAGAAAATAATAACTTAAACCACAATTCTTGTACAAAAACTATGTAAACCAGTGAACGGTCACTTGCAATGAAAAATGTTTAAACAACATTTTTTGTAAATAATACACAAGTTTATTTGTTTTCTTACTCTGCTTAAAAATGGAAATTACCCTTTTGTATCATACAAACTGAGACGGTTAAATTTTTTTTTTAATTAGGTGGGGAAAAGCGTTGCACGATAAAAAATATATAAATTGTCAAAGTTTTACAGGAGAGGTGCTCAAGATATGTCCTAAACCGTGTACAACTGATGCGTTAACATTTCTACATTTGCAACGTAATCAAAGTAAGCATTCCCTTCTTAAAGGCTGGATTGCTTTGGTTAAACTGAAGATGTTGAAAAGAATTGTCTGCAGACCATAAAATAACTCACAAGCTATAGTTGCATATATGAAGGGAATGCTTTAAAGCAACGTTGAACGCGGTGGATTGTAAGAACCCAAAATAACAAGGACATAATAAATGTAACAACGAAACACGTGGAAGTACTGTGTTCTGGCACCATAATCTATCAATGAAAAAGCACCCAGCTAAGAAAACAGATTTTTTTTTCTCCCAAACACAAGTGTCTGCAATGGCACTTTTTCCATGAGCATTAAGTTTGCTTGATATTTCTTTTTGGCATCACAACTTTTGCCACGCTCGTGTAAATGGCTGCTTGAGAACACTTTAATCAAACTTGTGCACGCAGATGCTATTTCACTCACTTTTTCCTTCACGTACCGCAACGCATTTCGTCAGCAAAAAAATGCGCCGTTTTCCTCCTTGCCATAAAAGTGAAATGTTCTACCGACGCTCTGGGCACTGAGTTCAAATTAGGCGATCGATTCAGGCCAACCCGCGAGAATCCTATGGATAGCCCGTGTGGATTTGGCAAGGTCTCATCTCATCTCATTGTCTGAAACCGCTTAGTCCTATACAGGGTCACGGTGAGCCGGAGCCTATC
>JAZEWT010000008.1:7337030-7359761 GCA_036362905.1 Mordacia mordax | reverse complement strand
CTGGGTCACGGGTGTCATTTTATATATATATATATATAGTACATGTGCAGTGTGTATGTGTGTGTGTGTTTGAAATGCTCTTTGAATGACTTCATCGTGAAAATAGCTCGGTCGACCGCCCTCAAATGTTTGCATGATCACTTTTGTGATGGTAAAATATGCTTCCAAAACGTTGGGTCCTACCTGGCTTCGGAAAAGAGCAGTTGCCATACAAACATATGAACCAGCATTTCTGGTGAACGATGATCACGTGTTCACCAATAATGTGGTTTACGATGAAGAACTATAAAATATTCAATAATTACAAGGGCAAATTTCCATGCTGGAAAAATCAAGCTTTGAATATACTGTTAAGAAAACAATTCTTGCACATCGTAATTTTTGGCGAATACACCAGGAGTTTTATAATGTACAAATACAGCACAAGTAAAATATAGTACAGTATATAATACGGTGTTATATGTTACCGCATAAAACATTGCTGATATTATTTACAGATGCAGCGCTAAATTATCTTTGCTCATGCCACTGCTGTTGGCTGGGGGAGATTTAAACAACCCCTTTAGAGGGTATTTGGCACGCTCTTCCACTCTGGCCAGGAGACTTGGAAAGGTACGAATACCCACACTTTACCCCACCAATAGAGGTGGGAGAAGTTTAATAAACTTGCCCCCTTTAACTCGTCCAGTAACCTCTGTATATTCTGTTGTGTGGTCCTGTATTGAATGCGACGGACCGTACAAACACCATGCGTCTGTGTGGTACATTTTGCTGCCAGAAGAGCTCCAATAAATGAAATATGCTGTTACTGACGGTATTTCACATGCAGCATTTTGTAGTTTATTATGCAGTTACCAATAACATTATTCACCTGGTCATATTTTATTTTCCTACATAATGACGTGAGATTATAAATAAACTTGCCCTTTTTTTACAATAATGAGTCATGCTATGAGTACTTTTTTTGCCAGTATAGTGTTGTAAAAAAGGAGAGGATTTACCCATTTTTCTGGCCATAGTAGTGCTAAGTTGTTAAAAAAACACCAAATATACACTTTCCGTAAATTGTCAAGTTTGCAAAAAACAATGCTAGGGGTATTAAGAAAAAGTACCCATAGCATAAACTGCTCAACCCGAGCTATAAGGCACTGATATTGTGTTGTCCTGAGCTGATTGCCCCTTGGCAAGATCTGGCTAGCATTGAGAAAAGGCTAAAAAGGAAACAATGCATATATTATCAAAGCATGTTGTTTGCAGTCTGTGTATGGTTTTTGCCAACTTGACACTTTACAAAAAAGTGTTCATTTGGTGTTTTTTTAAAAGAACTTTTGCACTATTATTGCCAAAAAATAGGTAAAGCCTCTCCTTTTTTTACAAAAATGAGTCACTTTGGAAGTTTCATTTTTTTTTCTCTTCAAAAAACGGTAATGCTCTAATCCAATTGCGCTCGTTTCTCTTAAGACACTTCCGCAAGTTCTAAAAATCATCGAATTGTGCAACGGTCGCATCATCATGACCAATACTCGCTTAATCCTGTACAGGGTCGTGGGGGAGGGCGTACCCTATCCCGGCAGACTGAGGGCGAAAGGCAGGGCTATACCTATAATCTGACTCAAGTACATCGCAGGGCACTGGGGGCAGTTTTCTCAGCAGGCCAATTAACCTAGGCAGCAGCGTGTTTTGGACGAAAACCGGATTACCCGGCGAAAACCCACGCACACACGGGGGATAACACATATTGTGCAGCGCTTATAGATAGTTTGCGGCATGCCCAGGCATCTCACTTAAGATTCGGTGTGTGTTGTGCGTGGCGTAGATTTGTATAGCTTTTCGTAAAGTATCATTTTTGAGGGTAGATCTTGTGTTGCATTTAGATTATTAAAGTGACTGTTTAAATAAAAAAGAGAGCAAGATTTTACCACCTCTAGCACTTGCATAGGTGATTTTAAAACACCAAATGGACACTTTTCACAGTCTTGCTTGCAAAAAGCCACGCATAATTTTGGCAAAATATGCAAACAAGAAGCTTTGAAAATATATGCATTGTCCTTAAAACTGATTGTCCCACCCAAGATATGGCTTTTTTTAGAGTCTAATTCAGAGTGTTAGCCAGATGTTGCTCAAACGCAATCAGCTCAGGACAATGCAATAGCAATGCTTTAGTAGCTCAGGTATCGCTGTTTAAACTATGGGTATTTTTGCCAGCAGACATATGCTAAAAAGAAAAAAAAGGTTTAACCACCTGTGCAAATTGTGTGCTAACCGTTAACACCGTGACAGTTTCCATAGCTGTAAGCGCTCATTCTCTCCCTTCGATGACTGCCGTTTCTCTGGGATCCCTTTGCTTACGTGTGCTGTGAAAATGGGAACGCAGCTCTGGGGAGAAACGCACTAAAGTCATGACCCAGTAGTGCTGCCACCTTAGATACAAAAAACAACTGGGACATGTCATAGAAGGAAAAATACCTCACAACACCACGAGAGGGTGGAGCGCATGTAAATGCGTTTTATACCAATGGCGTACTGTTACACAACATAACCCGGGACCTTTAATGTACCAGATGTATCTCAGCACGGCTCCCTGAATAAATAGGACGATCATGGGAAATCGGAACAGGTGGCAACAGGAGTGTAAACTCTGTTGGCTCCGATGGCGAGTCGGCCTCGACTGCTGTGAAGGTCAGTGAATGAGCAACTCGTCTTTTCATGACCAGCACCTCGTGGAAAGCACAGGAGGCTGCGTTTGATGTGGCACAAAGTCCACGTGTGGGCACCTTTAGGACAATCCCACCGAGTGACTCGAACTTCTTGTGTGCATTTGGAATTAAATCATACAATCTCGATATGTTTGTATTTTTGCCCGCAAAAAAATCAATCAATGGTGTGGTTTAACAATAAGTCCATACATATTGACGTTTTCATTTGCGAGTAAACACTCTCATGCATGAATATGATGTTGTGAGCTTTGAATAACCTATATAATAATAATTGCATTGTATGTGCAATAATGTGATTCTAACAATAATTTACTGCCCTTTGTCAGTCCACTGCTGGGTTATAGCCTCCGCATGTTTGTTCCACAATGCTACACAATGCTGGTCAGCCCTGATTGGTCCAGAACTGGTTCGGACACTGCTCACTGCTCACGACCAAGGTTAGAGCCTTGAACTCCGATCACAAGGTTTGTGGAGCAATCAGTGCAATGATCAGTCAGCCACGCCTACCCCATAGAATGATGAGTTGCGGTCAATTACTATGACCGTTTAATTAACTTTACTGTCAAACCTAATCCCATTCCAGTCATTTAACTAGGCATTGCATACACCTGTCAGCATAAATTAGGCTTACATTTAGAAATGCACGAATGTCTGACATTGAGTGCAGCGTGGGACTAAATTGTTTGTTCCAACATGTACTCAGTTGTTTGAAACAGCCTTCACCAACCCAGACACGCGGGCTAGTAAACAAAGTGCTGCTCGTTATAGAATGCACACTTGCTCAGCCTGCGGTGTTTAAATGTTAATCATCGAATGTAATTAAATTGTGCCCTCTGATCATTCTCATTTGAAATGGCAGACGCCTCCCATTGCACAACCGTGGGATCTTCCAGTTAATTTGTCCGCCGTTCTGCTCACAGTCTACAGATGTTGAGATTATCTGCTGTGCACTGTGGGTGCTTGGCAGCGGTACAACGGGCTTTCAAACGGCGAACATGAATTTGCTGCTCGTCTTCATAGAACACTCGCCGACTACACACATTTGTGGCATTGTCAGTTTTAGCAAACAGATGCGTTGTTCACCAGATGATAACGCGCTTTTTTTACCCTCAAGTTAAAACACGCTCTCTCGCCATCTGTTTCACAGAAGACGTTAAGTGTGTATGACTTGCAAAACTACATTTGCAGAACATTTCTTAAAACGTTTTTGACGGCACGCATGTGCTGGTAATGTATTGCGTTGTGCTGATGTACGTTGTCACGGCTCGATGCACGTTGCTTGCGTCCGACGTGAGAGGCAAAACGTGGCAGAGGAAATAGGAGGAGCGATCGACGCGGCTTTCCCGAAAGAGCAGCTATTGCAAGCAATCAGAATGTATTACATTTGAACAACAGCGCATTTTACCCATAGGCCCCAAAGCGCTGCAGAGAGGTGTGGAGGATGGGAGCCACACTAACGGCTGGTGCCAACCGACCAGACACTGCATCCCTATGCATTATGATGTTGTTAGCCAATTGATGATTGTTTTATGGCGGCGCGGTGGCCCAGTGGTTAGCGCTGTCGCCTCACAGCAAGAAGGTCCCGGGTTCGAATCTCTCGGCTCGGGTGCCTTTCTGTGTGGAGTTTGCATGCTCTCCCCGTGTCCGCGTGGGTTTTCGCCGGGCACTCCGGTTTCCTCCCACAGTCCAAAAAAGCATGCTGCTACATAGGTTAATTGGCTCGCAGGCTAAATTGCCCCGCAGTGCCCGGCGATGGACTGGCGTCCCATCGTCGGTATATCCTTGCCTTGCGCCCTGTGTCTGCCGGGATAGGCTCCGGCTTCACCGTGACCCTGTATAGGACTAAGCGGTTTCAGACAATGAGATGAGAGATGATTGTTTTATTTAGTTGCGGGAGAAAACCGGAGAACCCGGAGGAAACTCGCGCAAAACAGGAGGAGAACACACAAACTCCACTTGGATAGGCCACCTCGGGGAATCGAACCACCCAGATGTTACGTTGTGTGACACTGGCACCCACATGTTCTGGGGTTCATTTTACTTTCTCGAGTGTCTTACAAGCCAGAGAATACGGTACTGCAGAGAGATAAGAGGGATTGGTAGCTATACATGGCAGACAATATTTCTTACCATGAATGGCAATTAAAATATAGTTTAAACCGTAGTGAAATACAATTTATCCCAATTACCCATGATTTACTTGGCACGTTAAAGATGAGACCTTAGCATCGTAATTATGAAGCTTTTTGCGTGCCATGTGTGTAACGTCCAAAAATAATTAGTTTGCGCGATGCATGGCAGTAGTTTGTCAGGTCGCATGCGGTGGGAGATGGATTAAATTTGGGTACTAAAAGCATTTCCAAGACGTCTGTGGTTGGCAAAAATCAGTCTGTGGTTGGCACAAATCTCAGACGATATTGTTCCGTAACATATATTCCACCTCGGGTATGTGTCTGTCTGCAGTCTGAGCAAAAGCCCAGGGCAGTTGTGCACAGGTTGGCTTTGGAGACGCAGGAGTTTGGCCAAGCCACCAAGAGTGTCTCGGCTTCGCGTCTCGTGTTCTGTACATCCGGGGAAATGTCCACTTCTCCTCGGCGGATAAGATAAGGAGGGCTGATTAGAGGAAACACGACATGTCAATGATCGCAGACTTGCAGCAAGCCGTGCGACCGCGCGTTGCAGGTCAAGGTAGTGACCGTCCGTAATCCTGGATGTTTTTAATAAATATCGCAGAAAGTGTGCACAATTACGGAACGCAACTGTTGATAGAGATGCATTTGCAGTATAAGTGGCATTTCGCCGTGCGTTTGAAAAAAAAAATGAATTCAACTTTTTTCCCATTGTCAATGATTAAATGGACATGTATGAAGATGGAACAGTACTACTCTGATTAATACCCGTTTGCATTCGATGTTTGTTATAGGCATGGTTCATTGTTTTTGTGTACGATTTACTACAGTTTATGCGTGTGTTTATGAAGTCCTTGGCAATTAAGGCTCGTGTGTACAGCAAACCCACAGCATTTGAAATTAAATACGAGCGGTCCCAAATTAGTGCGATTTCCTGATGATGCTGATTTTTATTATCAGCGAAACGTCGTATTAAATTGTAAATGTTGTGGGTTTGCTCTCCAACGCACCGGTGCGCTGAGAGAGCAAAGAATCGGTACGTTCTGTTCACGTGATAACATCTCGCTGAGTGGGTGTGTCGGGTGGCTGAGGGTTGACGACACACCATTTTTGCGTGACCTAACCCAAATAATGTATGTTATGGATCTTGTGGAGACATCCGTTCTGTTTCACACTTAACATAAAAATTCCGTTGCTATCTCCGCGTTTGTTAAACTTTGTCTCGTTACCTAGAACGGCATGACAATTGTGTGCACACCATATAGTCACGTATCTACAGTTTATACCTAAAAAAAAGCATTGGCCGCTTTAACCAAATCTCCCAGAGAATTAACTTGGCTTTCTTGATCCAGCCGTTGCCAATCAACCGTCAAACGTTTCCCACATCCACATATATTTGTGATATTCATTGCAGTACTTTTATCGCCACTGTTGGCCCACAATTTGCGACTGACTTGTCATCAAATTCCTCGAGAATCGCTCTCAAGAGCCGCTCTTTCGGGATGGTCATGGCGGCGAGCGTTGTTCTCATCTCCCCTTGAAGGCGTTTCATCTCCCACGTTGAAGGCATCGAAAGCGGCGGAACGACATGAAAATCGGCAAAACATCTCGATGGAGAGAGGTGAACCGCCACGGCAATCCCGAAAGAGCAGCTCTTGAGAGCAATTGTCATACATTGAGCGATGAAAGCTTGCATCAATACATCAACATTCCTCGTTGCTACCTGTGCTCTCCAATTTATTGTTATTACATTCTTTAATATTTTATTAAGTCGTGTTTTTCTAATGATTTTCCCGCATTCTTTTTCCGAAGGCTGTGAAGTTATGCCTGGTATTTTCATTATCTTTTTTTGACGGACATTCTGCGGTTTAACGTAGCGTGGTCGTTATTATTTTTATATTGCACCTTACCCTCAGGGGCACGGTGGCCCAGTGAGTAGCGCTGTCGCCTCACAGCAAGAAGGGCCCGGGTTCGAATCTCGGCTCGAGTGCCTTTCTGTGTGGAGTTTGCATGTTCTCTCCCCTTGTCCTCCATGGGTTTTTGCCGGGCACTCCGGTTTCCTCCCACAGTCCAAAAAACATGCTGCTGCATGGGTTCATTGGCTTGCAGGCTAAATTGCTCGCAGTGCCCGGTGATGGATTGGCGTCCCATCGTGGGTATATCCCTGCCTTGCGCCCTGTGCCTGCCCGGATAGACTCCGTCTTACCGCAACCCTGTACAGGGCCGTGTCTGACAATGAGATGAGATGAGACCTTACTCTCAGTTCACCTGTTTGTCACTCTGTCATTATTACATCGTCTAACGCGGTGAGATGCATTTAGTCAACATGCTTCTCCAGGCAATTGTTTCTTCATTATATCATCAACAAACAAACAAAAATTAAAAACGTGGAATGGATGGTAAACATTATTAAAACTTTATCTGTCAGAGTGTACCTTTCACTCCCCCTAATGGATGTAAATGCAACCAATCCAAACTTACCTCGGGCGGTGGCGAAGTGAGCAGCGCTGCTGCCTCACAGCAAGACGGTCCCGGGTTCGGTTCCCGATTCGGGTGCCTTTCTGTGTGGAGTTTACATGCGCCCTCTCCCCGCGTTCGCGTGACTTACTCCAGTTTCCTCCCACCATCCAAAGACACGCTGCTGCCTAGGTTGATTGGCCTGGTGAGTGAATTGCCCTCCAAAAAAGTGCCCTGCGATGTACTGGCGTCACATCCTTGGTATAGTCCAGCCTTGCGTCCGGTGTCTGTCGACCCCATACGGTAATTAAGCGAGTTATGATACTGAACTGGGGGCGGCGCGTTGGCCCAGAGGGTAGCGCTGTCGCCTCACAACAAGAAATCCCGGGTTCGAATCTCGGCTCGGGTGCCTTTCTGTGTGGAGTTTGTATGTTCTCCCCGTGTCCGCGTGGGTTTTCGCCGGGCACTACGGTTTCCTCCCACAGTCCAAATAACGTGTTGCTGCATAGGTTCATTGGCTTGCAGACTAAATTGCTCGCAGTGCCCGGTGATGGACTGGCGTCCCATAGTGGGTGTAGCCCTGCCTTGCGCCCTGTGTCTGCCGGGATAGGCTCTGGCTTCACCGTGACCCTGTATGGGACTAAGCGGTTTCAGACAATGAGATGAGATGAGAGGTTTCTGACAATGAGATGAGATAATACTGAACTGAACGGGCTTACCTGTACAACGTGCATGTACAGGTAAGCCGTACAATGGCGTGCACTCCCGCAACATGTCCACGAATAATATTTGCGCTCGCCGGCAGATAGTAACGCTGGGCTTTGAGGGTCAGCCAAAAGGTCAGCAACAATCGCTAATGCTGTCATCTCTCCCGCTGCACTTTTGCAACGCTCCGGGTGCGCGCGCATTATCAATGCACAAAAGAAATGCAATTACGTGTAACGTCCATTCATGCGCTGAATTAATGTGGCTGTGAAGGAGGGAGAGGTAATTTTTTTAGGGAATCATTAACTCTTGATTGTGGTTGTGTATGATGGGTGTGTGTGTGTATTTGTGTGTGTGTGTGTGTTCGTGGGGAGCGGTGGCGTAGCGGTTAGCGCGCTCCGAGTACGATTGCTGCTCACGGCCAACATGAGTGACGATTTCGTGAAGCGGTCGTGGGCCTCCCATAGGTTGACTCAGCCTCAAATGAGTACCAATTACGGTGTGTAAACATCGCCGCTAGGGAGAAAAAGACGCCCTGGCGTGGTGTTGGTCACCCATCCCCTTCAGTGCTGTGCTGGTCATTATAGGCACTCGCTAACAGTACTCAGCCCCATAGTTTGTAATTGCGCTATGGGGGATTTTAATACTAAACATTTTTTTACACTTATGTAACATTTCATATTTATTTACCGACGGTATTTCTTTCTACGTTTTTACATATATTTTCCTGTTTAATTTGAAGACGTTGATATAATCGCAGACAATGTTCAATATATTTTTGCATAATATTGCCAAACAAAGCAGAAGACAATCATCATCATCGCTAGAAATGCATTCATTAACAGTTCACACTTAATCCTGAACAGGATCGTGCTGAGCCGGAGCCTATCCCGGCACACACAGGGAGCAAGGCAGGACTAAACCCAGGCTGGGACAACAGACCATCGCTGGGAACCGGCAGAAATGTAGCCAGCCGACCAATTGAACGTAAAAGTAGCAGTATGTATTTGGACTGTGGGAGGAAAACAGAGTACCCGGCAGACACGGGGAAAACAAGTAAATTTCACATTAAAAAAGGTACCCGAATCTGGAGTTTAACCGTGAACTTCGAGCTGTGAGATCACAGCACTTCTCATCAAGCCGCAGTGCCACTCTATCTTGATTTCCATATCTATTTATTCACAGGGCGGCACGGTGGCAGAGTAACGCAGCACTGTTGCCTCACCACAAGAAGCGACCGGGTTCGATTCTCGGCACGGGTGGCCTTTCTGTGTGGCGTTTGCGTGTTCTTCCCGTGTCCGCGTGGGTTTTCTCTGGGTGCTCCGGTTTCCTCCCACCGTCCAAACACACGATGTTGACTCGGTTAAGTGGGCTGCTGAGTAATTTTCCCCAAAATGTGTGCGGTGCGATGTACTGGCGTCACATCCGGGGTATTCACCCAGCTTGCGCCCTCTGTCGACCGGGATAGGCTTCGGGCTCCAGCGACCCGCAATGATAATGAATGGGGCGGCACGGTGGCCCAGTGGGTAGCGCTGTCGCCTCACAGCAAGAAACCCCCGGGTTCGATTCTCGGCTCGGGGTGCCTTTCTGTGTGGAGTTTGCATGTTCTCTCCGTGTCCGCGTGGGTTTTCGCCGGGCACTCCGGTTTCCTGCCACAGTCCAAAAAACATGCTGCTGCATAGGTTAATAAGCTTGCAGACTAAATTGCCTGCAGTGCCCGGTGATGGACTGGCCTCCCATCGTGAGTGTATTCCTGCCTTGCGCCCTGTGTCTGCCGGGATAGGCTCTGACTCACCGCGACCTTGTACAGGATTAAGCGGCTTCTGACAATAACACGGGATGAGATAATGAATGAATATTCATTTCTAGAAATCCATAAAACTAGAAAACCATTGCAGTTGACACATTCAGGGTGCGTCCCAGTGTTTTGTTACAGCGCGTAAATGCCGGTGCCTTTGAAAAGCGTGTAAATGCGAGTGCCTTGGATGAGCCGTAATAATACTGTGCGCGTTAGCACAATTTCACAGTCGTTAAAGCTCCCTTTTGTGATGAGTTTGACGACGGAACAGCAGTCTGTGAATCTCGCTCGCACCATTATTGCGGTTGTGATTACTTGCTGGTGCCTGTGGTCGGTCATTCGAGACAGCGGGAGAGAGAATAGAGGCTTGTGTCGTGTGCTGACCTGCACGTGTCAGTTTTGTGCAGGCAAATCCAACGTTGCCAGGAGCGTAGCTCCTCAAGGGTGCAGATTGTCCTGACGATGGGAACAGAGAGGATAACGAACATGCTGTGGTAAAAAAAAAAAACCCGCAGTTAAATAAATAAATTTAGAAACCGGTCTGGTGCCTTTTCTGGGCAGCCACTAAGAATGCTGTCAGACAACCACAGCGTGTGGTTGGGTGTCGCTCGCTTGTTGCCCACGAGCGGTGCGCGAGATGACGCAGCCTTAAAAATGGAAGGATCCTACAGGCGCAGCTCAGTGGAGCGTTCCAGGTCCCGCAGGAGAGACGATGGTGTGGCAGTGTCGAGTCACGGCAGCAGCAGCAGCAGCAGCAACTGCAGCAGCAGGAGAGACAGACCACGTTCAACGCCTTCCATCAGCGGCGGCAGTGACGGCTGCGCCCGCTGGAATGACAGGTACACGCATTGCTCGCGAGGTGCGCGTGTTGCTGTCTCTCTCTCTCTCTCCGCTTGAATGGAGAGCGGGCTCATGGTTGATTGCGAACGTGTATACGTGCGTGATCTGTAATGGGCAGTTATGAAAAGTCAAGCGTTCAGTTGCCGCGTTCCTTTAAATTCAAACGCTTTCTGCTGGGTTTTATTTTGTACTTTGACGGTTTCGAAGTTGCCAATGGATGTTGTTAGAGTCGCCGTAATGTTGCCTATTTCGAATTCATGTTAAATGAGACGATGAAAGGCGCTACGTGACGCGGAATGTTCTTGTTTCCTGTTGTGAAAGGCTTGGGTTGCGCTCACAGCCTACGGATTTAAATGCATCTGCGCTGCTCACCGTCGTTCGCTGTAATGTTTATTCACGACGTGCAGATTTTGCTCGCCACAGCAAGAAGAGACTTGTCCGTGGAGTTTGTGTAAATGAAAAGGGAATTTTAATGAGGCACGCATTCTCTGGGATTATGGGGGGGTGGGTTAATAAAAGGGCTTTCACGTCGTGATGTCCAGTGATAATTCCCAGCGCCTTCACATTATTTACACTTTTTAAAAAAGTATTCTGATCCGTGACGTTCACATTACTTTCTCAATCCTGTAGCTGAAGTTTTGCTTAAGATGACAAAAAATGTGGGCTCAGAAATTAATTCGCTGCAATGATTATTCATATACAAACATGGTTGAATATTAACTCTTCTTATAAACCACTCTGGTACACTTATATATATATATATTTGTTAAAGTTCAATATAGGAGTGGTAGGCTGGGCGATTCTGTGTGTATTAAATGTTATTGGGTCAAAAACGGGTTGACGTTCCTCCCGTTTTTTAAAGACTGATCGTTAATATGCTGTCATTTATTGTATCAAACACTGAAGCGCAATACTTTTACCCACCACAGTTTGTATACAGTATCTCAACGGGATGTGCAAGTTGAACGAATCTAAGCAAAAGTGAAGATTCACTTTGCTGTCAGCACACCGTGACTAACGTAAATGTCACGCCTAATGACTGTTTAATTATTAGCGACCATTTGTCAAGTATAGATGTACATTATTATATCATAACCCGTGCAGTGAGTAACGCCTTTCTGTGTTGAGTTTGCGTGCTCTCCCCGTGTCCGCGTCGGTTTTCGCCGGATACTCCGATTTCTTCCCACCGTCCAAAGACGTGCTGCAGCCGAGGTTAATTGGCCTGCTGAATAAATTGATGACTTTTCCATCTACCAGTGGCAAAGCCATCCATCAATACGTCTAGTCTTTGCATGTCGTGCTCACTGTCAACTGTGAAGGCCTCGCTCAACTCAAATTTCCTAAAACTGAATGGTGACAGAAGTGAAGATTGCTTGTCGGAACTCCGCACCGATTGTCCAAGGCTGAAACGATCCAATTTATGCTTGACGAAAAGACCATTGAAGTTGCTAAGGCAGTCCTGAGTCTAGGAGTTACTGTTGATTCCTCACTCACCTTTGAGACACACATCAACAAGGTAATGAAGGCAGCCTCTCAGAAACATAGCCAGACTGCGTAACATCCAGTCACCCTCCGATGTTGAGAAGTTAATACATATCTTCATCTCTCCACGAATCGATTATTGCACTGCACTGCTCCCTGGCATCCCTGGCTACCTGATCAATCGTCTTCGACGTGTGCAGAATGCGGCTCCATCCACGATCACATATCCCAAGCGCTGTTGTCTCTCCACTGGCTACCGGTTAAATACAGGATAAAAATGCAAGATCCTCCTTCTCACCTATAAGGCTCTCACTGGCACTTCTCCGACAAACATCCGTGACCTACTTCAGGCACCCTCCTCAACACGACAACTTCGATCATCCAATACGGTCAGCTTGCTGCGTGTGCCCAGATCGCACCTCCATTCGATGGATGACCGAGCCTTCTAGCGTGCTGCTCCCAGACTCTGGAATGCCCTTTCATTCGAGATTCGATCAGCTAAGTCTCTGGGCATCTTCAAATCCCGTATCACGTCTCACTTGTTCCGTAATGCATTGAAGTCCTCTAGCTAACACTGTTGATGCTGCTCACTGTTGTTGTGCTGGGATGATCGCTCCCTGTTGACACGTGCCTGCTCAAGAACACTTATTTCTTCCTAAATTTGTGCAACAATTATTTTATCTGTTACCTTATGATCACTGCTTAATAGCCAATATTTAACTTTAAATTGATCTACTCTGATGTTGTTGTTGACATGCCGTTCTCTCCACAGCTCAAATGTGTAAAAAAAAAGATGTTATTGTTGATATGCCGTTCAGATGTTGTTGTTGACATGCCGCTCTCTCCACAGCTCTGTGCAGTGCTTTGTGACCCTCGGGTGAAAAGCGCCCTCGAGGTGTAGTTCTTATTATTATAAGTTGCTCCCAGTGTACTGCGATGCGACTCGCGTCATGTCCTGGGTATAGCCCCGTTTTGCACCCTGTGTCTGCCGGGATAGACTCCGAGCCCCCGCAACTCTGTACAGGATCAAGCTGGTATTTATAATGACGATGATTTCTGTTAAAGCACTGATGGATAACGGTCTCACCATGAACACATAGCGGTTCTTTCAGAATACTTCACCACACTGGTCAGTACGATTTGTTGAATTGGAGTCCCGAGGACCAATTTAGAAATCACTCACCGCTGATGTTAGAATTCAAGTTATGTCCCTTGGTTCATCGCAAATCACTCACTGCACCACTCCTTCACAAATATGTCAATTGCTCTCTCTGTTTAAGAACATCATTTGTATTCAGTTCATTTAGATTAATAAGTGAATAAAAAAAACACACCCACAATTACTCGCTTCATTTGAAGACTTACCCAGAAATGTGGACGGCGCGGTGGCCCAGTGGTTAGCGCTGCCGCCTCACAGCAAGAAGGTCCCGGGTTCAAATCTCTCGGCTCGGGTGCCTTTCTGTGTGGAGTTTGCATGCTCTCCCCGTGTCCGCGTGGGTTTTCGCCGGGTACTCCGGTTTACTCCCACAGTCCAAAAGCATGCTCCTGGATAGGTTGATTGGATCGCAGACTAAAATTGTCCCGCAATGCCTGGCGATGGACTGGCGTCCCGTCGTCGGGTGTATTCCTGCCTTACGCCCTGTGTTTCCGGGATAGGCTCCGGCTCACTGTGACCCTATATAGGATTAAGCGGTTTCAGATAATGAGACCCAGAAATGTAATCGTCGTAAACACTCGCGACACACAATGTTCAGAGACCTGGGGGGGGTCTCACAGAATTATGTCACCCGAACGTCATTTCCAACGTGGAATTTCCACGCCTCGCTGGTGGCAAAGCAGTTGCTCTCAGCTATTTTGAGATCGGCCCAAACGCATCGACGTGCCCGCTTGCCAAATATCGTACGTCGATAGGAGCCGGGTCGCAGTAACGCTCGCAGCGGTCGGGAGTATTGGGGGCGGGAGGGGGGGGGGCGGGAAGGGAGGGGGGGGCCCTCGATTTTACTCCCCGACACACAAACGCATTCGTTGTTTTTATCATCCGCTGTCGATCCCTGCCGACGTGGCGACGCGAGCAGGCGTGCCGGCTCTGCGAGGCAGATCCAGCAGCCCGTGAGCGGCTCGTTTTCCGAGGTCGGCAGCTGCGACTCGGGATCGAGGGATCGTCCGTCCCGCGGCTCCTCGCTCAGGTTCCAGCGGGCCTTCAGCTCGCCGGCCGCCACCATGGACGCGGAGGAGATGGCTCGCATGCGCTTCGTGCAGGAGCTGCAGCAGTGGGTCGGCGCGCAGCAGGTGAGTGGACACTGTGACACGGGCGGTGGGGGGGGGGGTTGGGAGGATGAAACGTCAAGTAGTGAGGCGATGCGAGGCGGAACCGATTTAAAATTATTGCTATGGGTACTTTTTGCCAGTATACATATATAAGAGTAGAACAGGTTTTACCGTATCTGGCGATTATGCTGGTGTTTAGATCTTAACAGCTCCACCTAAGCTATAAGCATTGATACTGCATTGTCCGGAGCTGACTGCCTTTTGGCAACGGCTGACACTGGCAATTAGGTTAAAAAGGAAGCCATTGCCTGGTGAAGGCCGGTCAGTTTGAAGGACAATGCATAGGTTATCAAAGCTACCTGTTTGCATATTTTGCCACTAGTATGTGTGGCTTTTGCAAACTGGACACATTGTGAAATGTGTCTATTTTGGTGTTTGGGATCTTAACACCTGCATGATCGCCAGATACGGTGAAACCTGTTCTACTCTTAAAATTGTTGGTTTTTATTCAAGCTGTAAGGAACTGTTGAGCTCACAGTTGCCCAGCGGAGAGGAGTAAGCAAAGGTACAACATCTGAGTGTAATTTAGTCAGGACAATTAAGCTAGACAGCATATTTTTGAACTGTGGGAGGGAACCGGAATACCTAGCCAAGATCCACGTGGACACGGGCAGACACCCGAGCGGGGAATCGAACTCGGGTGCTTCTTTCCGCGAGGCGACAGCGCCACTACTTTTCTCATTGTACGCCCATACGCTCCTCAAATCGTGCGGTTGTTGTGTCGCTGGAATCCCGCGTCGAGAGGTCGCAAGCTCGGTGCGTTCTCTGCCCCGCAATAATCAATATCGATCCGTCTGCTCACCGCTGCCAACCGGCCCGCCGGCGCCTGAGCGGGGCGGTGCCGCGCGGAGGAGCCTCGTGCTGCGGAACGTCGGACGCGGTGCCGCACGGCACGCGGTGTAACGGTGCAGAACGCGCCGTCAGAGAGACGCGCGGGACAACTGCAAAAAAGAGGCGCAGCCGATGCACCCATTTATATTATTTGGCGTTTAGCTGTGAGGATACGTGATAATTGCTCCCCATAGCCGTTCTTACGGTAGAGCTGTGGCGAGTGTTACTTCCATCTCCGCGTCGTTTCAGCCTCCTACGTCACGGCTATGGAGATACATTAATAATTATATTATTTGCACTTCTAGAGCGCTTTTCACCCGAGGGTCACAAAGCGCTGCAACAGAGCTGTGGAGAGAACGGCAGGTCAGCAACAACAACAACAACAACATCAGAGTTGATCAATTGAAGTAGAATAATGGCTTAAAATCAATGGAAATAAAATAACAGAAAAAAGAATTGTTAAACCAAATAAAGTAAGAAATAATAGTTTCTGACCATTGAGTCGTGAAAACTTGAATCAGTACATTAGGATAAGAAATGAAGGCAGTTGTTTGTGTGCTTCGGTGTACTTTACTAAGAAGCTCGGCAACCTGAGTTTAATTCCTGGCCATAACATCAGCCACAAACGATATCTAGACCGGCCCTGTGCCCTTCCTTCAGCCACCAGCTGATTGACGAAGGGGTGCGACTAACGTATTATAAATATAATTTTTTTTTTTACAAAAAGGAAGTGTTGGCAGTAGATGAAAAAGCAAACGCCCAAAAATGCCGAAGCATGCAAATTGAATTAATGATATAAACAAACACACGCGTAAAAAATACCTATGTATATATAAATATACACACACACGCCAAAGACTCAGAGGTCAGAGCAGTGAGCTGGCACCGCCAGTATTACAGAGCAATGTTTAACCTGCATCGCCCATTACACGCAAACCTCACACACAAGGCTGGGACGTTTCATAGTGAAAATAAGGCTGAAAATGCAAAACGAAAACGTGGAAGATCATGGATGTGTCCCACTACGCTCGTGGAAACGTGTAAAGAAACGGCACAAACATGCGGCGTTAATCCATCTCCTTGTGCCTTGGTTCTAATGTTGTTTGTACCCTGTCGTGGGTATACATAGGACGTGGTGGCTAGTAATATCTAAACCATTACTGGCCCTTTCCAGTTCACTAACCAGCGCTGTGAAGAATGCTCAAACAACCCCCATGACTGACCGCATATAGTCACTACTTTACTTAATCGATCCATTCTGATCTTGTTGCTGACGTGCCGTTCTCTCCACAGCGCTGTGAAGCGATTTGTGACCCTCGGGTGAAAGGCGCTTTAAAAATGCAAACAAATATTATCATTCCTCAAGCAGTCAATTGACAAACGGCGATTAATATTTGTGGCGATGCGCTATAACGTTGTACTACCGCACGGCCTATTGCCGTCTCATATAACCTGAGCGCTTATTTCTGGCATTGAATAAGCTATTGCAAGCGTTATATTTCTTTTGCATTTGCTGTCTCCCTTGAAGAAGAGACGTGTAAGGTACAACGGGATCTTGCTTGGCTATGAATAAATATTTATCCTCCCTTACATGCTGTCACTACAGGGTTTACAAACATCCTGTTTGTTCCCTTGTAACCGTGCTGGGAAATGTCATGAAATATAGATAATGACTGAGCACACCACATAACGGGCAAGAGCGGTCTTGCATCATGTGGTCACTGTAGTCCTTGGAAGAGCTGAGATGGAGTCTTTGCAAAATCTCAAAATCGAGGTACACTTGCGTTTGACCAAAGGACGCCGTGCAGTTACTGTTAATAAAACATAGGTGTTTATTATTACAGAAGAAAGTGCCCAGTGAGCTTTCAAGCTCTGCATGCGGGATTGCCTCGGCACAACCGACGTCTGAATAATGACCATCAAGCGTAAATTGATATTGGGGGCAGGGAGAGTCGGCCAAACGGTCATCCGGCGCCAACCCGCCGGACACTGCTTACTATATATTATGATGTCACCGGCCAATTAATGAATTAATGTTTTTATTTGGTTTCGGGAGGAAAACGGAGGAGAACCCAGACGAATGCCAGGCAGAACAGGAGGAGAACACGCACGCTCCGCTTAAAAAGGCATCCCGGGGCAGGGATCGAACTGCATTCGACAGGGCCTTCCTTCCGTGCGGCGCAGATGTTACCACTGCGCCGCGCAACTGCCTCCTCCATAGCAATCGAGCATTGGAAACATCGCAAAGCACCATTTGGCGTCCGTGTCCTCGTCATCAACACGCACGGACACGCACAATGCATACCGATCAGCACTTAGCCTTTTTTTCTGCACTCTGCAGCAAAACAAAGCGTTCCGTGTCTACAAATCGCTCGCCACCGGTGTCACACGGTGGGCAAAGGAGCCGGTGTCCCTTTGTGTTTTGCTTCACGGCGAGCGCCAGGCCGCTTCCTGCTCCCGCACCGCCCGGGGCGAGGTTGGGGACAATTGTGTGTGAATAATTGAGAGCGTCTCCCGCAGGCACAGGTGGACCACGCTGGTTGGGGCCAGGACATGGGGGAAGTAGAGCTCTACGTGGAGAAGCAAACGACTCAGCACTCAACCATCGTCGCATTCCAAAGCAAGCTCGAGGAGGCCAAAGAGTATGAGGCGAGTTCATTTATTTTACTCTGTGTTGAACTCGTGTCGGTTTTCGCCGTTCGACGCACGAGAATCGATTTCCGCGGCTGTGAATTCGAGATTGCCTCCGTCGAGTGCTTCCCCCAAACCCGCATTCTCCGTCACGACGTTTCGTCAGGCAACTACGGTGCCCTCCCACGGTCGAAACGCAATGCCGCTCAGGTTGATTGTCCTGACTAAATCGCTCGCTGTGCCCTGAGACGACGCAACTCGATTGCCCCCTCACCACTGGACAACTGTTCAAAAGAGATAAATAACCCAACGGTTCTTGTCAGCTGGAGGAAGAAAAAAAATCGCCCCTCGCGCATAAAGATGCCACCAATGTGGGTGGCGAAACTTCGCGACAGAGACGTGAAGCACTTCTTAATTTTTATTTATCAGCATATTTATTCGAACACGTGTCTTGTATGTATACTTTTCCTGAAAGTTCATGGAGATGGGATATCATGATTGTAAGAGCATTCAGAGTAGATTTCCGGGCTGTACGACTCTGCAGCTCATGTGAATTTGGGGAAAAAATATGTTTACAAAGAAGGAGTTGTTGTTGTTGTTTTTTAAAGCAGATTAAACTTAACAGCGAGACGTCACATTTGTCACCTGATTGCCGTACGGATGTCAATGATAATATTGTTTCTTCGGTGAAATAATAGCAACAGATAAAACAATCTTCGGAATTGTGGTTTTGGATGAAACGCCACTTATAAATTTAATAGATATATTACACGGGCAAAATGTTGTATTAGCAGAACATTTGCCGAGAGGATCAAGTGATTGGACACACGCAACATAATGGAAGGAATGATGCATTGGAGCAAAAGCACGAGACAGTGCGCAAAGAATGCGTAACACAAACGGATGACATCATAGATGGGTCATCGTGATGATAGCGGCAGGCTGAGCTCCCACTCCCAACTCCGACGCACTCACCACAAGCAGTTGTCTTAAGCTGCTGTTGAAGACACATTTCTCTCTCTCACGGATGGCCCTCCCCAGAGTCTTGGCTCAACAACAGTGTAGGGGGCAGAGCACCCGTCTATGGCACCAGCATCGACATTCATAATAGGATGAACTCTGTGTGGCGTACGCACGAGTGTCGAGTTGAAAACGAATATATATTTGCTAAATGGTAAAACTTTAGTTAGGCTGTTGCTGGTTTGCCGTTCTTATCTCGTTGTTGATGTGCCGTTCTCTCCGCAGTTCAGTGCAGCGCTTTGTGACCCTCGGGTGATTGGCATTCTCGAAATGCAATTATTATTATACGATAAATGTTACATTAAACCATGTACAAAATTATGTATCATTAACACTGATAATTTTGAATTTTTAAATTGTAGCTGAAAGTCAGATCATATTTGACATGTTCTTCTGCAACGATGCGTATATAAAAAAAAAACCCAAAAATGTTATTGTTGCCGATTTTCCGTTCTAATGTCGTTGTTGCTGGCATGCCGTTCTCTCCGCAGCGCTGTGCAGCGCTTTGTGACCCTCGGGTGAAAAACGCTCTATAAATGCAATAATCATTATCATTAAAATTGTTTGCTACCAACGTTATGTACGGATGGGTGTGAGGATAGCGCAGTGATTCTCTCACTGCGTTATGAACCCGGTGACCTCCGTTCGATTCCAAGCCGCTGCGGACATCAGTTTGACGAGGTTATATCTGAACTGGTTCTGTGCCCACGATTTCACCTACCCGCACTGACTGAGCAGTGACTCGCTTGATCACTGGCTAACGAATCGTCAACAGTCGTGTAAAGATACTGTTCGCCCCTTTGTTGTTCGAGACCTCGGAACACGCGGTGATATTTTTAAATCTGAGCTTGATCCCAAGTCTCGCTTCGTAAACTCCAGGATCAGCAGTGCGCTGGGTGCAGGGAGGGATGTGAGTTGAAACAGAGGAGATTTGCATTGCATGGCTTAACTTTAACAATTGTGCTTTCACGCCATGGCCAAAATATTGTTGTCGACAGCGATAAAAAATCTGTCAACGCAAGCTTGGTATCGTGCGATGCTCTCATAACACAACTATGCATCCGTGTAGGTTTTCACGGCCCGACGTACGAGAATCGCTCTTAAGAGCTGCTCTTTGGAGATAGCCGGCAAAGATCAGCTCTGCAGAGCAAGCCTTACGCTACGGTGCTTGCGCTGCCTTGAGGTCAAGAGCGCGGTTTCGTGATGCCATCCACACGCCGGTGATGAAAAAGCTTGCGAGTGTGAATGCGTTTTACTCAGCTACGTGAACTTCACAGTTGCGTGCGAAGCCCTGATTAATCAGACCACAGGCTCCAGATGGATGCACGTAATGGGATAACTCTGCTTTACTCGTGCATTGGTTTTCACAGAAGAGCTTGTAAAGATGTGCGGTGCATTTTTGGGTCATCGTTGGATAATAATAATAATAATAATGGCCCTTCTAGAGCGCTTTTCACCCGGGGGTCACAATGCGTTGCACAAGAGCCGTGGAGAGAACGACATGTCAGTAACAATAACAACCACAAAGTATGAACGGAAAATCAACAACAATAACATTTTTTTTGACTACACAAAGCTACTAAAGCAAGCACATGCATGAAATAATAACATGTGTTACTGATATAAGAATATTTGTGAGTTTGTATACGAAACGGTCTATTATAATGCTCGTCAGCAAGCTCTACCATTATCCATGCTAAATGACGTAAGTTATTAATCCCAATACTTGTTTTTATTAGACTGAAGTTGCCCGACGTCTCATTTCCTGAAAAAGCTCCCGACACGTGTAGTGAAACGACGGACATCGCGGTAGAGTGTATAGAGCGCGTTGTTTTTGCTGGTAGATATAAAATAAGAGTAGCTTTTGTATTTTCTGGCTAAACGGGACCCTCAAGTCTCGGGCACATTAAACTTGGGTACAATGCTTCATTCCTCTAATTATCCGATAAGGGGAGATTTGTATGCCTCAAGCAATACTTAAGCAAAGCATCTGGCAGAAGCTCCATTGGATATTGGACCTAAAACCCCGGCCTTAAATGTTTGCTTAATTAAACCGTACAGCTTTGTCAGGCCTGGATGATAGTGGCATATCAATGTGGCACGTTTTAACCTACAAAGGTTAGCCAAAGATAATTTTACGGCTTTAAAAGTCAAACGCATTAGAGCTTTCCCTGCTTATCTGATAAATGATAAATACTTTGATGACAAAGTATGTACCAACGTCCAATTTGTATAGTGTAACATTTCCATAATAAAGCAAAGGTGTAGTAAAATTTTGTGCATTACCCTTTACGTGTGGTTATACTGATTTAATTATATTATAGGCCAATTAATTGAATAGATCCATATGTGTTTGTTTTCACAGAAAATTTTGTATCTAATTGACATTTAAAACGGTATAAAATCCGTGTAGATTTCGAATGAATGTTTTAAGCTAAAAAGCAAATGATTCACCTGCATCTGCTGAATGTCCAAACTCAAGTTAGGATTTATTTTATTGGTCGCCCACTGGTAAGATGATTTGGTACAAATCGGTTTCATGGCGTCCCGTCGTCGGGTGTAATCCTGCCTTACGCCCTGTGTTTCCGGGATAGGCTCCGGCTCACCGTGACCCTATATAGGATTAAGCGGTTTCAGATAATGAGATGAGATGAGGTTTCATCGCACCTCCGTGTCATGTCTCTTTCACGACCTGGCATGGAATTTGCTCGCATTATGAATTGTATTATTATTATCAATTGTATTATTATTATGCCTAAATGGCCACTGTCCATGTTGACCCAGGTTGACTAGTTTCCCTCCAGTGGTGTGGAAGTTGAAGCAACTGTTCAATGGCCTTCCTGACACCAACCTCCTTTAGTCAGAGGGTCTTCGGATTGGTATTTGTATGGGATTTGCCCCCAGACCTGTTCACCACCAAGGGGGACCCGAGCAGGACCGTTAGACTCAAGACCTGTTCACTACCAGGAAGACCCTAGCAGGAGCGCTAGACTCCAGGCATGTTCATTACCAAGGGAGACCCTAGCAGGACCGTTAGACTCAAGACCTGTTCACTACCAGGAAGACCCTAGCAGGAGCGCTAGACTCCAGGCATGTTCACCACCAAGGGGGACCCTAGCAGGACCGTTAGACTCCAGACCTGTTCACTACCAGGAAGACCCTAGCAGGAGCGCTAGACTCCAGGCATGTTCACCACCAAGGGAGACCCTAGCAGGAGTGTTAGACTCCTTCTAGGATAATGTTAAGCTCCATGTCGGGAAAGCCTCACCTAATCAAATGGAAAATAAAACATGGTTGTATGATGTTGTTTTTTAATTTGATGCCTGTTTAAGTGTTGGACAATGCTAGCGATGATTTTTTTTGTTCTGATGGCAGGTACGAATTATTTTGTCACGTTGCTGTAAAATTAATTTGTTTTCTTATCACCAGAATGATATATCGCAATACTACAAGATGCGCTACAGTGAACACCTGGGCGTCTTGCATCAACATTACCAGATTCTACTCGTAAGTCTCCCCTTGATCACTCATTAACAATTCATGAACAATACTCGCTTAATCCTGTACAGGATCAAGGAAGGCCGGAGCCTACCCCGGCATACAGAGGGCGCAAGGTGGTGGAATACCCAGAATGTGACGCCAGTACATCGCAGGGTACACTTTGTGGGGTAATTTACTGCGCAGGAAGAAAAACCGAATTCCAACATAAAAGCTTATGTGTTGTGCAGATACAATTCGCGGTTATGAACGCTTTGAACCTCATCTCATCTCATTGTCTGAAAACGCTTAATCC
>JAZEWT010000008.1:7278063-7288182 GCA_036362905.1 Mordacia mordax | reverse complement strand
ATTCCAGGCTAGAGTGCCTCTGCGCGTGTAGTTTGCATGATCCCCACGCGACGGCGTAGGGCTTTTCACCGGGCACTCCGGTTTCCTCGCACAGTCCAAACACATTCTCCACAGCTACGTGCAGCGCTTTGTGACCCTCGGGTGAAAAGGCGCTTTCAGAATGCAAATATCATTATTATTTTACCGCTGCTTATCCCCGGTGCCTCGTGATGGACTGGCGTCCCATGCTGGTTATAGCTGTACTTTACACCATGTGTATGGCCACCCCGCGACCCTGCATAGACTTAAGCGTTGCACCGGTGCGGTCGGATGGACGGACAACACGCATCGGTGGGGGGGGGGGGCAATATCGATGCGTTTGACGCAGCTTCTGCAATGCGATGTTCACGTCGAATGCTGTGCCATGCTTTCAGGATCACTTGAGCCACATGGTGTGCGGCAGCGATATAAACAGCGTCGAGTCGCAACAGAAAAACTTCCAGACGATGCAGACTGCAATCTCTGGCTTGAGGAGCCAGGTGGACCGGGCAAATGATCTGGAGGTAATTTCCAAAGCCCGTTATCTGAGGAAGTAATGGCTTGTGGCTTTTTGGTTTGTTTGTTAGCTTTCGTCCACGCACACGTTGTCGTTTACGTGGTTAATCTTGAAGTAGACGGCCAGATACAGCAAAAATAATAGGAGTGAACCGTGTATGATGTCCGGGAGCGTTTCGCTCGCCACTCCGGAGATGGAAATGAAATGCAAGCAAATGCAAAAACGCTGATATCGATTTGGAAACGTATTCCGAACGATTCGTTTAGTATTCCCGTTTACAAGATGTTGGACTTATGGCAACAAACCGTCTGGAAGTGCTCTCAAGAGCTCACTCTTCTGCAGCTCTTCTCAGCCAGTTGCTGGCGACCCACCAGTGAGCTGCAAGTGCCACCTAGTAGTCCGTGGAGACCAGACTCAAGTGGGTGAAGTGGGCCTTTACGAGCAAAAGGTTGAAAACCCCTGCTCTAATGGAGGCCATTCTGCCAGCAGAAGCATTGTCAAGAAACGACAACATTTTTATCTTTATTGATATATCTTGCACGTTAGGCAAGTGCAACTTAGTAGCTAAATAGTTAACATTCTTAAGTCACTTGAATCTTATGAACTGTTATTTTCTGCAAGGGTTTAAACTCGCATCTTTGCATCCCCATCAGATCCCAGAATCTTGTTAGTGCATTATTTGCAGTGTTATATCTTATACACAATGTATGGCAGGCTACTTGATGTCATTATTATATAGTTAGGTGAAGATATACAATGCCCCAAAGAGATAAGCGGACGTATTTTTGGGCGCTTTGTAATAAATTATGGATTTGAGTTAGCAATATTTTACATGCTACAGTTTGGATGCATGTCATGTTAAGTAATCTGCGATTGTACGCCCACCATTAAGGTAGGCCTCGCTTTCGAAGTCATTGCCAACGTACACAGATGGACACACTTAAGCAAACGCTGACACTTCCGCCAACGCTTTGAAATATAAATAGTTGCGTCTGCAGTATTTGCATCTCAAAGGTCATTACGCTTCAAGTCCAAATGTTTTATCAGTAAACTGCAAAGCCTTATTATTTTTTGTTTTTGATGTACATAATTACGCATATAACCCTAGGGCTATGTACGTTGTACAGTGTTTGTATTTACTGGCAGTGGGGAGCGGTGGTGTAGCGTTTATCATGCTGTGCCTATGAACCCGGCAGCCCGAGTTCGATTTCGCTCACAGACAACGCCAGTGACGATTGTCTGAACTGGTTCTGGGTCTCCCCTAGGTCAACTAAGCCTCGAATTACTACCTCGTGCAGTGTATAACCGTTGTCAATAGACAAAGGAGTCCGGTCATGGTATCAGTCACCCTACCCCCTCGTGTGCCGTGTTGACCTTTATTGGTGCTCGCGAATGGCACTTGACCCTAGAGTCTGTTTAGACTATATGGGAGATCTTTATCTTTATATCCACTGCACATTAGTCGAATGCGCTGCCAACACCGGCCCAGCTTGTACTTTGTACTTCGCTAGGTTGTATTATTTACGCGTGCTCTGCAAGAACCATGTTTATCCTAATCCGGGGAGTCCAAGAGCGCCACTGTGCAGGATCTGGCACTAATTACGTCTCGGAGAACTTTCCAACCGCATCAAATGAACACAATGTGTGTTCTTTATATGTAAGAACTGTTACATCAGTTAAATTAATATTAACAATCCGAAACCACCTGCTTTTCGACATAACATCAGTAGAATGTAGCAGTTTTAACAACTAGCTAATATATAACAGCCATAACATCAGTCTAATGGCTTTTAAAAAATGCAATTTTTTAAAAGCCTTTGAAAGTCTATGGTTAGAATTATTTACCACTTTCTTTGACTTCTGTTTCTGATTTAACGTTTCAGGCTAACATGCCGCTGGAAATGAGGGATGAATATTGTGAGCTTTTGCTGCAGCTCAACTCAAAATACCAAAACCTACTGGTAAGTTGCATATATATATATACCTTGACCTTTATGCTGAACACACACTTTGTTGTGTGCAGCTGAAGCTGTACTCACTCTTCTGTGAGATAATTATCTTTTTTAATAAAGTGAAAGCAATTGCTGAATTTAAATTATTGTCAATGTCTACAATCATTCCGCAGGAGGTTCGGTTTATAATAACAGTCATGTACGAGCAAAAACACGTGGTCATCTCATCTCATTGTCAGAAACCGCTTAGTCCTGTACAGGGTCGCGGTGAGCCAAAGCCTATCCCGGCAGACATAGGGCGCAAGGCAGGGATATACCCACGATCGGACGTCAGTCCATCACCGGGCACTGCGGACAAATTAGTCTGCAAGCCAATCAACCTATGCAGCAGCATGCTTTTTGGACTGTGGGAGGAAACCGGAGTGCCCGGCGAAAACCCACACGGACACGGGGAGAGAACATGCAAACTCCACACAGAAATGCACCCGAGCCGAGATTCGAACCCGGGTATTCTTGCTGTGAGACGACAGCGCTACCCACTGGGCCACTGGGCCACTGGGCCACCGTGCCTCTCCACGATGTCATGCTCCTCATCAATATACACCGCTGGATGAAGCAGTCATGAGCCAGCCGATACGTGTTGGTGAAGAGAGTGCGGAGTGGAGGTAGTGAGTATAAAGGAGCAGAAGCGTAGAGGGATGCCCACGCTGGTGCTGTTGTTGCCGGTTGAAATTGCGGCCGTCTCGGTTGAACCTGGTTAGCCAGTGGCCCTCCAATGGTGGCGGTATTGAGTTCAATTTTACGGCGGGATGCCCGTCCTGACGCCAACTTCCTTAAGTCGGAGTGTCTTTGGATCACTGTCTGGAGCCTCCCCCCAGGCCTCTTCCCCCCAAGGGGCCCTAGAAGGAGTGCTGGACGCCTCGCTCCCCTCCCCCCCCGCCTCACTGCCGTTTTCTGGTGTCTCTGAGTCGTTCTGTCATTGAATCTTCAACACTGAACAAATACCGTACGCATTGTAAATTGTAAGGTTGGATTATAACGTTATATTTTATGTGCTGATTGGCAATTGAAGAAATTATTGACAATTGGTGCCTCGAGAGGGATGATGCAAGTTATAAACAGCGGTGTTCACAATGAGGTTTAGTATAGTGGACATTTAAACAAAATTGTGCCTAAGTGTGCAACAAAGCCAATAAATGCCATTTTTAGCTTAAAATAACCCTAGTTTAAATAGAAGAGCAGCAATAAGACATAATGACAGTGTTTATTGTGTTATGCAGCCTTCGTAGGTATGCAGCTTACATTTTTGGGATGATTTCAGATATAGTTAAACTAATACACCAACAGGGGGTCTTTATCTACAATCTGGTCTTGATTTTAAATATGGCAGGCTAAGCATAGTATATATTGCAGTCAAAAATATATGCATTCTTTCCCAAGAATGCTGTTGTTGAGTAAAGTGATGAACAATAATTCCCAAACTATTAGCACGTTTCACAAATGAACAGCCTTCTCTGTCAAATTCTCTGGTGTGTCGGTGCCAGGATCATGATGGATGTCAATGGCTTGGCAGCTGCCTTCGTCTGGCAGTGGATTGATCATAACTCACGATGATCACAGTCATAAAAATGTTAGTTCTGGACATCACAAGTGCATAGGGACATGATGCTTGATTCGGTAGTGGCTTAATAACGCAAGTCTGCGTGCGGTGCACGGATCATTGCGTATATAGTAAGCGGATGTAGCAATCATCAAATCACGTGCAACCGTTTGTCAATGCACTGCCAGCAATGAAGGCCTCCGCGCGTTCGTGGCGACGATTGTGTTGTACAGGAGTCCTCTGGCAGACACATCCAGCACATGAAGGATCTCAGCAGCTTCATCATGCAGGCCACAGAGGAGCTCAAGTGGCTGAACCTGCGGGAGGAGAACGAGCTGGTCTTCGACTGGAGCGACCGCAACACCAACATGTCGGCCAAACGGGACGCGCATGCGGTGAGCGGGGCTGCGGTCCGGGGATGAGCGGAAATTTAATTAATTACCGGTGGGGTCGTATCGTGACCCCCCCCCCCTTCACATCTCCACTGCACTGAATGCTTCAGCCCAATGCTTACCCGTACGCCATAACGGACTGTACCAAACGGCACCGGTTTACTTCCACCTCTGGATTGGGAACACGCAGAGTGTGGAGTCTCGGGACGATTTTCCAGGAGGAAATTGTACATTTTTTATACATTCAACTTTTCAGATGTTTGTTCAATTCCTTCTTTAATAGTTTGACATACGGTGAGTCGACTGGAGTGTACAAACAACCCTTGCAGTGAAATATACAAAATCCCCACAGATCTTAAGATGATCCGTGAAGCCTGATATAACCACAGGCTGCCAGGGCAAGTGCTGTTATTGAGTGCCTTCAAAGTGCTGTGCCTTTGAAGGCCAGCATGGTGCACGAGGGAATGGTGCCACCAGACCAATGTTGGGCCACCTATTCTTCCCCAGTGCAGATGTTTACACGCTGCACCTGGCACTCATTTGAAACTCGGGTCGGCCAAGAGGAGGCCTAGATCTATTCCGAATAATCGCCACTGACGTCACCCATAAGCGCTAACTGAACTATAATCTTTGGGTTCGTAGCGCGGTGCACTAAGCACTGTATCGCATCGCTCCCCGCGGGTTCAAAGGCGCTCACACTAACACGAAAACTCAACGACTTTTGATGTTTATATTTTGCGTCGGTCACTTTGAACGTTTGTTGTGTCGCAGTAATCGCGCATCCAGAGCTTGCTTGCTCGCTGGGTATTTTCTGCTGCGATAATAATGAACATCGATCTACCTGGCATATAACGCTGTCTGGCTCTGCCACACACACACACGATCAACTCGGCACAACCCAGTTTGTGTTCTTGCCACCATAATGCATTTAGACGCGAGCGTAACCTCTTACTGTCGTCACGAGTTGACCGCGGTCACGAAGGTCCAAGCAGCTCGCCGCAGCTATGCTTTACCCAGGCATAGCCGGGTAATCATAGGGGGCACCACACGAACGTGGCTGCATTGCCCCCAAGCACAATCCAATCTTCTGTCCTCAATAGTGTTGGATTTCCACTGACTGTCACAATTTCTTGAGACAGATAATTGTCACACACCATTCTCGGCAATACTCATCCAGCAGTGGAAAGAGGCTGGATGAATTCGATTAATAATTGCACTTCTAGAGCGCTTTTCACCCGAGGGTCACACAGCTCTGCACAGAGCTGTGGAGAGAATGGCATGTCAGCAACAACAACGACATATGAACGGCGTATTAACAATAAAAAATGTTAGGCTCGTCGGTCAGTTTTTATTTAAACTGGAAAGAACCATAGCGCTAGGACGCTCTTTTTTAACAGTTGTCCAGTGGGGAAGAGTAAGCAAGTTACAACATATCAAGGCACCCGGAGTCAATTTAGTCAGCAGGACGGTTAACCTGGGCAGCATGTCTTTGGACTGTGGGAGGAAATCAGAGCACCCTGCGAAAAGCCACAAAGACACCGGCAAAATCCACAAAGACGCAGAGAGACCGAGCCGGTAATCGAACTCGGGACCCTCGTTGCCGCGAGGCGGCAGCGCTGCTCACGCGCTGTGCCACCGCGCCGCCCATCATTGAGGATGACGATGCGGTCCCCTCTCTCGGCTCCGGTGCCTTTCTGTGTGGAGTTTGCATGCTCTCCCCGTGTCCGCGTGGGTTTTCGCCGGGCACTCCGGTTTCCTCCCACAGTCCAAAAGCATGCTCCTGGATAGGTTGATTGGCTCGCAGACTAAAAAAAAATTGTCCCGCAATGCCTGGCGATGAACCGGCGTCCCGTCGTCGGGTGTATTCCTGCCTTACGCCCTGTGTTTCCGGGATAGGCTCCGGCTCACCGTGACCCTATATAGGATTAAGCGGTTTCAGATAATGAGATGAGAGATGAGATGAGATGCGGTCCCCTTGTAGGAGCTGCAACAGGACTTGGAGAGGAAGGAGGCCGACATTGACCGCGTTGAGAAGCTCGGCGAGCAACTCCTGAAAGACCACCCGGCAGCCGAGACCATCGAGGTGACCTCCTGGAACGGGGGAGGAGGAGAGGGGGAGGAGGAGGAGGGGGGAAATGCCGTGGATTGTTTTATCCGCGATGCTACCTGCGAAATCGCTTCGTGTATTCGCGGCGAAAAATAAATCGAACCGTGATCGCAGACGTTAGGATGTCTCTGCCGATTGGGCTCGAAGCCCGTGGAGAATTAGTGGGTAATCGGAAGCCATTCGCCAATGCAGGATGGATGGGGAAAAAAATGCGTGGAATCGTGTGCAAAAGAAGAATGTCGTCACGGATAACAGAAGTTTTGGCAGAGTCGACAGCTGTCACGGTGAATGGGAATGACGGTTAACAGGGTTGCAGATGACAAGAGTTCCGTATTTTGTTGGGAAAACCATGTTCGCATTAATTAACAGTTTACACTGCCCTGCCGAGGTGACGCTGACGTGATGATTGTGCTTGTCTTCAAGGCGTACATGCAAACGCTGCAGACGCAGTGGAGCTGGATGCTACAGGTTGTCCGCTGCATTGACAGTCATCTAAGAGAAAACACCAATTACTTCGAGGTATGTTTCCTTGTGAGCCACACCTGGCTTGAGCTTGTTTTTCTCATCCCATCTCAGTGTCAGCAACAGCTTAATCCTGAACAGGGTCGCGGTGAGCTGGAGCCTATCCCGGCAGACACAGGGCACAAGGCAGGGATATCCCCACGATGGGACGCCAGTCCATCACCGGGCACTATGGGCAATTTAGTCTGCAAGCCAATTAACCTATGCAGCAGCATGCTTTTTTGGACTGTGGGAGGCAACCGGAGTGCCCGGCGAAAACCCACGCGGACACGGGGAGAGAACTCGCAAACTCCCACACAGAAAGGCACCCGAGCCGAGAATCAAACCGGGACCTTCTTGCTGTGAGGCGACAGCGCTACCCACTACGCCACTGTGCCGCCCGGCTCGAGCTTGTGTTTGTGGTCATAAACAGCGTGACCATAACAGCAGAGCATCCACTCCTACGAACCCCACAAATCGATGTTACTATCTCCCTTATACCGGTCTGCACCTTGCTTTTTTTAAAGCATACGCCAGCAGATCTCTGCTCTATATCTCGACATATATAAAATGTGTTATGTTTTTTTTTAGTCCATTGCCTGTTGGCTTTCCAGCCCAGCATTAGCCACAAACCTTTGTTCGTGCTAACAAACTCTGGGTCTCGTCAGTAGCCAGACATGTTAAACAAATGCTGCTGGGCCACCACATGTTATTAGCAAGAGCACTGCATTCAAACTTTGGGGTGTTTTGCTTATATATGCTTTTACTCACAATATGCAATGGGTCAGTATACAGTGTCCTTAACATTTAAGACTACAAGAAAGAAAAGTACATGTTATTGGAATTCAAGTGGCGTTTTCTGGTTTTATCGTTCAGTTTTTCAAAGATGCCCAGGAGATTTATAAATTCCTCATGGGCCAGCAAGAAGCCATAAAAATGAAATATTTTTGTGACAAGTCAACAAATCTGGACAAACTTGACATTCTTCTGAAATCTGCCCTGGTGAGTATTGTTTTACATGGTATTAATGTCCCTTTGTAGTCAATAATAACCTACACATTTATTTTAAATATGGGGCCGCTTAGTAATGTGTTATTAAAATAAATGCTATTTGGTAAGTCAATAGGATGGATAAATGTGTACATTTGTCTAAACACTTTTCGTGTTTATAAACATGATAACATATATACGCCCTCTTTTTCTGTATAAATGCCTTTTTAATGGAGTGGATTCATTTATTTTGAAATTAGCTATACATGACTAAGGCTATCCAGTTCATAGACTGCTATATCATAAACACATTATCAATATCATCTTAACTAGTATGACATGATTCGAGGAGTGGCTGGTAAAGGTAATTCCCTATTGACAAACATCAATTTACTCCACTTAGCAAAACGGATTTAAATTTGAAGAGATCAAGTCATTTTGTTGTTATTTAAATCCCAGTGACAGAGACTCGGCTTTTACAATAGTACGATACCATCTCCGTAACATCATAGCAAACAGCGCTTACGCATCAAACTTGAATTCTGTTGTGAGATGTCATTACACATGAAAACAATAATTTCACCCGAAAAAATGTGTTTTCATTGCGCAATGCTACCTTTTGTCAGTCATTTGGACTGCCAACGTGCAAAATGCCGCCCGTTTAACACTACGTTCACTTGCTATGGTAAGTACACCCCTACGTGTAATAATCTCACCCAGCCATTATAATTCGATGAAATACACTGCATGGTTAGAGCAAATGCTCCCTGTCCTTTGCCTCCATGCCAAAGCTACACGGGATCCAGACTAACTCGCCCACATCGCCATGGATGCTTTCGCGCACTTGGCCACTCTCGCTAACGAAGTTTCGTGCGTGCCCTCCCCCCTGACAGGCCGAGAGAGACGCTTTGGTGGATTACAACAGGACCGTGATGACCTTGATGAACCGGGCTAAGACGGTGGTGCAGCTGAAGCCCAGGGACCCGCAGAACCTGGTCCAGGGCCTCGTCCCGCTCGCCGCGCTCTGCGAGTACAAAACCGAGCAGGTGAGCGGGCGAGGCCCTCGCGCGCGGTTCCATTGCCGGCAGCGTCGGTGCGCGCAGCGTGCGCTGGCAAGGGTTTGAAGCGAACTAAGCACATGCTGTTGTTGCTCGTTTTTAACGGCTGAGGTGCTCGTCAGGTCTTCGTCCAGCAGTGGATTGATGAAAAACCGTAATTTATTATCAATTTGATCACGATCAGAACACAAGCCAACTGTTATTGATGGCCACTAACTTTAACTCTCATATGTGAATGCTCTATTACTCTGCCAAGCGCAAATGATTATTTTTGCTGCTTTAAAACAGCGAGTGTCCGGCTTGAACCGAGTTCGCCGGTTGCCCCCTAATGGTGGGGGTATTGGAGAAGAATTTTCTGGCCAGATGCCCTTCCTGATACCAACCTCCTTTAGTCGGAGGGTCTTCGGATCATTATTTGTCTGTAACCTCCCCCGGGTCCTGTTCGTCAAGGTGGAGACCCGAGCGGCGGTGCTGGATTCCAGGTGACATAGCTGCGTGGTTAACTGACACACGCGAAGCCCCTCCACCGTGACAAGGCTGCCTTGTAACTTGACTTGTCCTTCTGTTGGGGATAGGTGACGGTTCATCCCAATGACCAGTGCCTCCTGAAGAACAACTCTCACCGTTCCCGCTGGCGCGTGGTGGCTCCCGGCGGTGGGGAGATCACAGCCCCCTCCGTGTGTCTGCTCGTCTCTCCTCCCAACAAGGAGGCCATGGACATTGCTGACTGGTAGGCATGAGCACAGCCTGCGGGCTGCTTGACATTCGCAGCATCAGAATTGCTTTCCATAGCTGCGATTTTGGGACAGCCGTGTCGAGGCTGCCTTCTCTCTCCTTCGTGACGGTGGAGGAATCATGATTGCTTCGAAAAGCTGCTCTCTCGGGACAGCCGCGTCGATGGCGCTCTCTCCTCTCCTCGCGACGTTTCGCCTCCTCACACGTTGGAGGCATCCTCAGGCGAAGTGTTCGTGCGCGACTTCTATT
>JAZEWT010000008.1:7245962-7261925 GCA_036362905.1 Mordacia mordax | reverse complement strand
TCACCGTGACCCTATATAGGATTAAGCGGTTTCAGATAATGAGATGAGACGATAATTATAATTCCGTTTCAGTTACACAGTTCTAGTGGGGTCACTATTCCATTAACGCTCTTCTTCCTCATAATCAATACCCACTTAATCCTGTACAGGGTCGTGGGGGACCAGAGCCCTTCTCGGCAGACTGAGGGCACAAGGCGGGGTTATACCCAGGATGTGACGCCAGTACATCGCAGTGCACTGGGGGCAATTTACTGAGCAGACCAATTAACCTAGGCAGCAGCGTGTCTTTGGTCGGTGGGAGGAAACCGGAGAACCCGACCAAAACCCACATGGACATGGGGAGAACACGCACACTCCACACAGAAACGCACCCGAGCAGGGAACCGAACCCAGGGTCTTCTTGCTGTGAGGCGACAACGCTACTCACTGCACCACCGCGCCATCCCTCCAATAACACCACGCAGATAAATGCAGCCACTGTGTGTCAACTCGCCCACCCCAACACATTGCTGGCATCGTGGCACAGCAGAGATGTCAAATTCTGCACGTTACATCAAATACATTGGTGCGTAACAGAGTATTTTTCAACATAATACAACTGCTGACCAGGTTTATTTATACACAATTTATTGAAGATGTTATTTGGCAAACAATTTGCATTCGTGGCTGTCATTTTAGTTTGCTTAGCAGCACCACATTGCATTTGAAGGCTCTGAAATTTTCTGCGCTGAATTATAAATGTCCTGAGGTATCGCTTCAGTCAAAATCACAACACATGATGTATTGTGTGAGTACGCGACTTGAGCGTTTTCTTAAAATTTCAGACCCTGACTGAGATTTAGCGTTTCCTTTAAAGCAAACTTTAGCGCCGTCACTCACAAATAGCTCCATGCAGAGTATATCATGCCCCATTTTTCAAGTCCTGGTTCAAGCAAAAGTTGCTTATTGTTATCTGCATCTAACGTCTCTTTTCCTCTAATGAAATAAATATCCCGACTGTGCTGTAGAGTATTTTGAGATGTGCTTGCCTGTAAATGCTTCATAAATCTATATCGACTCATACTAGATACAGTTCCAAATTTTTTACATCGTATTTCACAACTTGAGATTTAAATGGTGCATTCTCTTTAAAAAAAAACAAACCCAGAATAATGTGAATAAATGTTGGACATTTTGTTATGTTATATCATGATTGGTTTTCCAAACTGAAAATATCGGGACATGTATCTCGCTTACAAGTCACATTTCTATGTTACAATACGCCTACCACTCTGCCAGGTCGGTGTCACAGTAGCACTTCACTGCTATGTCATGTGAGCTGTATGCATGGCACTGGACTGTCTGGATGTTAAATATTTTTGAAAGCATCCTCCAGCTGGATATAGTGTCTATCAGTATATTGTCTGTATAGCCAGATAACTACTTTGTGTATATATTTGATTATATATTTTATGTAATCACGCACCACTCTATTAAAGAACATGTACAGATTCAATATTTAAAAATATATATTCACCCCCTCCAAAAATCCATATTACCCACTCCCTGCCACTGCTCCAGTCCAGGCTCAGACTTTATTTATTTCTGCCTGTGACTGTCTCTTATTTCTGAAATGTCTTCCAATGCACCGTGTCTTAATATATTTCTGTCTATATATTCTCCACTGAATTTATTGCTACTATTTGACTTTCAGTTGAACTCTCCTGATGTTGTTGTTTACATGCCGTTCTCTACACAGCTCGTTTTTGTAAAAAAAAAAACCCAAAAAAAAGTTATTGTAGGGCGGCACGGTGGCCAAGTGGTTAGCGCTGTTGCCTCACACCAAGAAGGTCCTGGGTTCGAATTTCTCGGCTCGGGTGCCTTTCTGTGTGGAATTTGCATGCTCTCCCCGTGTCCGCGTGGGTTTTCGCCGGGCACTACGGTTTCCTCCCACAGTCCAAAAGCATGCTGCTGCATAGCTTAATTGGCTCACAGGCTAAATTGCCCGCAGTGCCCAGTGATGGACTGGCGTCCCATCGTGGGTGTATCCCTGCCTTGCGCCCTGTGTCTGCCGGGATAGGCTCCGGCTCACCGTGACCCTGTATAGGACTAAGCGGTTTCAGACGATGAGATCAGAAAGTTATTGTTGATGATTTGCCGTTACGATGTTGACGTGCCATTCTCTCCGCCGTTCTGTTCGGCGCTTTGTGACCCTCGGGTGAAAAGCGCTCTGTAAATGCAATTATTATTTTTACTGTATGTGGCTTACTTTTTGTATTTTTCACAATGTATTACTCCTGCTATTCAGTGCGTTGTTGCTGGATGTCGGTGTATATAGATAGCATTCGAGAAGAGGAACGCTTGATGCGGCTGGCCCAAAATAACAGCTCTTGAGAGCAATTCTCAGCTATCATCAACTGCGATCCATCCACTATTGGCTGAAGGCCTCCCTAAGACTAATAGAGAGGATTTACGTGTAACTGACAAAACCCAGACGTTGAATGAACGTCTTCTTCGGACACAAAACGCATTTCTCAGGAAAGCTGGCTCAAAAAGGATTCAGGGAACAGAAAAAAAACACAGGACAGGTGGGAATCCTAGTCATCATGGAACATTGGGCAAATGTTATCCAGTAGGGTTCAACCATAGCCCAACAACGTTGGTCCAACATTGAATTTTGACTGGGGTGACGCCCATTTCACACTGCGTGTGTGCAGGTGTGGCTCTGGCTAGAGTACAGTGTACGCTCTTTGTGACAACTAGGGTTGCCACCTACCCGGTTTTTTCCCAGGATCGGCCTCTCTTTTGAAGAGGCAGATGCTCATGGGACGTCTATCGATTTTCACGGACGAAGTCTGGGTTTTTGGCCGGTTACCCAAATAGTCCTCTCTCTTATTTTTTTTATTCCAAACACCAGAGTTCTAAAGGTCGGTGCGGTAGCGCTTGTCACCTCCCCGCAAGAAGGTCCCGAGTTCGGTTCCAGGCTCGGGTGCCTGTCTATGGTGTTTGTGTGTTCTCCCTATGTCCGTGTGTGTTTTTGCCAGGTATTCCGGTTTCCTCCGACCGTCCAAAGACACGCTGCTACCTAGGTTAATTAGCTTACCGAGTAAATTGCCCCCCCCCCGTGCCCTGCGATACACTGGCGTCACATCCTGGGTATTCCCTCGCCTTGCGCCCTCTGTCGGCCGGGATAGGCTCCGGCCCCCCGCGACCCTGTACTGGATTAAGCGGATGTTGATAACGACGATGATGACAGGTGCCGGGTTTTTGTGCCTCCCAGGTGGGAACCCTCGTGGTAATCCTCGTCGGCTTAACGTTATCGGTTATGGCTCTGTCCGCCACGTGACACGTTTGAGGTTTTTGCAAAATATCACGAATCAAAACAATGCGGTGACCTCGGACTCAGTTTGTGGACATTGTCAGCACAGCGTTCGCTATATGTTCAGTTTATTTTAGCTGCGTGATCGATTCACTTTTTGGGTCGTGCCACGAAGTGGCCCACCTGAGTCTGATTCCCAGCCGTGGCCTACATCGGTGGCCTGTGAAATCTCAACCGGTCCTAGTTCGGGAAGCCATCTCTCCTATCTAATCCCAGGATTGTCTGCTTCACGAGGTAACTTCAGGGACATCTATATTCCTACATGTTGTCAGTTGTAAAATATACCACTCGGCACAAAGCATTTTTTACATATTGTTCTCCTCTCCCATTACCCTGAGATATTCGTCTTCAAATAAATTTCTCTGCTATTTTGTACTTCAAGTTGCGGTAACAGCAGCCCTGGCACCCCCAGTCGAAAAATGTGCACTGACCAGTGTGGCCAAGCACCCTCATGGCTCACCTTCCGAGGCCTTGCCCAACCGTTGACTGATTAAGGGCTGTAAAATAAACCAGTGTGGCCAAGCACCCTCATGGCTCACCTTTCGAGGCCTTGCCCAACGGTTGACTGATTAAGGGCTGTAAAATAAAGTCAGACGTGTCTGTCCCGCGCAACTCGCTAACTGGCGCAGAGAGCAGTATAGTAGATAATATGATGCCGATGTAACAACAGCCATCTAAGTCGAACTTAGGTAAAATATTAATAATAATAATAATAATTGCACTTCTATAGCGCTTTGCATCCGAGGGTCACAAAGCGCTGGACAGAGCGGCGGAGAATGGCATGTCAGCAACAACAACGACATATGCACGGCATATCAACGGCAATATATTTTTTTTCCTTTCTCATTTAGAAAACAATAGTTTGACATTGTGATACTGCCGGGATGTAATGGTTAATACACTAGACAGTGCTGGATTCATATTCACACGCTGGTCATAACAATGGGCAAGGTTCCGAAGTAAATGCAAACCTCAGTTGATCCGCAGTTTGTGTGTGGTGGGGTAAAGTGTGGGTTCTCCTTCCTTTTTCCTTCCAATATGTCGGGGTGAGTTTTTGAGAAGTAGGAAAAAGTATTCTCCAGATAAGCTCTACTGGATATGTCTTTTCTGCGAGCAGTGGCAGTGAGCAGGTAACTGCAGGGCTGCACCTTTATATTTTCACTTATTTTTTTTTAGAATAAATTACCCAGATAATTAAATAGTATAGCTGGTGGCAAGTTGCAGGTATGCTTGGCTTTCAAATGTCTGTCGTACGGTTATGTTAAGGTTTACAGAGTTGGACGCAAAATATGTCTTGTGCTGTGCTTTTTGGAGCTTTAGTCTTTATGTTCAAATATATTAAATGTTTGACATGTTAACAGGTTTACAGCTGCACAAATTACCTCTTGATTTGCTAAGTGTATATGTTCACAACTGAAAAATAAAGGATCTTGACAATATCTAGGATATGTTTTATATCCTTTGTTTAGTTCGAGTTGTATCAGGAGTGGTGGCATTTGCCGTGCACCTGTGCTCTGCCGGTGTAGGTTCGTTACGGTTCAGTGTATGAGAAATGCTCTGCGTAGGTGTTCTTTTAGGATTGCCGTGTCGAGCTTTCCTCGTCTCTCCTTCGCGACGTTTCACCACCCATGTTAGTGACATCATCAGGCATTTATCATAATACACAGCCAGTAACATCATTGCGCTTGCTGTGATTCACCCAGCCTCCACAGAGGCTTTTCCATGGCTAAATAACCTCGATACACGCGTAGAATTTTGTCGTATGACAGATAATGGATCCTTGTTGAAATGTTCTTTGCAGGATAACCTGGATATCTTAATCTGTATTATGGGGTTTCCGTGTCACTTTATAGGATGGATAGCGTTTAATTCATTTATACAAATCCTGTAAAACTGAAAGAGACAAGTACATATGTCCTCTTGAAAAATAATGAATGCTAACAGCACTTGACCCTACTAGGTGGTGCAGTGGTAACATTTGCATCTCACAGAAAGAAGGTCCTGCCTGAGGTGGTTTAATTCCCATCTCAGGCACCTTTCTGTGTGGAGTTTGTGCGTTCTCTCCCTATGCTGCATCGTTTTCTTCCAAGTTCCCCAGTTTCCTCGCGATAAAAGCATAGCGCGTGGGGACTTGGTATCTGTCAGGTTGGCAGCCCGCCTCCTTCCCCGGTTTTCTGCACTGCTCAGGGACCTCCGTGTGATTGCCACTACGATCTAAATGTAATAACACATTATAATTACAGTGAGTAATATAATTATTACACAGCGGGGGGTGGCGGGGGGCGGGGGGAAGGGTAGAATCTTCACCTTAGCCACCACGCGTTTGAATCTCGATCGTTCCCGTGCTCCGCTTGCCGGTGTGTGTCCAGGACCTGCGGCGGGTGGACACGGGGCACTCTCCGTGGCACTACTCCGAGGCCGAGCACTGCCTTGGCGAGGCGGAACTCCTCATCCATCGCCTCATGGAGGAGGTGCAGCTGCTGAGGGAGAGCAACCACCCTCACGCTGAGCTCCACAATGTCAGGTAACAGCAATAGCTGCACTTCCGGAGCGCTTTTCACCTCCCCCCGCGGGTCGCAGAGTGCTGCACGGTAAGTCGTAGCCAGTGCTGGGCGCAGCTGTATCTACGGGCATCCACCAGCAAGGGGTTTTTTTTTTTTTGACAAATCAGTATTGTGTAATGATGTAGGTTTTCACGGCTTCATGATGATTATTGCTTCGACAAGCTGCGATCTCGGGACAGCCGCGTCAATCGCTTCCTCTCTCCACTTCGCGATGTTTCGCCTCACATGTTGGAGGCATCTTCGGGCGCAGTGTGCGTGTGTCGTGCGTGTGAGACTCCTATATATGTGTACACTGCTGTCCCGAGAGAGCAGCTTTTCGAAGCAATCGTCAAATCAGTATTTGTGCCGATGTAGCTTTCAGTGGCTCGATGCATGATGATTGCTCATGAAATCCGATCTTTCGAGGCAGTCGTGTCGAGCGCCCCTCCCCTTTCCGTGTCAACGGTTCGCCCTTCACGTTGGACCCTCGGAGACACTGGCAGGGAAAGGGAGGGTTCTGCAAAGGGTGGGGGCATGACACGGGACCATGGAAATGCTGAGACGGCAGTGAACTTGCCCCCGACATCAGGTCACACGTATAGCGCAGCACGCTCATCGTTCATTCAGTCTCCGCACGCCTGAGGATGCCTCCGATGTGGGAGGCGAAACGTCGTGAAGGGAGCGAGAGAATACTCGGCACGTCTATCGCGAAAGAACAACTTTGGTACGTAATCATTGAATCAATAATTATGTAATGGTACTTCACATAAACGCCTCGTGGCGCAGCGTTTGTTCAGTGCCCAAGATAGTCTTTCGAAGGGAGAGTGACTGAGGCAGGGGTAAGGCAATCGTGGTTAGCCAACACCAACATTTGCTAGACACCGCCGCGCCACGCGTGCAATGGATATTCTCATCTCTCATCTCAGTCAGAAACAGCTTAAAGCCTGTACAGGGTCACGGTGAGCCGTCGCCTATCCCGGCAGACACAGAGCGCAAGGCAGGGATACACCCACGATGGGACGCCAGTCCATCATTGAGCGCCGAGGGCAATTTAGTGCAATTAACCTATGCAGAAGCATGTTTTTTGTACTGTGGGAGGAAACCGGAGTACCCGGCGAAAACCCACGTGGACACGGGGAGAACATGCACACTTCACACAGAAAGGCACCCGAGCCGAGATTCGAACCCGGGACCTTTTTGCTGTGAGGCGACAGCGCTACCCACTGGGCCACCGCGCCGCCCGCAGTGGATGTTATTCATGAAATAATGGGTGTTTTTTTAGTTTATGGAGGGAAACCGGAGTAACTGGCGTATACGGACACAGAATCAGGGGTAGAAGACACAACCACCGCACAGAAAGGCATTCGAGGTGGGAATGGAACTGTTTTGGGCACTTACTCTTTCCTTTAAGGCACGGACGTTACCACAACACCACCCTGCCACACATAGGTACGCACGGCTTCACTTATTTACTTTATTATCAGTGCATATTATGCGTTTGATTCATCGCCATGGATACCGTCCGTGACCAGAAATATGTGAACTGGGCAAAGGCACCTCCTTTACCAGAATGGTGAAGTATGGTCAAACAATCCTCACCACCACAACTAAAACAGATGTAAAATCCCGGACCTTTCCATGTCAAATCGGGTTAGGCGACAGCATTTTGGCAGGGTTCAGGGTGCAGGGTGCAGGGTTCAGGGTGCAAAACACGACAAAAAATAGGTAAGTTAACACAATAAATAAATAACAAAACGTGCATGACAGTAAGTAAACACACAAGTGGATGTGGCAGGTTACTCATTAAGATTCTGAACCTGCGGGCAGCAGCTATAGAGGCTGTGTGTAGTGTGACAAGCCCCTCTGCATAAACATCTGATCTGAGACAGTAGCAGCTGCTGCATCACAATGAGAAAGGCACTTTGAGCATAGCCTAAAGTTATGTTTGTATTTAATAATAATAATTGCGCTTCTAAAGAGCATTTCACCCGAGGGTCACAAAGCGCTTCACAGGGCTGCGGAGAGAACAGCACGTCAACAACAACGACATAAGAATGGCAAATAAGCAACGATAACTTTTTTGGGTTTTTTTTTTAAACAGTAATATCAGTTCACTGTACAAAGTACTTTTCTTCAAGATACTCTGTACCGTGAGCCTGGATTGAGGATTGTCATCTACCTGCAGTTGCATATTTGCTGTAGAGGTGACCAGTGTCGATTACAGATGCTGCAGTTGTATTATAGATGTCCTGTACATTATATACTTCATACATTAACGGAAAGCCAGTAGTGTCCTATTTATCGGCTCATACCCGCCATAGGAATGTGGAATGTCAACCTCGAACTCAGGGTGATGAACTTGAGATGATCATCATCGCATGCTGATATGAGCAAGAAATTATTTTTGTCTGTACATTACATGGTGTAGGCTTTGATGTAGGTGGTCACGGCTCGACATGTGACACGTAGCTGTTCTTTCAGCTTAGCTGTGTCGAGTGTTTTAACAACCCTGACGATGCCCCCAACTTAGGAGATGAAACGTCGCGAAGGGGAGAGAAGGAACAACTGGCATTGCTATCTCAAAAGAGCAGCTCTTTATAGCAACTGTTGTCGAATAGAAATTAAACATTTGCACAAAAGGTTGCCGTGTGCTTAAGCATTGGAACAGTGGTGAAAATTGTCATAAACTTTAACTCAATATATACCGTGATGGGAAAAGTGATTTGCATGAAAGCTTACATTGTGGCCTATTTGCTGAAGTGTGGACACTGTGATGGGTAATTTATCACTATAGCTCAAGTGTTAATCTCGCGATAGGTACGATGCTCCTTTAGAAACAGACAACGCACTACATAATTAATGCTCGCACACCTTAGTTGCAGAGTGAACTCAATTGTAGTTGCCATCTCCAGTGTTGAAAAGCTGCCTCTTTCAGAAATACAGTATTACCCTAACTGGGCTGTAAATAATAATGGTGTTGCCGGTTAAAACGGGCTGATATCCAGGTTTATCTGTGTTGGTTAATTGCCCCACAATAGTGGAGGTATTCAAGCAAAATATTATGGCCGGATGTCCACTCCTATGTAAACCTCCTTCAGGCGGAGTGTCTTCAAATCGTTATTTGTCTGGACCCAACCCCCCCAGACCTTTTCACCAAAGGAGACCCCTAGCAGGACTGCTGGACTCCAGGTGACATTGCTCTGGGGTTCATTGGTACACGCAAACCCTTCCACCACGGTAATCATCCTGATGATTGCTTTGGAAAGCTGCTCTCTAGGGGAAAACGGCGTCGATTGCTTCCTCTCTCCACCTCGCGACGTTTCGCCTCGTGCGTTAGAGGCATCCTCCTGTTTCTAAATAAGCGTGGATAATGTCACTCTCCACGAGGAGGGTTTCATGTAATAAAAAGTCATGGAGGTTTACTTGACCATACTTCACCCCGCCAGTCGGTAGGGATTGGTTAATGGTGGGTGCTCAGACAGCTGTTGACTGGTAATCTAACTCGTTTCATTGAGTTCATATTGGAGCACACAAAGTAGCACATTATATTAGCCGTAATGAAGATTATGCAAGTTTGGCAGCTCGTCTTTACATGGAGGAAGGTGGCTCTTGTATAATATGTTGAGTGGAAAAGCCAACTTGTTTATTAGCATTTTATCAGGCTTACTAGTACAGAATTGTTTTATCCAAATGATGTTTTGAATCTCTGAAGCTGGAAGATGGGAAATACTGTACAAGAGTGGTCAACATCCAGCTTGAGATTGACAAGTGCAGGTGTGGATCCGGGCTTAGAAGAATCACAACGTTCACTCTCAAAGTCGTGTTGATTTTTACACTTGTATAATATGTGACAATCGGCAACACCACCTTGAGAGTGAGACTTGTACAATCAACCGGAGGGTGTTAACGTCTGTATTTACGTGGTTTTTATCCCTTTGTGTCTGCCTAGGGTTGTGCATCTGGAATCGGAATTGCGCAGCCTGCAAGGCTATAAGGAGACGCTGCATCGTCACCCCACAATGCGCGGCGGCGGCGGCGGCGGCGGTCAAAAAGGCTTGGCTCAAATGCAGCAACAAAATTCTGTTTACCTTTCATCCGCTCAGCAAGCGCAGGTGCCCTCGCAGCAGAACATGTCGTTCCACACGACCAGCACTAGGCATCATCAGACGACCTCGGCCATGCCACCGCCACTCGGCCAGCAGTCTTTTGGCTACCAGGGCTCTTACCAACAGCAGCAGCTTAGCCCGGTGATGCAGGCCCCGACTCAGCAGATATATCAGACCCAGTATCAGCAGGTGCACCTCCAGCAGCAGCAGCCCCTGTCCGTGCCGCCCATCATGCAGCAGAGTGGCACGCTGCAGACCAACTCTGGCGCGCAGAGATTGCTGCAGCAGGTGCGCGGCGGCACGATGCAGGGCGGGGGCCAGCGCGGGTTTCGCGCCCTCGGCGCCGGCGGCGGCGGCGGCGGCGCCGGCGGCGGCGGCGGCACCAGCATGCAGCAGCGGATGCTGTCCAAGTCGGTGGAGAATCTGGTGATGACGGGGCAGCGGGCCGGCGGGCGGCAGAGCTTGGCGTCCACGTCGTACGATGGCGAGAGCCAGCTGCGCTCGGTGATGGATCTCATCTCCTGGGTGGACAGGAATGAGGCGAGTAATGACAGCAGTACAGTTTGTAACGCGCTGCGCAGATTCCACGCCTGGTCGTGGACGACACGCGGCTACAGAGGCGCGAAGAATCTGCGGAGAGGCGGGGGAGGAGAGAAGGCACCAACGCGGTTCACCGTTGCCAACATTTGCCAGACGCTGCGGCCTAGATATTATCTTGTCGTCGTGCGTTAGAGATTGACGATGGTTTAGCACGTGCGGTACTTGTGACAGTTCCTCCTGGTGCGAGGCTACAGCGGCGAAGGGTATGGTCCGCCGGTAGGGAGATGATGTTGCCGTGTGGGAGAATTGCTCTTGAGAGCTGCTGTTTTGGGGATAACTAAGTTGATCATTCCCCCCCTCTCCTTTGTTCAACACGGCTGTTCGGAAAAAGAGGAGCTCTTGCAGCGCTTTGTGACCTTCGGGTGAAAAGCGCTCTAGAAGTGCAATTATTATTATTAGGAAGATTTCTCATACGCCCAGCTTTGAAAACCTACGTCAGTACATTGCTATTTGGTTTAATCCAGTTAAGTATTTTGCAAGTAATGTGTATAATTCATTATCAGTACGCGCTTAATTCTTGAGCGGGCCATGGTGCGCCAGAGCCAATCCTTGCGAGCACAAGGCAGGGCTATATCCAGCATAAGATGCCAGTCCATCACAGGACAGCGGCGGAAATCTAGTCAGGCCAATTAACTTAGGCAGCATGTCTGAGGAAATCTTATGTACTTTCTGGAAACCCACACAGAGAGGGGGAGAAACTGCAAACTCCACAGAGAAAGGTACCCAAACCAGGAATCTTACCCGGAACATTGCTGCTGTGAGGCAGTAGCACTGCTTTCTACGCCACAGTGCCACATGCAACATCGATCACTACCAGGCAATGTGGCTCATAATGCCAGCACGCATGGCCTATTCTGCTTCGGCACGACGGGATCTTTAATGTCCACGGGAGTCACAGTGGATGGCTTCTATGGCGAACACACCCGCAGTGGTAAGTAGGACGGTCGAAGGACTGGACCTGCAAACCTCTGCAACAAGCAGCTGACGACCTCTCGCTGTGTCACGTCAGTGTTAAAGTTCGTGATGCTGCTGCGCCCTGAGTAGGAGTGAAGGCAGTGTGGGTGAGAGTTCACAGGAGGGGGAGGCTGGTGATTGAAAGTTCCCAGTGCATTCCTCTGATGAGCCCAGCTCGCTACGTTCGTTTAATGAGAGTAAGCATCGTTGTGCTAACATCCTTTTCGATTTAAAGAGGATACAATATTGAATGATTATAAAATATCAAATGTATTGTTTGTTACCTTTAAACACGACGATTGTGCTTAATACGAGAGGTGGTTTTAACAGCTGCTTTATGCTTTTTTTTTACATTCTTCCAAAAGGTTTTAAAGTACCCGAATAAAATATGTTCTTATTTCCTATAAATGAAAAGTAAGGGTCCATTTGGAGCCGAAAGCGGAGAGTGGATCTCTGTTTTACCCTCACAACCGATTGGCTCTGTTATTATCTATAAGTGTCCGGTGGTGGATTGTAAGACTTTCTGTGTGGCAGGTTGTTTATTTTATCATTCTCTTCTCTCCGCCAGGATCGTCTCAGCAATATAAAATGGGGCACAGACACGGAGGCGGTGGAGTCTCAGCTACACAGCCACAAGATGGCTCACCGTGCCATCGCTGACTTTCGGGACAAGGTGGATGAAGCAAACCGGCAAGAGGTGACGACCATTCATTATCATTCGGTCTCATTTATTCATTGCTGGGCCCCACGTTAGTCCTGCGTAGGGTCGCGGTGAACCAGACGAGCCTATCCCGGCAGACATGTAGCGCAAGGCAGGGCCGCGCCCCTAGTTGGGTTGAAAGCCCATCACAGTTGCACCAGGCGTAATTTTACCTGCAGACCAATTAACCTAGGCAGCAGTGACAGCAGCGTGTCTTTGACTGTGGAAATAAACCCGCGAGGATCCACGCAGACACGGCGAGAGCATGAAAAATGCACACAGAAAGGCACCCCAGCAAGAAATCCAACCCAGGACTCTCTTGTACTGCTACTTACTGTACCACCCAACACAATATATTGTCTTCTTGCTTTGAGGTGGCAGCGCTACTCACTTCGCCACCGTGTTGCAAATGCAGCGTTAACGCCCCTCTCTTCTGTTAGCCACCACGACTGCACGCATCTCACCTATCTTGCAGCTGCTGATGCCCGCCGTTGAGCAGCGATGGTAGTGAGCGCCTCCGTTGTGTGTTAACTTGTTCGAGCCTTCACTCATTACGTTTGAGCATTCATACCGGGCTAGTGATGGGATTACGTTTACAAACTGTCCGCCAACACATTGTAAAACGATGCTCGTCCCAGTGAGAATTGCTGTGAACGTCGCAAAGGAGATTGAAAAAAAACGCTCACCACGGCTTTCCAGACAGGGCAGCTCTAAAGAGCGATTCTCACACATGGAGCCATGAAAACCTGCATCAGTGCTTGTCTTCATGATTGTTTCTACATTTGAATGTTAAGGTAAACGAGTGTTCTTCCCAAAGTGTTGTCCGTTATTGTAATTTCTCAAGCCGAAATGGAGCACAGTGTAATCCCGTACCCACATTTATTCGTGGCACCAACACTGACCAGTGGCGGTGCCACACTTCATGGTGGTGCAACGTTACTGCTCTGCACAGCCGATAAAGTAAGAGGCGTTGGCCAGACGTTTATTACACCGCACTTAAAAACAAACTTTGAGAAAACAGTTGGTTGCTAGAACCCAGAGCTCAAGGTGCAACATTATCAAACCGTTTGCTGGTGTGTGAAGCATCATGTTGTGGAAGGAGGGGTAAAGTCAGGGCACATGGGCGTTAGAACTACAGAAAGCACATGTGCAAAAAAAAAGCAACTCTGCAGTGTACCATCCGATATCGTTTTCCCACCGATGTCATGGTGAATGCATGCGCAGTGGCGTGAAACGGATGACCTGCACGGTGTGCGTTTTGCTGGAATGCCTTGCGTGAGCCCTGCAGGCTGCGTGCTGCAGAGCGAGCGAGATAAGTTCAGCGGATTATTCGGTGATATTGCCTTGGCCGTGGTGCATGGGTACAACTGTCAACAGAAACTCAACAGAGCCGTCCGTAACACTGTGGCCTTAAAAAGAAATAAAATATATTATTGGCGACGTCTCTGGCAATGACCCTTCTTCATAGTACATGCTTCATATTATATGTGCTGTGGAGAAGGACAATTGCCCGAAAAGTGGCGCGTAAGAACAACTCCTTTCCTAAAGGCAACACAACTTTTTGCTACAAATTTGTTTGTGCCAGATCACCTTCACAAGTACTTTAAATCCTTCCCACCACCTTTTGTTATAGGCAGACTGACAGACACAGCACACACTTAAAGAAGGGGCCACCGCCCAAACACATCGCATATTGTGTCTTTATTTCCTTTCATTTAAAGCCACAGTGTTGTTGCTAAATGTGAAGTGGGGTTTTTTTTTTAAACAATACGTTCAAGATGGCTTTGAGGAATGTGAAGAATGCCTTCGCGTTGCCGTCTCGCAGAGCAACGTCCCGCCCCAGTTGAAGGAGAAGTACGCAGACGCGCTGGATAAGTTGAACACCAAGTACGGAGACTTGCTGGTGAGAGGAATCGTAAAAACCCACACGCGCATTCGCAAATCTCATCCACTGCACGCGTCGTCGAGAGAACTAATGCTGAAAAGCATCGACATTACGAGCAGCGTACCTGCCGGATGGGCCGTGTCATTCAAGGCACGTAGCGTGTTCTGCTGACGTCAGGAAAAACGTGGAAGAGTGGCTTTAGTGGGTCGATGGTACGAGTGCACGAATGGCAATTGTAAGCGGAAAGAGTTTTAACGTTTATAAAGTGTAATCGATAAGCTGGAAGAATAAAAAAAACGATTTGTAACTCGTGGCACTTATTCAATTGCGAAGGTAATCCTTCGAAGAGCGATTGAATCAAAGCTTAACCTTAAAAAAGTGACAAATTTTGAGGACAATCAGCCAAGCCGTGTTCACGCTGGACACATTCAAATAGCATTTCAAGCACGCGTATTGCACTTGTCCTTTATGTGAAGAAATGATGTGCTTTGCAGGCAGAGTCGCAGAGCTACATCCAAAACCTGGAGGACCTGCAGAGCTTCATTGGCATGGCCACCGAGCAGCTCGTGTGGCTCAACCAGCGAGAGGAGGAGGAGCTGGCCTTTGACTGGAGTGACCAGAACACCGACCTCTCCTCCAAGAAAGACTCTCACTCGGTATGTCCATTGTGCCGCCACCGCCACTCTGTCATAACGATCATCTCTTCACTCGGCGGTCCCAAGGCGCTGCAGAACACCGGAGAGAGGTGGGCGGCCGCACGGTTAGCCAGCGCCAACCTGCCAGGAACGCCATCCCTATGTATTATGACTGTATCAGCAGATCAGTTAATGAGTGGTATATGTTTTAGTTGCGGGAGGAAACCGGAGAATCCGGAAAAAAAAAAACCCACGCAGTAGAGGGGGAGAAAACAAAAACTCTACAGCAGGAAGGTGCCCATGGTGGGAATTGAACTCCCTCGGGCAGGACCTTTTTTATGGGGGGCACGGTGGTTCAGTGGGTAGCGCTGTCGCCTCACAGCAAGAAGGTCGCAGGTTCGAATTTCGGCTCGGGTGCCTTTCTATGTGGAGTTTGCATGTTATCCCCATGTCCGCGTGCGTTTTCACCGGGCCCTCCGGTTTTCTCCCACAGTCCAAAAAACATGCCGCTGCATAGGTTAATTGGCTTGCGGACTAAATTGCCTGCAGTGCCCGATGATGGACTGGCGTCCCATCGTGGGTGTATCCTTGCCTTACACCCTGTGTCTGCCGGGATAAGCTCCGGCTCACCGTGACCCTGTACAGGACTTAGCGGTTTCTGACAATGAGATGAGATGAGAGGACCTTATTTCTGCAAGGCGTGGTTGTTACCACTGCACGGACAAGGCCCCTCTATACCCCAAATTCAATTCCAGCACTCATACGCGTCACCTAATCGTTAGAACTTTTCATCAACATCACCAGTCATGTTATTATTTCTTCTGATAAGATCAGGAGTTTATTTCTTCCTTGTGATTTTCCAGAATGCTGATAAGTTGGCTATGAACACAGATGAGTGGTGTTAGGCTCTACCGCTAAATTACAGGGTATGCCTGTCCGTAGTTATCTTCAGAGTACCCTCTATGCCTCTTAGTCTGTTCATTTGAATGGACTGAGCAGAAAATAAGGAGAGATGGATGTGAGTGTGCCAGAATAATTCTTGGAACAGTATTGCAGCTGTAAAAATCGTTGATTCATATTATTTGTGTATTAATTTTGAAATGACACAGTATGTGTTGGCGCATGTTTTAACATTTTGACTGATGAAAATTGCTCCTAAGAGCTGCGCTTTCAGAATAGCTG
>JAZEWT010000008.1:7229644-7240521 GCA_036362905.1 Mordacia mordax | reverse complement strand
CCCCCCGTCCGACCGCCTGCCGCGCGCCGTTTCCAGAGCGCTTGACCGTCCGTCGCGTTTCCCCCCCGCGCGCCTCCCAGTTTTTCGAGGACGCCAGGCAGACGGAGCAGCAGCTGAAGTCGCGCCAGGAAGACTTGCGGAGAAAGTACACGGCCGACAAGTCGAGCAGCGTGGCGCACCTGGAGGAGCTGCTCGACGGCATCATGGTTCGTTCCTCCTCCTCCGCGCCAACGAAGCGTCCGACGAAAAATGAAAAGCCTCCGAGCGAACGTGCCACGCGCCCGCGTATCCGGGTTGGGTTCGTAATAGAATCTTGTGTTAGGCCGACATAATGATCCGGCCACATTTGCATTGTTAATGCCCTCTGCCACCCGACTCACGCGAGGAAATAATTATTTGCACGTGTATGAGCGTTGTTGTTTCAGTTCATTGGTACATTGCGTGAAACCTTCACGTCACGCAAATGTTTTCAAAGTTCGTCGAATCATTTTAAATGCCTTTTTATCAAGTGGGTGGGGTCTTGATATCGTCAGAGTAATTGTTTGTAAGTTGGTGAATCGTTTCAGCAGCAGCCTGGTGAATATCTGAAATGCTCCAGAAATAATCGAATCAGGTTGATTGTGATCCATGGTTTGAGATTGGTGACATCAGTCATACCCTGGATTTTCTGGAAAGCTGTCCATCACTCGAAAAGATATCCACACTTGCTGTACAATGTTACGACCAACATTCAACGAGCCGTGTGAAAAATGTGCTCTGCCAGGGTGGCAGATTGGCACACTCTGTGCCTCACAGCAAGAAGGATCCCTGTTCAATGCCTGGCTCTGGCGCCTTTCTGTGTGGATATTTGCGTGTTCTCCCCGTGTCCATGGGGGTTTTCCCCAAGCACTCCAGTTTCTCTCACAGCTAAAGAAGACATGCTGCCTAACTGAATTTCTCCCAGTACCTCATCTGTGATGGACTAGCGTCTCATCATAGGCATAGCTCAGCCTTGTACCCAGTGTCTGCCAGGATAGGCTCTGCCTCCCTGGGGCCATGTACAGGGGTTAACGTGGGCACTTATAACGATGATGATGTTTTCGCCCACCTGAGCCACACTTCCGTCCCTTGTCTGTCGCCGTCTGCTGCGACTCACGATCGTATGGAACCACAGGCCGAGAAGGAATCGTTGTTCAACTACAATCGGGCGGTTACCAACCTTGCTGGCCGGGCCAAGACCATTGTGCAGCTGAAGCCCAGGAACCCTGCGAATCCGGTGCAAACCCAGATCCCACTGAAAGCGCTGTGCGAGTTCAAGACAGAGGAGGTGAGCAGAGCGCGTCGTAGCGGACACTGACCACTCACCAGCCGACACGGCCGCTCAGTTAGGTTTTGTCGCATGGACAGAATGTGTCCATTCTTTACTGCTTCAGCAATACACTGGTAGTTTAGGGAGCCAGCACACTGATGTGTTAGAGAGCATATTGGCAGAATTTACAGCCGAGTGTCACTTTTTGATGATAATCAGCCATAGGCTTCATTGTGCAACTTAACCCAACTCAGAAGTACTTTATTGTGGATACTATTGGTCACGAAAGCCTTTCTGTTTTAACTTGAGATCGATCATTTAAAGCGTGAAGTGCAGTCTCATTTGTTGGGCCCTACATACAATATATTCTTGATTTTGTTTCAGTGCCACTGGACAATCAGGGTAGTGTAGGAGGTGATGTATAAATGGGTATAGCAATTTCTATGGCTTAATACAGGTAGCTTATGATCACTCACCAAAAGCACACCCTGCCCCATCTCATCAGGTCTCAGAAGGTTAGCGTGCTTGGGCCTGGACAGTGCTTGTTTGGGTGAGCACCGCACATGCATGTTACGGGCTGCTGGCGCACCACGCGGTGAGCAGCGGAAGGCCCCGCAGCATAATCTGAACGGTTGCGAACTTCTGTCCAGAAACAACCCCCGGTTTACGTCGAGGATGCATTGCTGAAAGGTGCGACGAAAATCCAAACGGCATGAAGGAATTTTCTGCCATGTGGATGTGGGGGGTTGGTAGGGGCGGAGTGCGGAGTAGATGCAGGGTAGGTGGAGGTGAAGGCTGAGGAAGCAGCGGATACGAGAGAGGTTGGATGCTGCTGCCAGCGACGTTAATGTGGGTCGAGGTGACAGGAGTCGGGTAGTGGTATTAATATAGTGACGGGACGTAGTTAGGAAAAGACTTAAAATGGAGGAAGATATAAATTGAGGTATTATTGTACCTCCACGTCTGTGGTCCCCACCATCACCAACCCACATTGACCAGCATCGTGAAGTGTTGTCAATAAACGTCCGTGACCTGCACGTCACGCGGGAAGTCCTCACATGGCAGTGGCTTGAACAAGAGCCGTTGACGTACGTGCTGATCATTGTCCAATCCCTCTGAACGTATGCAGGTCTTGATAAAACCCAACGACCAGTGCATCCTGAAAAACAACTCCAACCGCATCAAGTGGAAGGGAATTGGGCCCGGAGGTCGAGACATTGATCTGCTCTCACTCTGCTTCGAAGTGCCACCTCCTAACCAGGACGCGATGGAGGTCGCCAATCGGTAAGCCGGAGTTCAGAGTTCACCGCGATTCCCCACCACGATTCACCGAATAACCGGTGACGCGCTCGCCAGCGGTCGGTTGGCTCTCCGGCAGTCTGTTGCTACTACCGACACTACCCTTCCTGTGATTCCTTTACATTTGTTTAGGATGCTATCAGCCAGACCAACTGGCTCATGTCACACTGTGTTCGACCGCCACAATGGAGGTCAAACGCTTCTCCTTCTGCTGCTTGCTTCGAACTACCTGACTTTGTAATTCCCTCGTATAGTCTCTTTTCATAGGGTCCTTATGATTGTTTAAAAAAAAAACTTGCTCAATTCAAATAACGTGTTAACTCTTTGTCACTTACAACTTTGAGAGTGCTGTTCGTTGCTGACCACTTCATGGTTTGGGCCTTTGGGCCCTGAGCTCAGCGATTTTTGTTAAAAGAGGCTTGGGTGAGCGATTAATATTGCCATTGTACCTCGTGTTACTGCTCATGTCTGGGGCGGTGAGTAGCGCCGTTCACTCACAGCAAAAATAACCTGGATTCGATTCCAGGCTGGGATGCCTTTCTCTGTGGAGCTTGCTTGATCGCGGACAGCATGGTGGCGCAGTGAGTAGCGCTGTCGCCTCACAGCAAGAAGGTCCCGGGTTCGAATCTTGGCTCGGGTGCATTTCTATGTGGAGTTTGCATGCTCTCCCCGTGTCTGCATGGGTTTTCGCCGGGCACTCCGGTTTCCTCCCACAGTCCAAAAAACATGCTGCTGCATAGGTTAATTGGCTTGCAGACTAAATTGCCTTCAGTGGCCGGTGATGGACTCGCGTACCATCGTGGGTATATCCCTGCCTTGCGCCCTGTGTTTGCCGGGATAGGCTCCGGCTCACCGCAACCCTGTACAGGACTAAGCGGTTTCTGACAATGAGATGAGATGAGCTTGCTTGATCGCCTCGTGTTAATGTTGTTTTTCCCCACGTGCTATGGGAGAACTCCAGTTTCCTCCCACAGTCCAAAGACACACTGCCACTAGGTTAATTGGCATGACTTGAAAAAATGCACCTAGTACCTTGCAATGGACTGGCATCCTATCCCGGGCATAGCCCTCCCTTGCGCCCAGTGTCTGCTGGAATAGACTGCAGCTCGTCACGACCCTGTACAGGATTAATCGAGTGCAGATAATGACGCTGATGTAATGCTCACTCTTCTCTGCCACTCGCCGCGCGCAGAATTGACAAACTCAACCAAGGCAACATGACGCTGTGGCAGCAGGTGACCATCAATCTGCGGTGCCTCATCTACTGGAAGTATCTGCTGCGGGACATGGAGACCGTCCGTTCGTGGAGCCTGGAGCACGTGCGTGACCACAGACACTGCCTCCTAATCTCGGCCAATTTCACAATCCCACATCTGGAGCCTTGAAAGTTCACTGCGTGCATTCTGCTGTAATAATTAATAGAAAGCTGTCCCTTGTTTTGGATGACTCACGATGTTTCCCAGGATATTTCAGTCAGTTTGTGTTTAAGCTGTAAGGAACCTTGGGGCTATGTAGCACTTTTTAACAGTTGTCCATCGGGGAGGGGTAAACAAGTTACAACATCTCAGAGCAGTGATGACAATTTGGTTAGGACATTAAGTCTAGGCAGCAATCTTGGACTGTGGGAGAAAACCGGAGTACCCGATGAAAATCAATGTGGACACGGTGCAATTATGCAAATTCCACATAGAAAGGCACCCGAGCCAAGAATCGAAGCCGGAATCTTCATCCTGTAGGGCAGCAGCTCTGCTCATCGTACAGCCATCACACAACATTTCGACGTGTCATCGTCTGTTTCTGGGAATTAATTTCTTGCTGAATATTTCCAGCTCACTGGGAATCCAGAATGGGCATATGACTAACTGCAGTCAGCAAAAGCTCGACTGGATGTGTTGTGCGAGTATATGTTTGATTGCAGGCCTGGACAGAGCTGGCCCCGAATGAAAACATGTTTTAGCATCTGTACCTGGAGATGAAATTATATTCACTGTATTTTAGGGTTAGAATTTGCCAAAAATGGGTGTTCGCAAAGAGAGACCCGCTGAAATAACTTCAGAAATAGAAATGTCTTCTGAGCTGGTCTCTGGCACCAGATACTTTCAGAGTTAGGAATGGGAAATAATTTTATGTGCTGGCACAATGCTGGTACCTTATTTGTAATATATAGGGGGATAAAATGAGCAAATCCTGACAATAGCTAAGACAAATTTATTGTGTAGAATGTATAAAGTGTAAGGAGTTAAGTCTTCGCATTTGGTGTATTAAATAACATAATTTCCATTGTGCTTGCTTAATCAAAAAGTAGTGTCTTTGTATCGAATAAAAATGTTAAAATAAATGTTTCTACATTACTAATTATAATCTTTTGCAGGTGCTCGGTTAGAGAACTTTCAGAGTGCTAATATAGCATCAGGTGCATGGTATCGAAGCATATTGTTTAAATGCTCCTCTTGTGCTTTGCAGAAGCCTTCTCCTGAGGAGTACATGCGTGTCATGCAAGACCTGGAGTCCAACTATGAAGAGTTCCGTAGAATGAGCCAGGATTCGCAGGTGCGTGCGTAACTTTAATTCGAAGACTTTCCGTGTTATCCACTCTTCCTCTCCTAGGTACCATATCCTACAGGACGTTGGTGACAATTGTCTTCCACAAATCTCTGCTCTTTGAACATTCTGTTCACGTGACAAGAACCTGACTAATTGGCTGTCGGGTGGTGGAGGGTTTACGACACAGTTTTTATTTGCGTGAACTAACCCACAAAATTATTTTTTGACGTGCGTGTGTTGATGTCGTGCAGCGTCTTTTCCATCAGTTAACTCGTAGCACGTGGGTGTGCTTATGTACGTTTTCATTGCTCGATTTATAAGAATTGCTCCGCAGACCTGATCTTTTGTGATGGCCGCGGCGAGCATTTCTCCTGTGTCATTTTACCTTACCAAGTTGAGAGATGTATCTCTTATGTGAAGGTAGTGTGTTAAAATGTGCATGAAAAATAGAAACCCAGGTAACGTTTTTTTAAGTATTCGTTATTGATTTCGGGAAGTTTTTTCAAAATAAATTTGCAGATGCTTTCATCCGTGAAATTCTTGCTGAGCCTTAAGATTTTTTTCAACATCCAATGTTATAATGTTTGTCCAATCCCATGATCATCATGGCGCAATCCTGCTAGAAATGTTCTGGCTTCAGATGTATGTGTATATGCGCTTGTGGCACGCATCTGTATATCCCAGCGCTCTAGGGGACAGATGTCAGTGAAACTGCCAAACCTGTTGGGTGCTGAGTTCGCCATCTCCTGGTTTGCTAGAGTATGGCAGCACAGCACGGCAGATTCACCTCCATTAGTATAATTCTGTCGCACCAGGGGATTGAGCGTTGCACCTTCACACGAGTGTTTGCTTTTTCTGTGGGTGCTCCGACATCCTCTGATACGTGTGACCTCTCTTTAATATCATTTGTAAACATATTTGTATAGGGCCACAGAGCTCGGGCGATTGTTTCCCCCGGGTTCTGACCGCGTTACGTCTGGGGGTCGCCTGCTCCCCTGAATAATTATTGTCTCTCCGCAACTGTGAACTTTACTGGGTGTGCGTGCGCTCGCACGTCTGCGCACCACTCCCGATCTGTTGTTGCAGTTCTTCGGACCCAACGACCTGAAACAACTGCACCGCGACTACACGGGCACCGTGCAGCACTACAACGACGTCGTGGGGCTCTGGGAAGGAGCCGCCAAAAATACGGGGCAGGCGGCGACGCAGGTGCCGGACACGGGGAGAATAGAGGTGGATGAGGTGGTGGTGGTGGAGGACCAAATTAACCTCAACACCTCCATGGAATTCGGTGAGAGGTCTGCCGTGTTGTGTCCTCTGCTCGCTTCTCTGTGCCACTCACGGCCATCGTCATCGTTATCATTAATTTACTCACAAAAGTTTAGGGGTGGCACGGTAGCGCAGTGAGTAGCGCCGCTGCCTCACAGCAGGAATGTCCTGGGTTGTATTCCTGGCTCAGGTGCCACTTTTTCCTGCGCAGAGTTTCCACGTTCTGCCGGTGTCCACGTGGGTTTTTTTCTGGTCACAGTCCAAAGACATGAAGCTTAGATTAGTTGACCTGATCCGTTTGCCTCCAGTGTCCTGCAATGGACTGGCATCCCATCATGGGCATAACGTTGCTTTGCTCCCTGTGTCTCCCGAGATAGGCTCCGGCCCTCCCATGACGCTGTACAGGCTTAAGTGGCCACTCGTAATGATGATAACGATAAGGATAATGTACAGCTATTTGTCAATCCACTGCTAGATGAAGGCCTCCCTCCATTGTCAGTGATGGTGTTTGTTTGACCATGCATCATCACGATGGTCAGTGTGGGGGTTGTTAACAGCAGTGGATGGAAAGAGTATTGTAGCTGCCCATGTCTGGTTTAGCCATCACTTTCCACTGATTAATGTCGTGGCAGAGAATTGATCTTGTCACCATATTCATTGTGCAATGTGCCAATAACTGACTCTGCTCAAGTTTGTCGTAAGTTTAATTTTAATGGGTTATAATGACGAGCATTAGAAAGAATTATTTTTGACTATTATTCGTAGTAATTAAGTATTTTTGGTTGGATCACATGAAAGAAAGTGTGAAAGTCTTCATGTTAAATTTACAAGACTATTCAGTTCTGCGTTTATATTAATGCATTTTTCTGAATACAGATTTGAGGAAATATTTTGATGTTGCTTTGAAGAGTTTTAATGAGAGTTTGCCTTCTTGCTGCATTCTTGTTATAATGTTTGTCACTGTCTTGTAAATGGTTTACATAACATCTGTATAATTTACAGAATTAAGACCATTTTGCTTACAAGAGCATGGAAGACTGCTCCAGTTTCCACTGAATCAGATGGGTTTTTTACGGTCAATTAAAGTCAGGAACAATTTTAATTTGTACTAATTTGTCTCTTCTAAGATCTGGAATGGTACTACTATCAGTGGCCATAATCATACTGTCAGCCAGATCCTAGGAAAGATACATTTGCTTAAAATACAATTATGCAGGCTCGATACATTATCGTGTCAGCTGCCAAAAGACGAACTCTCCGAGATGAAAATCTACAGCTGGGCATTGCAATAATTGATTTTTAAAATGTTGATTTTCAAAGCACCTTTTACCCAAAGGCCGTAAAGCGCTGAGGTGCCATGTGAGGCGATTTGCTTTTTTGAGTAATTTAAGCACTGTGTAAACACATTCCTGTTCTTTTTTTGTATAAAACAAAAAAAAACCCGAGAGTGACGTAAAACAGTTGCATTAGTGTGCGGTAATAATTCTTATTATTGGTATGTGTAAGGATGTAGGTATTTCAAGTCTCTGTATACGAATGGTAGAACCCTGATGATGCCTCCCGACGTGGGAGGCGAAGGAGTGGGGAGGAGCGCTCGATGCGGCCATCCCGAAAGGACAGCCGCGGAGGGGAGTTCTCATTGTTGGTGTGTGTTGGTTGCTTGGCCGCGTTCTTACGAAGACGGCAGCAGTGAGGCGGATGAAGCCAGGCTGCGCAAGTTGGTGCTGCTCATTGGCAACTGGGAGGACTCGCTGTGGAACATCATACAGACGCCGCTCAAGGTTCAGAATCCAGTCCAAGACAGCGAGGATCGGCTGAACAACCTGCAGGTGAGACGCGGCTTCGAGTGAAAGGCCTTACTCGTCCTCACTGCCGCCAGGTCCCCGGTTGTTGAAAAGGCATACATGGTAGAACAAAATGTGTGCTAAAAGCAAACAGAAACCAACGTGCCTTGGACGATAGAGATATATAGGTAGATGTTTATTATTACAGCAGCATGTGCTCTGTGAGCTTGCAAACTGTAGATGCGAGATTCCTGAGCGGTTTGGAACTTCCATTGTTCAGAACTCTGCCACGCACCCTATAATTTTCACTCGCCCCATAGAATGTGATTGGCTGACGCGGGGTCAATCAGTTTTTAAGCTGGAAGGACTGTTGAGGCATGTCGCTGTTTTAACAGTTGTACAGTGGGGAGGAATAATCAAGTTGCAACATCTCAGGGCACCTGGGTCAGTTTCGTTAGGACGGTTAACTTAGGCAGCATGTTTTTGGACTCTGGGAGGAAAATTGAGCATCCAGCGAAAAATCACACGCACACGGGGAGAACACGCAAACTCCACACAGAAAGGCACCCGAGCCCAGAATTGAACCTGGGCCCTTCTTGCTGTGAGGTAGCGGTGCTTCTCGCTGCACCGCCGTGCTGAGTCTGCGACAGCCCCCGCCAGCCCCCCTCATGATTATGCCAACCCCTGGCATGTGATTGGCTTACTGCTCAGTTCCACCGCATGTTCAGTGGTACCTTGTGCAGCGCTTCCTATGCGTGCCAATTAACAATCACAGTTGTTTAAGTGGTGCACGGGTAAAGGAGTAAAAGGGTACAGGCGCGGTACAGATATCGCTTGCTCGTAACACTGCTAACGGAAGGGACCTCCGCTAATGGGATCTCCTCAGCCACGCCGGCCGCAACCTGTTGGAAAAGTTTGGAGTTACCCACACATTGCCCCACCACTTACCATTAGTTAAATGATTAACTTACCCAGCTCCAGTGCTCAGGGCACGGTAGTGGATGGGGGAAGGGATTTACAAACCTTCCCAACTCTGGTGCTGGGAGATGGAATTGAATTCCTCGACATCCCCCCCATTGCAGCATCCCCTACGAGTACATAACTTACGATGAAACTGACGTACGGTGATGCCGCAGTATGCATGAGCGAGTTCCCTTTTCTCAGTTAATCTCTGTGGGAGAGAGTTATTAAACGCACATCCCAGAAGATATTTTTTTTTTCTTGCCAAAACCTTGCAATCATAAACCAAGCCAAACGTTTCTGGTGATGAACTCCGTGATTTATGTGATTTTTGGCAGATGACTCAAGGCAGCCGGTCCTGACATTGGAGTATTTTGAGTCTTGTGGTTTCAAGCTCGTGAAGCCGCACCCAAATCTTACATATGGCAGATTTAATTACATGCGGTTATAATGTTATTATATATTTATATACATATTATTAAAAAAAAACTTTCAAAAGGCTTTTTTTTTACAGAAAGAAACTTTGCTGGTTATTTCAACTGTTGTGCTGGGAGTTTGATTAAAGATTCAATGGTTGTATCCATTAAACCATAAAATCTGAGACCATACCAATCTGATAAACGCAGCATCTTCGCGACAGCCTTCGTGCGAATCCCAAACGTACTGTTATCTTGGGCGGGAAGCGAAACGTCGTAAAGGAGAGAGGGGGAGCACTCGATAGGGCTTTCCCGAAAGAACAGCTTTGGAAAGCAATCGCCTTGCATCGAGCCATGACAGACAAGCCTCCATCGGAACATGAATGATTGCTTCGAAAATCTGCTCTCTCGGGACAGCCGCGTCCATCGCTCCCTCTCCCTCCATCGCGACGTTTCACCTCCTGTAATAGGCATCCACCGGCGCGGACTATGAATGCTTTGTTATTTTCTTGTCCACGCTGCATGAAAGCAGTGTGTCCATGCGAGTCATTGCATACGAATGTATCTGCATCTGGTCTTCACCAGCAGCAGAATCAACGCACGCGTTTTGAATTGCAATCAGATTTTTAAAACGTGACTTAATGTTAATGGCCCCAATGCCCGCTAACCAGGACTTTTTATTTTTTTTTTTAAACTAGGCTCTGATGCAGTCCCTGGATGGAATGGGAGGACAGCTGGACGCCTTGAGCCAGAATCCGGCCATCGCGCAGCACAGTGACTTCATCAGCCTGGTGCAGAAGTACAAGCCGCTGCATGAGCTATCAGCTCAGTGCTTTGAGGAGTGAGGACCACTTATGCAGACGCACACACGCATCCACCCCATGCAAACGTGCACACGTGCAGATTTCGATGCTTGCACAGCCAAGCTCATGCATGAAGACAACGCAAGTACTTGGCACGCCATGAATACCTTGTGCAATTATTTGTAAAGGCCACGCAGTACCTCCCGCGTGCCTCCAGCTCGATTCCTGGCTCAGGTGCCTCTTTGTGTGGCGTTTGCATGGTCTGCCCATGTCCGCGTAGGTTTTCGCCAGGTGTTACGGTTTCCTCCAGCTGTCTAAAGAAATGTTGTCTAGGTTAATATACCTGACTGAATTGCCCCCCCAATACCCTGTAATTGATTGGTGTTCACTCCTGGTATAGCCCTTCCTTGCGCTTGTATCTGCCAAGATTGGCTCGAGCAGCCTGTGATCCGGTAGTGCAGGGATTCTCATTATTTGCACTACAAAGCCCAAATGGCCCAGTTAGCAATGGTTT
>JAZEWT010000008.1:7209611-7229569 GCA_036362905.1 Mordacia mordax | reverse complement strand
GTCCGGTCGTTGTTCTAAAACAACGGACCAGCAACCACGAAAGCCCGCTCGGCGAAATCTGTGCCATGTGGTGAGATCGCCAGGCAGTAGGCGTCACAGTGGTTACAGGGTAAGGTGTCGGCGCAGTCATCTTGATTTCCTTGAATAAAAAATAAAAATGTATGGGTGTCTCTCAGCCTCGTCTGCTAGTTTTCGGGAGAGCGTCCGGACACCCACGGCATCCAGGGTGTCTCGTCTCTACGCCCGTGTTGCGTGTCATCTCCCACTCGCCGCCCATGCTGCACAGTGGCCCCTGCCCCGTGCCGTAGGGGACAATCCGGCTAATTCCTGCAGCAAGTAAACAGTGTCCTTGGCCGTGGTAGTGGTGATGGAAAAACAGCGACCGATTACCCTGTTCATTGAGCTGTGGTTTTTGTATCATCATTATCAATGCCCGCTTAATCCTGTCCACCATCGTGGGGGACTGGAGCCTGTCCCTCCAGGCAGAGGGCGCAAGGCATGGCTATACCCAGGATGTGGTGCCAGTACATTGCAGGGCACTGGGGGGGTAATTTATTCAGCAGGCCATTTGACCAAGGCAGTAACGTATCTTTGTTCGGTGGGAGTTAACCAGAGTACCCTGCAAAAACCGGTTTTTGTGTAGGTGAACGAATAAAGGAAGAAGTGACCGATCCGCCATCGGAACGAGTGTCCAAAGTGAATAGGCGAGTCGTGAATCGTCAATCGACCGAACCAGCTGCCATTGACAAACCCGAAACACTGCTCGGAGCTTACAGGTTGACCCCGATCGATCCGCATCCCCTCCCCCTCCTCCCGCAGCAATGGCAGTCGGAGCTGGAGCAGAAGCAGCGTCTGTTCCGCCGCATGCACGAGGAGCTGCCGCGCGCCGAGTCCGTGAACGTGAAGCTGAACCAGCAGCACAGTCTCCAGTACCCGGACGTGCAGCCGTACAGCGACCGCGCACACTCCCTGCACGAGCGGGGCCAGCGAGTGCAGGCGCAGATCGGCCTCCGGTAAGGGAGCCGCGCTCGTCCGCCCCGCGAGGCGCATTCGCCGCGAGCGCGACGCACGGCGCCCGCGTTGGCCCGCGAGCGCCATGCGTCGCGCTCGCGACGAATGCCCCCGCGGCGTTAGCCGGGGCGGCCGGGTTCTAAACCTGCGGGCGTCCGCGGCGAGCGGCACCGTAGCACTAGCGCGGGGCGGCGCGGCGGTGCAGCAGTGACGTCCGCGCCTCGGGCACCTCTCTACGTTTGTGTGTTCTCTCCCCCTATTCTGTACAGGTTTCCTCTGGGTTCTTCAAGTTTCTCCAACAACTGAAGGAGCATTAATGAATTAATTACTTGGGTGACACCATTGTAATATATAGGGCTGCAGTATCTTGTGGCTGCCTGAACCCTACCTCTCTTTCTTGCAGCGCCTTGGGATCTCTGCATGAAAGGTGCCGCTGTACAAATGTTTTTCATTGTAATTAAATTAATATTATTTTTTATGATCATTACCAACTTTCCAAATTAACAATCAAATGGTACAACTTTTTACTTTTTTAGTTTACAATCATCTGGACGTTAATTCTCTCTTTTTAAATAAAACCTGGGAATTGAATTGCACCTTCATCCAACACGAGTGTAGTTTTACAAAAGGATGATTGCTCTCCATAGCTGTTCTTTGGGGATAGCCGTGTCGAGTGTTCCTCCTCCCTTCTTCGGGATGTTTCGCCTCCCGCGGAAGCATCACCAGGGCGGTTCTGGGTTTACCAGCTGCCTGACGACACTAAAACTGTCACGACAGAGAAACCGGGAACACTCGACACGGCTCTCTTGAAACAACCGCAATCGAGAGCAGTTCTGCATCGAGCCGTGACAAATCTGCATCAGTAATTCATTTTTTTAAATGTAAATATAAAAAGGTGGTGGTTGAACAAGATACAGCCTCTTCACCCTCTTGTCTGCTCTTGTCCTCTGGCCAGGGGGCTGGGAGTGCGTGTGTGTGCGGTCGCTGGCGGTTCAACGATGAGCTTGCGACTGCTCCCGACATGTTTGCTGCAGTACAATATATCCCAGAGCACTTTTCCTTTCCAAACGAATAAACTGGCATGTGTCAAAAGGCGAGAGAGTAGGAGGTTGGGGGTTGGGGCGGTACGAGGCTGTTCAGACCTCTGATTCCTGTCTGCATTCTGCCAGGTCAAGTCAAATGCAGACGCTGCGTCATATGCTCACCTCGTTTTAATTGGAAAATGTGTATACAATGCAGACCCGTGTTAGTTGTTAGTGTCTTTAGTTCTTTGAACGTGGCCAGTGGCATTTTTTCAGAGTTTATTTGATGTGAAGAGTTAATACAAGTTTGCGCAGTTAGTAGCGTTGTCGCCTCACAGCAAAAAGATCCCGGCTTCTAATTTCAGCTCGGGTGCTTTTCTGTCTGTTCTGTCCCCGTGTCTGTGTGGGTTTTCGCCGGATTCTCCGGTTTCCTCCCACAGTCCAGAGACACGCTGCTGCCGAGGTTAATTGGCCTGCTGTGTAAATTGTCCCCAGTTCCCTCCGAAGTACTGGCGTTTACATCATGCGTATAGCGCAGCCTTGCACCCCCAGTCTGTCAGGCTAGGCTCTGGCCCCCTGCAATTTTGTACAGAATTAAGCAGGTATTGATAATGATTATGAGTCTTATGCCTAAATCTCTGCATGGGACAAATTACACAGAAAGCACCCTCCTTTATTTTACTCTACACTCAATATACCGATGTAGGTTTTCACGGCTCGAAGGAGAGAGGGGGAGCCCTCGAAGCGGTTATCCAGAAAGAACTACTTCTGAAAGCAATTATAATTAAACTCAACGTATAGTCTTTTCCTCAATCACCCATAATTAATCACAAACTCCCTATACCATGAAATTGATTTGCATACTCAGCCCAGGCTTATAATGGTTTATTTCAGTTGGTTTTCAAATGCCATACGATAGGTAAAATGCAATTATTACAGGTGTTTTAAGATCTTAACACCTTTATAATTGCCAGAAATGGTAAAAACCTGTTCTTCTTATTACATATGTACACTGGCCAAAAGTACCCATAGCTTAAACAGCTCCACCTGAGCTACTAAGCATTGATATTGCATTGTCCTAGAGCTGACTGCCTTTTGGCATCATCTGGCTGACACTGTCAATCAGGCTCAAAAGAAAGCCATGTCTGGTGTAGGCCAATCAGTTCGAAGGACAATGCATATGTTATCAAAGCATCCTGTTTGCATATTTTGCCACAAGTATGTGTGTGGATTTTGCAAACTAGACACATTGCGAAATGTGTCTATTGTGGTGTTTTAAGATCTTAACACCTTTATAATTGCCAGAAATGGTAAAAACCTGTTCTACTTATTACGATAGGTAAAATGTTTATTATTACAGCAGAATATACTCAGTTATCCTACAAGCTCTGGATGCGGAGCGCCTGTGATACAACAAACGTTCGAAGAGGAACAGAAAGAGCAATATCAACGATGCAACCTGCCGAGGTTTAGGCTAATTACAAAATGCAGACAAGGTCGGTGGTCGACGCACACCGTGTGTGCGCAGCATAATTGTGTGAAAGCTGTTTCGTAAGAAACCGTAAGCGAGGGCGTTCCTGTATCGCTGATGAAGCAAATTAATTCAAGGCCTGTCTAATAATGTCTGCTTGGTTAAGCATTTTAATTTAAAACATATATTTTAACAATTCATAACGTGCACAGCATTTGTGCCGTGATCGAAAGTAAAGTATTAATTAGACAGGAGAATGACTTGAAGATGAGGAAACCACAAGAGATTTGGGGGTGTGGTGCCTTTAGTTATGGGAGGAAACTGGAAAAGCCAGAGATAACCCACAAACTCCACTTCTGTGTGAAGTTTGTATGTTCTGCCATTATTCTGCGTGGGGTCCTTGTGTGTAGTGCGTTGATAGTCTCAGATCCAATCACCATTGATTGCCAGACGAAGATAAAGATCCCCCATATAAAAGCGCTTTAGAAATGCAAATATTATTATTGTATAGCCTTGTGAAACTGTGCTGTCAAGCGCTGTTAGCGGGCACCTGTTAACGCCAGCACGGCGCAGGAGGGGGTGGGTGGCCAGTACCATGCCCAGCCACTTTTGCTTCCGTAGTGCTAATGTTAACACACTGCACTAGGTGCTCACTTGAGGCCGAGCCGACCTGGGGGAGGCCCAGAACCGATGATTTTGTGCACTAGACAACGCAATTGTGACTGCATCCGAAAGTGGAAATGTGAACAATTTGAGTCACCTGTTATGCATTGCATAGAAAGGTAGTGTGCCAAAGGTGCATCGTTTACTCACAAACAGTTAATTCTATTTTTTAAAAATGTAGCCTAGCAGGCTTTCATAACCTGCTTCAAAAGTTCCGGGATTGCCTGAGGTGCACGCCGTGGGTCAAATGCAAAGCAGTTTAGAATTAAAATAGCATAGACTGTTTATGGTGTTGGGTGGCGCGGCTCCAGTGCTTTACGTTCAGCCACAACACATCACCAGCGCTCTATTTTCTCTGCACAACACCAAGGCTCTTGCGTCAAATTGCCCGCGTCATTCCCCACTTACTCTTTACTCTTCTGACACGTTAACACCAATTCAGCGTTAAATTCCTACTTTTCCACCAGTACCAACCAACCCTCTTCAGCACGCTGCCACATTCACCCGTGGAAGAAATCCAGGTTTCAAGCGGTTATGTCGGTAAAAAAACGTCTTCAACTAGAGATGTCACATGAACGAGTTATACACTTAGCACAAGATTGCCCGTAGGGTGGATACTCTGCTAATATATATAATAAGCACGCTCACAATTTATAAACCGTGCAAATTCCATTGAGAGGGGGACGCTCAGCCTAGCGGTCAGCCAGCGCCTACGCAGCAGACGCTGTCCTATATTATGATGTCAGCGGCCAATTCATTAATGAGGGATTTTTTTGTTGTTGTGAAAAGAAACCGGAGGACCCCGAGAAAACCCATGTAGATCAAGAGGGAGAACAAGCCGACTGTCAGCAATAGGGTGCCCAAGGCGAGCGATGAACCGCCTGGGACAGGACCGTCTTTCTGGAACACGCGCTTATAACACACTGTACCACTCCGTCGCACATTAATACTTCATTATTTATTTAGCAGTACTTGTTACCTGTTTAATTCCCAGCCACTGGTTTTCTCCCACCATCCAAAGACACGTTCTGGATGGCGGGAGTATATTGCCCCCAAAAAAGTGCCCTGCGACATATTGGCGTCACATTCTGTGTATAGCCTGTCTTGCACCCTCTGTCTGCCGGGATAGGCTCTGGCCCCCGTCTACCCTGCAGAGGACTAAGTGGGCACTGTTACTTGACTGACCGTTAACATCAGTGAGAGAGAGAGCCTGGCCTGAGCCCCCTCCTTTATCAGCTTGCACCAGAGTGCTTGGTCCAACGATCCACATGACCGGCATCTAAAGCAGAGCTCTCCTGCGCTCTGCCGGTAGTGCCCCACAATCCCTGCTGCTCGACGCCAGCCTGGCGGCACTCCGGGAAACTTGCGAGCGACGACTAATGCAGGCCCGCTCGCCCTTCCCACCCCCCCCCGCCCGTCCCCCGCTGTGCTTGCCGCGCTCTCCCGGCAGCCTGAAGGAGATGGAGAAGCTGACTGGGCTCATCCGGCCGTACCGCGACAGCCGGAACTGGCTGGACGGCTGGCTCGACGAGGCGCTGTTCAAGCAGCAGCAGCTGGAGGCCGTGCAGCCGTCCAACAGCCAGGAGCTGACGGAACAGCTCACCCAGCAGAAGGTGCGGCTGCGCGGGTGTCTTGCGGTCGTGCCGTATGGGGAGTGATGGTGCAGCGGTAAGCGCGCTGTGCTACGAACCCGGCGGCACGGTGGCACAGTGGGTAATAATGCAACCTCACAGCAAGGAGGCCCTGGGTTCGGGAACGTTTCTGTGTGGAGTCCGCACGTTCTCCCCATGTCCGCATGGATTTTCACTGGATACCTTAGTTTTCTCACACAATTCAAAGACATGCTGCCTAAGCTAATTATTCTGACTAAATTGCTGTGGTGCCCTGAGTTGTTGTAACTTGACTTAACCCTCTCCGCTGGAAAACTGTTGAAAGAGCTGCATAGCTCAACGAGGCCTTCCAGCTTAAATTTAATCTGACTGATTGACCTAAGTTCCACTCAAACTCATGACCAATACCAGTGACGATTATCTGAACCAGTCCTGGGCCTTCCCTTGGCCAACTCAGCCTCAATTGAGTACCTGGTGTGGTGTGTAAAAATCGCCATTGGGGAGACAAGGGCAGCGAGGTGTGGTGCTGATCACCCACCCTTTGTGGGCATTGCCAGCTTTCATAAGTGCTCCCTGACAGCAGTTGACCCTACAATCGGGTAAAGCTATATTGGGGACCTGTGTCTTCTTTGTCAATGTGCTGATGATGTTTGGCTCTAGGACGTCTTGCCCTATCATGCTGGGTGTTGTTTGGAGTGATGTCTGTTGGTTCGCACCACGTACTGGCAGCTTCAAAGAGGAAGAGTTGGTTGGTTTTCAAGTTTCTAAACTTAATATCAGAGATATTGACCTAAACAGCTGCAGGGGTTGCACCAGTACTGCCCAGACGTAATCACAAATGAAGTGACCTCTCGCTTGAAAAAACTCTAAATCATTCCAGAAATACATTTGGGGTAATTGCATGGAACGTAATTGTCCGTAGCTTTTACGGTGGCTCTGACACACAAACGGAACATAATGCGTTAACGTTGTCATCCCAGTGTGGATGACAATGTCCGTTCGTCAGAGTTTGATGGAAGCCATGGCTTTAGCATTTCTAGCACATCAAGAAAAGTCGACAGATTAATTTTCTTTTCCTTCAATCACAGTCCTAAATGGTTGTGAAACTACGCCCATAAAGAAAGTGCTTCAAGGTTATACTTAGAACATACTACCTGCGTACTTAATTAACTATCTGCACTCATGCTACTTATGTTATGTATAAATGTCTATATATAGCGATGTCTTAGGAAATAATAATAATAATTGCACTTCGAGACCGCTTTTAACCCGAGGGTCACAAAGCGTTGTGCACAATAGTACTGTTATGAAGTTAAGCTTCCCTTAATCCCCCCAAATATTTAAACATAATAATAAATTACATTTCAAAATGCTTGTTTGATATTGAACTCAAGTTGCCGTCCTTTGAAATGAAAGTAGCGTAACAACGCAGAGGTATGTGACAACGGTTCAAATAACTCTTTTAGGAGCACGGATCACAAAAGCGTTATCAAAAGACGACACAAACGTTTCAGTTTCAAAGGCGAGCTACGATTTTCACGTGCCTTTCGTGCCCATTGCCGCCGCCGCCGCAGATATTGGTGACCGAGATTGAAGTGAACAAGCCCAAAGTGGACGATTGCCGCGAGTTTTCGGAGCGCTGCGTCGACATGGTGAAGGTACGGTCCGTCTGCGAGCGGGGCTGCCACCGCCATCGCTCGCGCCCTCTGCGTTGTGGGCTCACAAAGCGGTGCTCGTGTCCAGTGTCCACATCGGCTCGTGTGTTTCCTCGCCTCTCAACATGGGGCACCTCTAGAATCCGCTGCGGTTCTGTGATGCAGTGCATTAAGGTTAGGAATCTATAATTATGGACGAATTGGTCACATTGATGCTTGCTGCTTAAGGTGATCTGTTGTGTTTGGCTTCACACAGCTGCAGTGAAGCACTCTAATTTGTCATGTTAATGTCAAAATGTCAGATTATGTGGCTGTGCTTTGGCATGTTGTCTATATTGGTTGACAGGATGTGTGTGTTTTCGTTAAGCTTGGTAGTATTAATGTAATGATGTAGGTTTCTGTAGCTCGATATATAAAATTTGCTCTCCATAGCTGTTCTTTTGGGATAGCCGTGTCATGTGTTCTTGTAATTTCTTCCTTCATGACGTTTTGCCTCTAAAAAGCCGAATGATGCCTCCTCCTCCTGTGTGAAAGGCGAAACGTTGCGAAGGTTAAATAATGCTTAAATAATGCACCGAGTCACCGTGGCTTGCATCACTTCTCTCATCAACTATTCCAATGCTCTTGTTGTGGTCCAGCCAAGGGGGACCCCGTTAATATCTGTCCCTATATCCTGCAAAGGAAATAATGAACGAGTCTGCAGGTGGGCATGGGTCTGACGGTATTGGAGTGATGTTTCTACGTACATTTCTCCAAATTAGTTTCATGTGCCCCTTCCTTCCACCCCCTTCCAGTGCATCACAATCTTATTGTGGTGGATGGGTTTGCGTGCTGCAATGAACCCCAGAGCTATGTGACCCAGAGTCCCAGTACTCCTGCTAGGGTCTCCATTGGTGAACAGGTTCTTGTGGTAGGTTCCAGACACGAAACGATCCGAAGACTCTCCGACAAAAGGATGTTGTCATTAGGAACCGGGCCAGCCTGGATACCAATTTCAAGGACAATGCGTACATTAATTATGAAATAAATTTGTTTGCATGTTTTAACATGCAAACAAAACCTGGCACCTTGTGAAAGGTGTCTATTTGTTGTTTAAAGCTCTTGATCTTTTCTCTTTTTATATCCTCTGGATACTGGCACTTTGAGTTGGCAACAACAGTTTTATTCGTTAAACATTATCATCATTATCAATACCCGCTTAATCCTATGCAGGGTCCCGGGGGGCCAGAGTCTATCCCGGCAGACAGAGGGCGCAAGGCATAGCTATGCCCAGGATGTGACGACAGTACATCACAGGACCTTTTTTTGTGGGGCAGTTTACTCAGTAGGCCAATTAACTTAGGTAGCATCGTGTCTTTGGACAGTGGGAGTAAACCGGGGTACCCGGAGAAAACCCACGCGGACACGGGACGAGAGAACGAGCAGACTCCGCGCGGAAAGGCGCCCCGTTTTTTTTTATGAGCTTCCTTTGAAACAGAATTGGCCACCGATAAAACCCCGGCCGGTAAACTCGGACCGCTCTGGTGACTCCCGCCCCCGTCTCCCCGCCGTGCGGCGCGCAGGACTACGAGGACCACCTCCAGACCTTCCGACTGTGGGTGGAGAAGTTCCACTCGTCTGCGATCACGCCACGAGAGCAGACGTCGCTCTCCGACACCGTTACCAAGGAGGTGCGAGCGCGTATGCACGGCTCGCGTGAGGGGGGGGGGTGGAGCGAGGAACGGCGCGCGCGGCGGTTAGCGTCCCCGCGCCGCGAACTCCGGCCGCGGAGTTCGAATCTCCGTTAGCAGTCGGTGTTGGTGAAGTATATCCGAAGCGGTCCTGGGCGTTCTGTTAGCCCAACTCGAGTGATCTCTTTGGGCAAAACGTGGTTTCGAAATGTCAATCATTGTTCTAGTGAAGTGAGAACCCGGTACATTGTGTAAATAATAGTGGAGGAGAGACAAAGGAGGATGAGCGTGGTGATGGCCACACTACACCGTCGAGCTCGTAGGAGCTTTCTAATAGCACTTGCCCCAACAGTCTGTTAAAGGCCATGCAGGGCATCTTTGTCAATGCATTCATCTTTTCTATGGCACTTCTGGGTACAGTACTATCACCCGGAAATTCGAAGTGTTACTGGCTTTGTGATTCTGCCCAGTGTGGGTTGGTGAGGGTGGGGAGCATAGATGAGGGGTCATAGTCCTGTACGACGGACTATGTTTCTGGACTGCCCACTACGCAATCCCACAGCAGCCAATATAACACCTGTTCGTTGCTTCGTAATTACTCGTCCAAGCACTATCTATGCTCAGCTCCACCTAGTTTTACAGGTTTAATGATAAGAGGAATGTTTGAATGATACCTTTGCAAATGTATTTGAATATCAGACAGACATTACATTATGTAACTTGCAAAATGTATTTTGCATCAGGACTGAAACGTGAAAATGTCAACCACTTTAACATGCATCAATTTAAAACCAAATTTCTTGCGACGCAATTATTAATTTGGACATTTTAAATGTTTTGTCGCCATAACGCCCGCGCGTAGTTTTGCTCGCGCTGGAGAGCTCTGTTGTTATTGTAAACCTGTTGTCGTTTCTCTGCGACCCTAGTACATGGACATCTACACGCGCTACACGGAGCTCCTTAACAAGACTAGCAACTACATCCGCCACATCAACAGCAAATCTGGCCAGTTCAAGGACAAGGAGGTAACGGTGATGTCACACATGTTCTACGTTGCTGCCGCTGACAGAAATAAGAATAGAGGATGGCAAGTTACATTGGGAGCTGAGAAACAGTGTTGTTAGTGTAATGATGCAGGTTTTTACGGCTTGATGCATGATGATTGCTTCGAAGAGCTGCTCTCTCTGGACAGCTGCGTCGATCGCTTCCTCTCTCCACCTCGCGATGTTTCGCCTCACACGTTAGAGGCAACCTCAGGCGCAGTGTCTCCAACGTGTGAGGCGAAACGTCGCGAGGTGGAGAGAGGAAGCGATCGACGCGGCTGTCCCGAGAGAGCAGCTTTTCGAAGCAGTCATCAGTGTTGTGAGTGGTAAAGGTACAGCTCTGCAATTGCATCCTCAAGCCTTTGCTGGCAGAAGGGACTCTACCAGACAGAGTTCTGGAGAGATCGTTTCGGAGCTATTCAGGCCTACACTGCCAGGCATCCTCAGGCGTAAGTCGGGCGTACAGTCGCGGTACGCCTGAGCATTCCCCCCAACGTGGGAGGCGAAACCTCGCGACGTTCAGAGGGGAAGCGCTCGACACGGCTGTCCCGAGCGAACAGCTTTGGAACGCAATCATCATGCACCGAGCCGTGATAGCATACAGCAATACATTGATAACGAATAACTTAAGTCGCTCTCATAAATGATCTTAGGTCAGTTTACCTGCCAATCAGCAACCTGATTGTGATCTGTTCGACAGTTTTCACGGGGAGCAAGTGACTTGGAGACGGTTCTCAAGAGGCTACTCGACTCGTTGAGGCAGAAGTACTCTGTGGACAAGTTCACCACCATCCCTCGGCTCGAAGCCCTTATTCAGGATTCAGTGGTAAGCATTCATTGCAGGAGTGTGTGGCTTTGACGTTTCATTCCTTAATCTGGAAGCTTCCGCCGGACTGAAGCCACTTTCATTCTCTCCCGTGGTCACACCGCCATGCTGGTCACGGTGTATGCTGATGGTGTTTGCCATTAGAGGAAATATCCAGTCCGCTTGCAAGCTCTGAACCTGGGATTCCTGCGATACAACAAAGATTACAACTAACCATTACTGTAGGTCAGCTGATGGCTTGGATACTTGTGAGTTTTAAAACAAGATTTTAGCTTTCTCTGTGTTGGAGGTGAGTGTTTTGGCGCTGTGTTTTGGATCACTTCGTGATTTTAGTTGTTGTTTTGTCTGGTGATTTTATATATTTTTTGCATTGGTTAGTTTGAATGTTTGTTGTGTAGCAGGAATCGCACATCCGGTTCTTGCAAGCTCACTGGGTATTTTCTGTTGTTATAATAAACATCTAATTTAGTCTAATTTTGTTTGTTCTAGATCGTGAAGGAAGAGATTGCAAAATACAAGCAGCCAGTCTATGACCTATCATCCAAGGCCACCACTGTAGATCAGAAGGAATCTGCAGAAAGGTAAGAAATTTACAATTATTTACAGTAGTTATTGCTCAAAAATATTAATCACCGCTTAAGAAATTTGCAATAAAAATTAATATTTTTTAAATGATAGGCCGTTTATTGCAATCCAGAGATTTGAGTGTGCTGTTTTGTATTGCAGTCCCATCGCCAAACATACACCGCTGTGTACAGAAATGTAATTTAAAAGCACCTCTGAACTTTTAAACATTAAGGCTGTTTTCCGCTAAGGTGACGTGCCGTTCATCGTCATTCACAAATTGGAGCGTGCCGCTTTATTTTCCGACCGCTTGTCTCCCATCGCTGCTTCCTTGTCGTTCAGAACTGGGCAGCTCTACCAGACCCTCCTCAACATGTGGCACCAGCAGCAGATCGACATGCAGAGCCTCCTGGGCTGGCTGCGTCTCCAGGAGGACATCAAGACCGTACGAGCCTGGAACCCGTCCTCCGTGAGTGATCGCCTTTCAGGCGCTGCTCCTCGCTCATGGCACTCGCCGCAAGAGTCTGTGGCTGGCAGGGGCGGGTGGATCTTTGTCTTGCGTTTAGCTCGTGGGGAGAGCGGTGGTGTAGCGGTTAGAGCGCGGCGCTACGAACCCGGAGACCCGAGTTCAAATCCCGCTCACGGTCAGCGGCGTCAACGGTTTACTGATCCGGTCCCTAGGCCTCCCCTAGGTCGACTCAGCCGCGGATGAGTACCTGGTGTGGTGTTCAAACAGTACCACTAGGGAGACAAAGGCGGCCCGGCATGATGCTGGCCACCAACCTCCCAGTGTATTGTGTCGACCTTCATAGGTGCCGCTCACTAACAGCACCTGACGGTAGAGTCTGTTAGCAGCTATACGGGGGATCTTTATTAATTAATGAGTCAGTTTCTATATAAGCTGGAAGGAACCGTTCAGCTATGAAGTTCTGTTAATAGTTGGCCGGGGGGGGGTGTTTAAGTACGTTAGTAGGTAACTGGGTCTATACCCGGGATGGGACGCCTGTCCATCAGAGAGCACCGGGGGCAAATTAGTCAGGAAAATTAACTTAGGGAGCAAGTTTTTGGACTATGTGAGAGGACACTGGAATACCAGGCAAAAACCTACAGCGGATACAGGGAGAGCATGCACACTCCACCTAGAAATTCACCCGGGCCGGGAATCGAACCCGAACGCTGTTTACTGTGTGGCGGCAACGCTACTCACCGCCGTGCCGCCGCGCTGCCATTTGTCGTGGCTTCTCACCTCGCTTCCGTGCCTGCAGTTCGAGCGGCTCAGCCCAGACGAGCACCGCGGCACCATGCGCAACCTGGACGTTCACTACGACGGCTTCCAGAGGCACCTGCACGGCTCCAAGGTGCTCGGGGCCGACGATCGCTCGAGGGCCGACGAGGACGTGCGGGCCTGCAAGCAGCACTACCAGATGCTGCTCGGACAGATTGAGAAAGGTGATTCCTCGCCGGGAGGGTGGAGGGGGGGCGGCGGGGAGCGACTGTAACTTGAACACACACCGGTGTGGATTTGTCACGGCTCGTTACGTGTGATGACAATTTGCTCCTTACAAGCTGTTGTTTCGGGATAGCCACATCGAGAGTTCCCCCACTCTGTCCTTTTGTACGTTGTTGCGTTGGTCAGTGCGGACGTTTGTTTTGTCCTCATGAATAATAGTCTCATCTCTCATTATCTGAAACCGCTTAATCGTATATAGGGTCACGGTGAGCCGGAGCCTATCCCGGAAACACAGGGCGTAAGGCAGGAATACACCCGACGACGGGACGCCAGTCCATCGCCGATGAATAATAGTAATAATTGCATTTATAGCTGTAATTATAGAGAAGCATATATTTGTAAAATCCCATATCTAGAGCCTCCAAAGCTTATTCGGGACACTCGATTGTGATTATCAATATCTCTCTACCCTTCGTGACGTTTCGTCTCGTACGTTGGGTGACTCGCCATGTTTCCCAGTATAATTTTCAGTCACTTAAATGTTTTACCGGTACGGTCATGTCGCAACACCCGTCTTCTCACCTCCACTCCTGGACTCCTTTATCTTCATGGGTCCCTTTGCGTGACTCTGACAATCACAGCTACTACCAATAATCTCAGACAACTTTAATCCTGAAATTAAAACCTGAACTAACGTTACAGCTACTCCTGCTGTATTGATGTAGGTTTTCACGGCTTGATGCACATGATTACTTCCAAACAGCTGCTCTTTTGGGATATCCGCTTCGATCGCTCCTCCTCTCCTTCGCGAAAGAGCAGCTTTTGAAAGCAATCAGCTACCGTTAACCCCCACACGGTGTAGATAATTCCAAAACAACGAGCACGGGTACAGTGACAACGGCAACACTGCCGCCCGCGTTTGTGCCCAAGGGAAACAAGACGACTCCGCTTGTCAGAGCCAAGTGGTAGGCCTGCAGCGCATCCTGCAGCTGCTGGAGAATTACGTGGAGCAAACGGTGCCCAAGGTCCGCACCCCGCTCGGGCACGACCCCGAGGGAGACCTGCGCCAGCGCACCGGCGATCAGGAGGTGGGCCCAGCCGTCGATCTTTGCGATAGCGACAGTTGCGCTTGCACGTGGCCCCTTCGTATAAATTGTCTTTCGCGGCGCGATGTGTGGGGTGCGTGGGAAGTGCTTGTAATCGCTACTTTTTCTAGATCGCTGTGGTGAGAGTTTCTCCTCTCTCCTTCACGATGTCTCCCCTCCCATATTGGAAGACATTCCCAGGTGGTGTGTATGCTGCCCAAGGATGCCTCGAAAAGTTGGAGCAATCAAGAGCAATTCTTATATATTCATATCTATTTACGTGTTAGTGCAAGTCGCTCACTTTCTCTTTAGTGTTTCTGTTAATGCCATGATAATTATATATATATTCAGTGGAAAGATTATGTGCCCGAGCTGACCTATGCTACAGGCATTACATTATGTAACATTTATGTATGCTTGTGCGATGCATGCAGTTTTTGCACAGATATTTATTTCATTGCTGCACCTTTATTTGTATTACTTTTGCCATTTTTGGTAGCCTCAGGTCAATCCTATAAAAGAGACTCACCCTGGTCTCTTAACTTCTCACCTGGCTAAATAACGTAACACGACTTACTGGCAACGCCACAGCTTGAAGGTGGGACCGTCCCGAGTTATGTTCATTTCACGACAGCGGAACACGTAATATTTAATTTTCAACGCTGTGCTTTAATCGGTTTAAAAGCGGAACAGCATCGAATGTGATGGGTTTTCCTTGTGCGGTCCTTCGCGACACGCTGAGACCATCTCCTGAGTTAACTGAACGTGTCTACAGCTCTAGACTTTGACATTGAGCCACTCAGTCTTACTCCTAGATGGCCCTTCTTCTCATCTAAGCTGAGAACAAAGAGCCTGCAGGCCGAGCTGGGGTCACACAGATTGGGCAGGACGCACCTTAGGTTTTAAGCGAAGCACTCAGGCTTAGCTGCACGCCAAGTGAGCAGTGAAGTAAACATTTACGGCTATATCTTGATTATAAAATATGGAGTCCGTGTGTTTTAGGATCGCATTGCGAACCTTTATTTTGTTTGGAAAAGGAGGCATTTTTTTATTTATGTGTGTCTTTGCAGAGAATCCACCTCGAGATCAAGAATCTCAAGGGTGAGGTGGAGCAAATCGGCCAAAGCTGTGGCCCCATCCTGAACCAAGCCAACCTCGGCCCCAGACAGGCCGAACTCCGATCCACCCTGAACAACGTCAAGCAGAAGGTTGACTCAGTGGGTAACCTCTCGGCTGCCTGCATCGAAGAGTGAGTCGGGCACAATGACGCGATGCCTACCGTGAGCATCGCTCTCTGGAGCTGCTCTTTTGGGATAGCTGTATCGAGCGTTCCACCTCTGTCCTTCGTCACGTGAAAGGAGAGAGGAGGAGTGCTAAACATGGCTATTTCTACAGAGCAGCTTCTGAGAGCATTTATCATTCATCGAGCCATGAAACCTCGCTTCACAACACTCCTACCATGTCCATCGATTATAAAGCACTTTTGGGTTGGGCCACATAATAAGTGTGTCATAAACCCACCTCCACCCACCACAGCTGATTAGTAACCAAACGTGTCAATTCTTTACCACTTCAGCACACAGGCTTGTTGGAGAACAAACCCGCATTTACAATGGGGTATGACGTTTTGCTCATAATGGTAATCAGCTTGACGTACCGTTCTCTCCGCAGTTCTATGCAGCGCTTTGTGACCCTCGGGTGAAAAGCCCTCTTAATGCAATTATTATTATTATTATCAGATGCATCCAACAAAGGTTCGTGTTAATTTCATGTCCACCCAGTTCATTGTTGTGACCTCTGAGCCACCCAGCCATCGTGTGTCAATCTCACAGCCGCTGTGTGCCTTGCGGTTCTGTCAGTCTCAAAGCTCTACAGCCGGTGGTACAGAACTGCAAGAATTTTGAGACGACCGTCGAGGATATGGAGATCCGTCTGCTGGAGGCAGACAACGTCCCCAACAGCGTGGATGAGGTGGAGACCTTCACAAAGCTCCTCAAGGTACCGCAGAAAACCAATACCGGTTCGGAAATTCTCAGCACACGCTTTGTGCTTCGAGTTGCAGAGATGTAAAGTGTTCATCGTCCAGCCTAAGGAGATGTATGGAGTAATACGTCAGAAATCTTTTGGTAGATGACCGTTGATTTATGTCACTGGAAAAAAGAACAACTGGAGGACAATATTTAACCTGCTGCATTTATTTCAAGAGATTGAAATTAAATAATGTTCCAGATAATCTTATGAGGGAATAGTGGTGGTGTTTTTAAGATTATGCTATTTTTCTTACATTGCATCCGTTCTTTGAATATTCTGTTTCGAGCATGGGTATTTATATTATTTGAATAAGACTTCGGGAAACAAGAACATATGGAAGCACGTTGAGCCTTTGTAGCAGTGAGGCGAAAATTAATACTTGATGTTTCAAACATCATTGGAGTCGTGAAATACCCAAAGTTAGTTTATGTTATTGTAAGTTATCACGGCTCCTTTGCGACTTTTCGCCTCCCACGTGAAAAGCATCGTCTGGCCTCTCCTCTGTGGGAGACGCGAGAAAGGGAGCCGGAAAACTCGACATTTCCATCGCGTAAGAACCGCTACGGAGAGCAGTTCCCATACCTCGAGCCGTGAAAACCTACTCGAGTACGTTTGGTCACCGTGTTTACAACGTGACGGCCAACTCGCCGAGGAGAGGGAGGGGCGCGGTGAAGTAGGGCTGCCGCCTCACAGCGAGAAGGGCCTGGGTTCAATTCCCGGCTCGGATGCCTTTCTGTGTTGCATTTGTACTTTCTCCCCATGTCCACGTGGGTTTTCGCCGGGCGCTCTGGTTTCTTCCCGCAGTTCTAGGTTAATTGTCCGAGCTAACTTGCTCCGGGTGTGCTGTGATAGACCGGCATCTAATCCCGGTTATATCGAACTAACCTGCTTACCCCACCCCGCTGGACAACTGTTAAAAACCGCTACGTAGCGCAACTTAAATCAAAGCGACCGACCGACGTGCCCGCGGTGCCCGCAGCAATGGCAGACCGAGCTGCAGCAGCAGAAGGCCTCGCAGACGGCCCTGGAGGGCCACGCGCAGCGCGCCAAGCTGGCCTCCGATCGGCTGCAGCGCGGCCACAACGAGCGCGACGTCAACGCGGAGCTGTACCAGGAGCGCGTGGAGGAGGTCGGCGCACGCTGGGTCGTCGTTCAGAACCAGATCCAGAGCCGGTGAGCGCCCCCGCCGCCGCCGCCGCCGACGACGACGACGCCGCCGTCCGCACCGGGTCTCGCCGCGTTCCTCGCCAAACAGTCTGGCCGCGGAACGGCATCGCCGCACCGTCTCACCGCCTCACAGTCGCAGTGCCTCACAGTCGCATCGCCTCACCGTCGCACCGTCTCAGTCACACCGCCTCACAGTCTCACAGTCACACAGTCACACTGCCTCACCGCCTCACAGTCACACCGCCTCACTGTCACACAGTCACACTGTCACACTGCCTCACTATCACACCGCCTCAGTCACACAGTCACACTGCCTCACTGTCACACCGCCTCAGTCACACCGCCTCACAATCACACAGTCACACAGTCACACAGTTACACCGCCTCACCGCCTCAGTCACACCGCCTCACCGCCTCAGTCACACCGCCTCACCGTCTCACAGTTACACCGCCTCACTGCCTCACAGTCGCACCACCTCACAGTCTCACAGTCTCACCGCCTCACTGTCTCAGTCACACCGCCTCACCGTTTCACAGTCACACCACCTCACTGCCTCACCATCTCAGTCACACCACCTCACCATCTCACAGTTACACTGCCTCACCATCTCAGTCACACCGCCTCACCATCTCACAGTTACACTGCCTGACCGTCTCCGCCTCACCGCCTCACAGTTACACCGCCTCATAGTCACACCGCCTCACAGTCACACCGCCTCACTGCTTCACCGCCTCACCGTCACACCACCTCACCGCCTAGTACCTCACCACCTCACCACCTTATCGCCTCAGCACCTCACCCTTTCCTGTCGCAACTAGACTCATGGGTGAGAGGCACTTAATAAACAGAGCCGTAACAGCTATGGGCAGTGCGTTGGTAACATTCGCGTCACACGTCGAGAATATCCCAGGTTCAATTCTGGACTTGGTCGCCTTTTTGTGGACTTTGCGTGTTCTCTGCTTGTCTGCATGGGGTTTCGTCGGGTACTCCGGTTTCCCCCCCATCGGGTATTGCATCCCCTTTAGAAGGCTCCCTGCGAAGTTCTCTCAAACGAAGGCCCTTCCGCCGGAAGTGGCGTGAGCAGGAAACCGCACGGCTGCCCATTTACCTTCAACAAATGTCTCGTCAGGGGACTCTCTCTCAAGGGCTGACATTTCGTGATAGTCGCGTCGAGCGCTCCTCCTCCTCCTCCCTGCTTCGCGACGTTTCGCCCCTCGCGTCGGCGGTCGAGCCGGCCGGTCGGAGCCGGCCGGTCGGAGCCGGCCGGTCGAGCCGGCCGGTCGGAGCGGTCCTCGCGCGCCCATCCACGGAAAACCCACGCCGACACACGCGCGTCCCCGCGGTCCGCCCCCGCTCGCTGCCGCACAGGCTGTTGGAGCTCGAGAACCTCGGGCGCTCCCTCAAGAGCTACAAGCAGTCGTACGGGGCGCTGCAGCCGTGGGTGGAGGAGGCCACGCAACGGCATGAGAAGGTGCAGTCCATGCAGCCCGACGGAGAGGCGGGACTCAGCGACCAGATCTCCCAGATCAAGGTACTTCGCCGCCGCACCCGCGCACGTCGTTGTTGTTGGAAATTCGCTCGGCTGAGTCCCCCCCCCGGGTGTCTTCGAATCCCGTCTCGAGACTCACTTGTTCCGTAAAACCATGAAGACCTCCGGCTGGGACTGTTGATGCTGCTCACTGCTGTGTGCTTGGGTGATGGCGCACTGTTGACCTGTGCCTGCTCAGAAACTCTTCGTCCGTCCTTTATTTGTTTAACAATTATTTTACTGAGGGTACTTTTTTGCCAGTATACATATATAAGATTACAACAGGTTTTACCGTATCTGGCGATTATGCAGGTGTTAAGATCTTAACTTACTTGTTATATTTTGTGCCCTGGATTGATTTATCGTCATTATTCTGCTTAATTGGTCTGCTCTGATGTTGTTGTTGGCATGACGTTCTCTCCACAGCTCTGTGCAGCGCTTTTTGACCCTCGGGTGTAAAGAGCTCTAAAAATACAAATATTGTTATTAATAGCAGAGTGCCTGTCCTACGGGCAGTCTGTGTCCGAGCGTGTAACACACTTGTTGGTGACATTTTCTGCCGACGTGACTGCTTTGACCGGGATTTCTTGTTGGATGGAGGTGGAACAGTGTTCATAGGGTTGGTGGAACTGGTGCAAAAGTGGGGATTTATATCAAAAATGGTTTTAGGGTTTCAGAAGAGTGAATAATAAGAGGGGGCTGGAGCTGAAATGAGACACAAAAGCATCGGTGTTCTGATACAGTTAGCGCTTATGAAGGAATCAAGCCTGATAATCAATGTGGATACCCATACATAAAAACAGTTGCTCCATTTTACTTAGATTATTTCGATAATTTTTGACATTTTTCGTGTTTGGCCAGGAAAGCCTCACCAAGTTATGTGGCTGTTTTTCAGGAGCATCATTTCAAGTGCTTTCAGCGTGGAGTGGGGGCAATCATTCTTGCATTGGAGTCAAATCTCAATTTAAGTTGACCTCTATTCAATGGACTTCATATGCAATGGAAGCTACTTTCGAGACAGCGGTCTGCATTTGAAATAATTGAAATGTTATATTTTTTTATGTTATTGTTTTTATTGCTGCTATTAGATCTATGTATTACTCGGTGTGATGGTGTTCATAATATATTGGTTGTTACAATATGTGGCCATTACTGTTTTTG
>JAZEWT010000008.1:7171225-7186881 GCA_036362905.1 Mordacia mordax | reverse complement strand
CCCATTGACACACATCGTTACCCCTCTGTGGTTTCTTTCAGCACCTTGTGACGAATGGGTGATTAGCGCTATATATATATCAATGTGCTGATGTAGGCTTTTCGTGGCTTTAGGTATGAAAATTGCTTTTTACAGCTATTGTTTCAGGATGGCTTTGTCGAGCATTCCTCCTCTCTGCTTAGCGACGTTTCCCCTCCCACGCTGGCGGCATCTTCATCTTCAAATGCACGAACGTGCTTCCAACGTTGGAGGCTCGCCTGATACAGCAGCCGTGTAATTAATCATTCGTGTGATTATTGTCGTGCCTGCCCGCAACGCATCCCAATGTTGGGAACCGCTCTGCGTCGTTACGAGCGCCGCTTGCGGCGGCCCCGGCGCCGTGTGCCCTTGCAGGAGCCAGAGCCTGGACCGCCTCGGGCGGATGCTTAAGTCGTACAAGGACTCGCACGGGGCGCTCAACCCGTGGCTCGGACAGGCGATGGAGCGGCAGGAGCAGATCGAGAGCATGCCCCAGCGGGACCCGCGCGCCATCACCGAGCAGATCGGCCTGCAGAGGGTGAGCGGGAGCTCCGCGCGGCGCGGTCTTCGACGGCGGCGGCGGCCGCCGTTCGCTGATGAGTGGCGGTGACGTCACCGCGGCGCTCGTGCCAGGCCACGTCCGCTTTCAGGACTGTCGCGCTTAGCTGTCGTGAATATTAATAATTTTATTAATTTTACTTTCCTCGGCATCCAGTTCATCCGTAACCGTGTGTTTGTTTCGACGCACGTCGGCAGAAACTCGTGGAGGAGGTTGAACTGAAGGACTCTAAAGTCAACGAGTGCCAGCGATTCTCAGAAGACTTCTCATCTCAAGTCAAGGTAAATGCGTTCATAAGCACAGCAGTCGGACCGAATCTGCCGTCTTGTAAACATCAGCACCCTGGACTTCCCATTTCGAGGTTACCTGTTCGGTCTCCTGCTACGGCTTTTGAAACAATGGTGCACCGATGTATTGGTGTAACAAGTCACGTCCATGCATATGAAAATTGCCCTTAAGAGCGAACCCTTTCAGCAGAGTCATTATCAAGCGCTCCTCCACTCTGCCTGAAGCTCGGTGATGCCTTAAACGTGGCAGGTGAAACATCGTGAATGAGAGGAGGAATGCTAAGCACTGTTATCTCAAAAGAGCAGTTGTTGAAAGGAATTCTGTCACCGCGGTGTGCGTTTATTTAATCCCCTCCACCACAGTCGATCGGAAGGTTACGCATGGTAGGGTAAAGTGTGGGTAGTATCACCTCTTACAAGGACATCTCGCCAGTGTGAAAGAGTAGGCCAAATAATCTCTCTATTTTGCCAGCTCTCTAGACCTCTTCTGTTCTTGTGGAGGAACTTCTGCCAGCAGGGCCATGAGCCAGAAATTGCAGGGCTGCACCTTTACCTTCTATAACACTGGGATTCGGGCTTGCCTTTTGGGGATGTGATTGTTTATATACCTAATGAGGCATGGATCAGTGTAATGTGCACCATATAAAGCAATTTATTTGAACAATTAAAAAAACACATTGATGCATCTCACGCTCAGGTGAATTCGCTTTTGGCGCAGTGGAGAGATAATTTGTTTGGATTGTAGGAAAAAAAGTCGTTAATTCAACTTTAGAAATAAATATGTCCTGCCTGCCTACTTTAGTTAATGAACTTTCCCCCAGGACAACCGCGGAGAGGAATTGTGGTCAAACTACAGAGTGGAAATATTTACGCTGACAAGTTAACGCGCAGCAAGTTCAGCAGTCGCTGGAAGAAATAGTTCAACATCTTTCCAAATGGAAAATTTTGCAAACGTTATGATGTCTGCAAGTTTCAAGTTCACAGTTTTAATGACCTGTTTAACAATTGGCAATGTTGATATAAAGCATGCATGAATTAGGTCATGCACAAAGGCAGTGTAAAGTGTTGATTGACATTCAAAATGTCAAGTTTGCACAAAACACACCACATACTTGCGGTAAAATATGCCAAGAAAATTCTTTGATAATGTATACATTGTTCTTGAAACTAATTGACCCACACCAGAAAATGATTGCCTTTTGGCAGCACCTAGCTAACACTGACAACTTGGCTATAAAGAAAGCTGTCTCTGTTGTGGGCCAATCAGTTTTAAGGACAATACATGCATTATCAAGCATGTTGTTTGCATATTTTGCCAGAAGTATATGTGGTTTTTATAAACTTGACACTTTGTAAAATGTATCCGTTTGGTGTTCTAAGATCTCAGCACTTGTATATATCCAGACTGTGCAACATCCTGTCACCCACTGATGCTGAGAAGCGAAAACACATCTTTATCTCCTCACGAATCCATTATGGCAATGCACCGCTCTCTGGCACCCCTGCATACCCGATCATTTGTCTCCAACGTGTGAAGAATGCGGCTGCTAGAGTCCTCACTCGCACACCCATCCACGATCACATTTCCCCACTACTGATGTCTCTCCACTGGCTACCGGTTAACTACAGAATTGACTTAAAGATCCTCCTCGCCTACAATGCTCTCACTGGCGCTGCTCCGAAATACATCCGTGACCTACTTCAGGCACCCTCCTCAACACGAGAACTGCGATCCTCTAATCCGGACTTGCTGCATGTGCCCAGATAGCACCTCCATTCGATGGGTGACAGTGCCTTCTCGCGCGCTGCTCCCAGACTCTGGAATGCCCTTCCTTTTGAGATTCGATCAGCTGAGTCCATGGGCATCTTCAAATCTCGTCTTAAGACTCACTTGTTCCGTAAGGCTTTCAAGTCCTCTGGCTAGGACTGTTGGTGCGGTTTTCTGCCGACCTGTGTCTGCTCGGAAACATTTATGCCCTATTTGTTTGTTGAAAAGCTATTATTTTTTCAGCTTATTTTATGTGCCATAATTTATTGCTGCCATTTGACTTTCAGTTGAACTGTCTTGATGTTGTTGTTGACGTGCCAGTTTCTCTGGAGCCTTGCGCAGGGCTTTACGACCCTCGGGTGAAAAGCGCTCTATAAATGCAATTACTATTATTATAATTGCCAAAAAAAGGTGAAATCTCTTTTTTTTATACTACTTTCTCCAGTATAAAAAAAAAGATCACTCTGTAGCACATCATTACCCACCGGCTTGTGTATGTGTTTGGTTCTTCGCAGGACTACGAGGTCCTGCTGATGACCTTCCGTGGTCAGGTGGAGAAGTACCACAAGCTTCCACAGAGGAAGGGCATCAATCAATCCGCGTCAGACATCGTCACCAACGAGGTGAGATACTCACGTGTGTTCACCCGCAGAGTTATCGCTTCTTCTGGAGCTTTTTACTGTCATTTTCGCCTTTATTTCTTGTTTATGTCTCAGAAGTATTGTTTAGCCTGATGATAGATGATTATTATTACTACAGCAGGAAATACCTAATGAGATGCAGGATTCCTGCGACACAGCAAACGTTCGAACTGACCAACGTAACAACGTACAGATGGTGCCTCCAATGTGGGAGGGGAGAGATAGCGAAGGAGAAAGGAAGAACGCTTGACTCAGCTGGAAATTTTATAACTTTTTTAGAGCAAATCTCATAGATTGAGCCGGAACACCGTAAACCAATGCAGCAGCACACTTTAACAAAACAGGACCATTTTGGTTACCTTCTTACCTCCTAGCACCCGCTCTTCTCCACACCACTACCACCACTCAATTGGGGTGCAGCGTGGAATGGGGGACTGCAAGAGTTTGTCAGTTCGTTGGAAGAAAGCTTGACACGGCTGTCTCAAAAGAGCAGCTCTTAAGAGCGATTCGTTTTCCTCGGAAATGCCAACCCAGGTATAGACCATCAAGATTTCCTGGTGGTATCTTGGTCTCCCTGCTGCGGGCTGTACCCTTCCAGTAACCCGAAGTGAGAATTTGCAGGAAGGCACGACTCCCATCATGCCTTGCATGCACGCCACGTGACCACCACACAGCACGCGCGATACAATCGCGTTTCTCCAGTGCGGCTGCACCGCCGCCGCACTCGACCGCCACGCCACACTGCACGCCGGCTATAGTCGCGTCGCGCAGACGCCTCTCACAACCGGCGTCCCTCCGCTCCCCCACCCCCTGCGTCGCCACTGCGGCCCTCGCCGTGCGTGCAGTACGTGGATCTGCGCACGCGCTACGCCACGCTGCTCACCATGATGCGGCACTTCCTGCGCTTCATCACCAACAACATGAGCCGGCAGAAGGACGACGAGGTGAGCGTTGCTGGGGAGCTCACCGGCGGAACGGCGGCAACGCGGACGTACCGCCGCCGCTGCCGGTGCGTGCGTGCGTGCCGCCGTAGTGTCATGGGGGGAGTGGTGGTGCAACGGTTAGGATGCTTCACGACAAGCCCTGCCACCCTCGTTCGATTCCCGGTGACTGTTTTATGAACCGGTCCTGGGCCCTCCCCTAGGTCAAGGCAAATGAGTAGCTGGTTGGCGGTGTGTAAACTTCACCACTACAGGGACAAAGGTGGCCGATTGTGGCGCTGGCCACCCATCCCTCGGTGTGCCATGTGGGCCTTCCTATGTGCTCGCTAACAGTCCATGATCCTATGGTGTGTTAAGGTTGTATGGGGGGATATTTGTCTTTCGTGTTGTGGTTGCTTTTAAGGGATATCAAATTATACCTTAGGCCTCTATAGAAGAAAGTTTGTACTCTTGATATTGATTTATTCATGATCAGTCCCTGCTTAATCCTCTCGTGGGTCACGGTAAATCCGGAGCCATCTTGGCAGACACTGGGTACAAGGCAGGGCTATGCCCCGGCTGGGATGCCAATCCATGGGCAAGGCAATGGGTGCAATGTAGTTAACATGTCAAACAATCTAGACAGCAGCAGCGTGTCTTTGGACTGTGGGGGAAAACCAGATTACCAGGCTGAAAACCACACAGACAATGGGAAGAATGTGCAAACTCCCCACAGAAAGACACCTGAGCTGGAAATCGAACCTGGCACCTTCCTTCTATGAGACGGCAGTGCCTCGGTGTGGCTTAAATACAAGGCTATCAGTCGGTCATGGTCCGAGTACGCTGACCAGAGGCGTGTTGTGTCGTCATTTCAGTTCGCAAAGGAGGCTGGCAAGCTCGAGATTATGCTGAAGATCCTGCAGGAGTCCATCAAGGAGAAGTACTCTGTGGACAAGTCGACCAGTCTGTCCCGCATAGAGACGATCAATGAGGACGTGGAGGTATTGGAGCGTTGATAACGAGTGTCGTCGTTTCTTGAACTCGTTGCACGCCACGCAGTGTCCGCCCACTCAGTGGAGAGGGAGAGAGCGGAGCGGAGCCGAGCCGCTGGTGAGCGGGTGGGCAGCCATACGATGAGCCGGGGTCAACAATTACCCAAGCTCTGCGGTCCCCCATTTATTAAGGTGTTGTCGGCCAATTGAGTATTGTTTACCACGTGGGAGGAAACTGGGTGGCCCGGAGGCAATCATCTTATCCTGTACAGGATGGAACAGGTGGAGTCCACATTGTTGTGCTGCCTTATACTGGCAAGCCAGGGTATGTCTCCTGCACGAGTTTTTGTCAATACAAGTTCGTACGTGTCTTGCATAGAGCATGACGTCACCGACCCACGAATGACTCCCGTGGCTTCGGCACGGTGATGTCATCCCATCGAGCTGTGTGATGTCATGATGACATCATCGCACATAACGTTTGTATATTTTATCGCTTATTTGTCCTCTAAATTACAGCCATTATTTGACTTTCAGTTCACTGTTCTGATGTTGTTGTTGACATGCTGTTCTCTCCACAGCTCAAATTTGCAACAACAAAAAAGCAAACAATAACGTTATTGTTGTTGATTTACAGTTCTTATGTCGTTGTTGTTGTTGGCATGCCATTCTCTTTGCAGCGCTCTGCAATGCTTTGCAACCCTCAGGTGAAAAGCGTTGTAGAAGTGCAATCATTATTATTATTATTAACGTGCAATCCTTGCGCATCGCGCGTGAACAACGCCGCGATGAGGTCACAGCCGACCCGAAAGTTCGATTGGTGCCCAATTTACAGAGCTAATTATTCTACTTCCGACCGACCGTATGACAAGGAGGTAAATGTCAATGTGGAGGTCCGCTAATCGCAAGAGGACCTCGAGGAGAGGTCTGTAGTCCCACTACTCCGTTGTTTCTCTGGGTCTCTATGGATCCCTGTGTATCTCTGCGAGTTTGTGTATCTTTACGAGTCTCGATGTATCTCGCGTGGTCCCATTCCCTGCTGCATTGAGGGAATGCAGACCGGAGTGGTTTGCGATGTGATTCATCGTTTTTATCTCTCTGAGTATCTGCGTATCTCTGTGTATCTCGTGCAGTCTCACGAACTCGTCCATTGTTGAAGGAGTGCAGACTGCAGTGGGTTTAGGATGCGGCCCATAGCCACGGTCGCACTGGGGTTCGTCTTTAATTCTCCATTGACGGAGGAAATGTGCACATCCTGAATGTGTAACTATGACGATAATAATTGTTTAGATTTCAAAACGCCTATTTCACAACCGACCCCAGATGTTGTACAAAAACGTATCATCGCGAAGTAAAACACAAGAGTGCGGTGAAATCATCACTGTTTCCCGTGCGTGCAATTAACCTCACATTTAATGTGTTTTGTCTCAGTCGGAAAAGGCAAAGTTGGCAGAGTACAAGACCAGGGTCTCCAACCTGTCTGGAAAGGCTAAAACGCAGTCCGACGCTGAAACTGCTAAGAGGTAAGGATGTTGCTTATCTCTTCTGGGGTTCATTGGAAGACGCAGTTTTCAAAAAACTTGCTTTGATGAGTGAGTGACAGTCACAGAATGACTTGTGTCTAATCTCCGGTTTGTCCTGTGGCGTGGCTGTGTGTTGTCCTGCCTGTGCCTGCGTGTGTTTGCGTGTGATCCTTTGCGTCCGCGTGTGGTTACGTGTGCCTGCATTTGGCTGCATGTGGCTGCGTGTGGGTAGCGGCTGTGTGTGGGGAACGGTCGCTCAGTGGTCATCGCGCTGGGCCTAACACCTGGCCACCCAAGTTCGATGCCCGCTCACGGCCAACACAGGGACGATTTTTTTGACCGGTTATGTGCCTCCCCTAGGTTGATGTTACCTCAAATGAGTACCTAGTGCGATGTGAAAGCAATGTCACTCGGGAGACAAAGACGGCCGATCGTGGTGCTGGCCACCCACCCCCTCATGCGCCGTGTCAGCCTTTATACAGTAGTAGGTCCTCGCTAACGGCACTCGACCCTGGAGTGTGTCGAGGCTATACGGGGGATCTTTGTCTTTTTGCTCGTGCAGGCTGGAGCAGCTGCACGGGGAGGCGTGGGCGCTGTGGAACGCACTGCACGGCAACCTGCAGCGCGTATCTGCCTGGCAACGCCTGCGCCAAGACACCGACGTCATCAAGTCCTGGACAGCCGATTCCGTGAGGACCAAAATTCGCTCCGCCGCACGCTGTCGCTCTCAGCCACCGCTTTCAGTAAAATAAACATAAATAAATATTTAAAAAACAAATTTGTAACGCGCCGTGAAATTTGCACGCCTGGTTGTGGACGAGACAAGGATACGGGGGCGCTCAGGCAGCAACAACCTTCCAGACGCTGCTTCCTCTATATTGTTAGCGGATAATTAAATGTTTTTTAGTTATGGGAGGAAGCTGTGGAACACAGAGAAACCCCACGCGGAGTCGGGGGAGAACACACAAACTCTACACAGAAAGGCACCCGAGGCAGGAATCGAACCGCCTCTGGCAGGACTTTCTTTCTGTGAGGCGGAGATGTTACCGCTGAGCCATCCAGCTGTTCGTGAAATGAAGATAAAAATAAAACTTGGATAATGATGTCTGGTGGAGTTTTTTTTTATCTGCCTCTGTAAGTTCTGCGCATTTCTATTTAACTATTATAATCCTGCTGGTACTGAAGTTTCCCTTTGTCAGTCAGTTGCGGTCAGTTTTTTTTTTCAAGCTTTTTTTAACAGCTGTCCAGTCAGTAGGGGTAAGCAAGTTACAACATCTGAAGGCACCGGGGTCAATTTATTCGGAACAGTAAACCTGGGCAGCATGTCATTGGACTGTGGGAGAAAATCGAGGTACCGGCAAAAACCCATGATAGCACGAGGAGAACACGCAAACTTCACACAGAAAGGCGGCATCTGCGCCTGAATTTGTCAATACTTAAAATCCCTGATGTCACGATTACTGATACGCCCCACGGAACCGCACCAGTTCCCTTGGCACCTACGCTAACGGCTGCCCGCCAACAACCCCGGTCCGATGCCCCCTCTGTTTACGTTTGTAGGTGAAGTCTGCGCCACGGGGAGAGACGGAACGCGGTCTCGAGCGCATGGAGACCCATTACAGGGAGCTGGCGCGGTTCACGCCGCAAGCCGGCTCCTCCGTCAGCGCGGCCGATCACGCGCAGAGCGAGAGGGACGTCGCCGCCTGCCGCAAGTATTACAAGGAGCTGATGGAGAGGATCTCCAAAGGTCAGCCGCCGCTCGTCTCGGGAGTGTCGCGTGCTCGCGAGGGTTGGGAGCGTCGTCGAGCCGTGACCGATTCCCTTTGGTTATTCGTGTTGTCGCGGTTGTTAGCGGTGGTGCCTGCCGAGTTGCAGGTGAGGAATCGGACAGATCCGGTGCAGTGCGTTTGGCAGCTTCACGAACATAATTTGGAGGCACGTAATTTGGCGAGAGGTGACATGGCGGACAGGGAATGCGTGACAGCAGGGGTGGAAAGTAATGATGTGGAGGTTGTCCGGCTGTTGCGTGCTCTATTTATTATTTCTATAAAATTATGTTTGAATTAACTGGCGTTGTTTCAGTATGAGTGTCAAATGATTGATAATTGCATGGCACAGCTGTTTTTTTTATAGCCGTATTGAGCGTTTCCTCTCTCTTCTCCGCAACGTTTCACCTCCCACGTTAGAGGCGTCTTCACACGTTTGTCATGAAGGAGAGGGCATGAACACTCGACACGGTTATCCTGAAAGAACACCTTTAGAGTAATGCTCATGCGTTGAGCCCTAAAAACATACATCGTGCACAAAGAGGATTTGTATCTATTTATTCATTTATTTTGCACCCATTCCTGCACCGTACCAGCTTCACAACTTACTTCACTTCTATCGAATGCTTTGACATCACTAGACTCTCACTAATAATGTCTGTCCTCTGGGAACATGATGCTCGTGGCCAACATGCTTTTTTTAAATTTCTTCCCCAATTCATTGCCACTGAGCTGTTCACCCAACCAACCAAGTGTTCATCCTCCCCTTGCCTGTGGATGTAGTTGTTGTTGCTGCCGGTTTATTCAACCACTATCCAGGGTTGATCCAGGTTGGTCAGTTGCCCCCCCATTGGTGTGGGCATCGGAACAGAATTTACAGCCGGGTGCCCTTCTTAATGCCTACTTCCTTCAGTCTTCAGATCGATATTTGTCTGGAACCTCCCAACAGACTGGTTCACCAGAAACGGATATCCTAACAGGAGTGCTTGTCTCTAGACCTGTTCGCCAAGGAAGACCCCAGGAGGAGTGCTAGACTCCAGACCTGTTCACCAAGGAATACTTTTAACAGGAGCGTTAAACTCCTGGTGACACAGCTATGAAGATCACCGGCGCACGCACACCGCTCTACCACGCCGAGCTTGCGATCCAGGCGGTTAGGATGGACGAAATAACTCTGGATGATCAGGTCGACCCCATCGCCACGGAATCCTAGCCCGCTCACCCTCGCATCCCATTGGCCAGCCAGCTCCGCACTCATGAATGTATGCATTAGAGATCCAATTAGTTTCCGGATAATTGACGCGAACGAGGGTAATGTATTCGGTTCACTCACCGAGGCACGTCTCGTCCACCCCGCATGGGGAATTCCTCCGCCGCGATGCTTTGTGTGCCGAGCGTGGCCGCGGCGCGCGCGAGCGAGCGAGCGATGCCTCGTCCCGGACTCGAGGAGCCTCTCGGACCTTTGTATCCGTGAGCGAGGGCACGGGGCATTGGCCCCGGACGCCGTCTCCAAGGGCCGAGATGCCTTTTAATAATAATAATGCACTCTCGCAGCCCGAGGGGGGGAAGCGGAGATTCCCGGGGATTAAACCGGGCGAACTTTGGTGCTCGTGGTGAGCGCTCTGCCGCTGGACGGGAAATCGATAAGCGAAAGAACAAAGGCCCCTTCACATCGGAGCTTTGCCTCGTCGCCCCCCCCCTCCCCGCGGAGACACGACGGGTGTCGGAATATGTTCGCCGGCGTCACGAGCGCCATTGACACGGAGAGCTGGAACGTAGCTTTAAAGGCACGGCGAGGCCAAGTAAACAATAGTGGGGCCCTCGTCCCGCGGAGTTGGAAGCGAGGATTGCGTGCGGGGCACGGGTCGTTGTTTGGGAACGATCGTGCAGTTTGGGTGACGGCGCAGCACGGTTGTGAAATCGTTTGTTCGTTATCGGTGCTCGCTTGGTCGTGCAGGGGGTCGCGGTGAGCCGGAGCCTGCAGCGGCAGGCGCACGCAGTGCATGGTACGGCCGCACCCGGGGTGGAAAGTCATTCCATCGCAGGGCGCTGGGGGCAATTTATTCAGGATAATTAACCTCGGCAGCAGCATGTTGTTGGACTGTGGGAGGACACCGGAGCACACGGACAAAGCCTACACGGACACAGGGAGAACAGACAAACTCCACACAGAACGGCACTTGAGCCAGGGATCGAACCTTTGAGGTGTGAGTGTTACCACTGTCCCACTGTGTAGGTGATGCCATGTGCTCACTAATGGATTTTCATCTGCCAACAATGGCATGGACCAGCCAATGCAGGGCGACTCCATTATCTTCACCATTCATCTCTTTCTCTGCTGTGTGATCACACGTATCCCAAACTCACCCTAACCCACCCAATCCCACCCACCCACGTAAACCCATCCACCCACCCACTCATCCCAAACCCACCACAACCCTCCCCATACCAACCCCAACTTACCCACTCAAAACCCCCTCCTCACTATTATTTTATTTTTATTTTATGTCCTTGATGGATTTAGTCATTATTTTTACTTCAATTGATCTGCTCTGATGTTGTTCCTGACGTGTCGTTCTCTCCACAGCTCTGTGCAGCGCTTTGTGACCATCGGGTGAAAAGCGCTCCAGAAGTACAAATATTATTACTATTGTTAACTCACTCACCCAGCCAAAGCCACCCCTTACCCACCCGAACGCAACCTGCCCAACCCACCCACACCCACCCCAGAGAGCCAGCAAGAGAGCGCGGTGGCGGGACTGCATACCCAGCTGCAGGCGTTCACGCCACGCGCGGAGGACCTCGAGCGCGAGATCACCCTGATCCTCCGCAAGCTGCTGGAGAGAGACCACGTGCAGGACAACGGCAACCGCATCGCACAGCAGCAGGTGGCCGCACGGCGGGCGCTCGGCGCCAGCGTTACTCCCCCCCCTCATCGTCACGGCCCGGCTGCGCCGTGGGCAAGCTCGTTCTTCAACGAACGTTCACTTCCGGAGTCGAGGCTGGATCTCTTCGATTCGGGATCGATTACTGTTCGGTCTCACAAACGAATGCCGCATCGATTACCCCCTTTAATACACGGCACGGTGTTGCGATGGCACGCGTGACTCATGACAACGAAGCCAACAGCGCCTGCATTAAGATTGAATTTTCAAGTTTCTGGAGTCGATCGCGATCGACTAATTGGAGACCACTGTTGTGCAGGATTAGAAAGTGCCTCTACAGTTCGTAAATATATCACTCTTGCAGCGCTGACTTTGATAACGCGTCACGAGTTTTGTTCGAAAAGCGGAATTTGGCGTGCGGATTTGGATGACGTACACTGCGCCGTACGGCGAAACCTACCCCGTGAGGATGCTTTACAAAACTGAGAAAGGTGATAGAATATTAATGCCTTTTTTAGCAGCTGTCTCTCTAAACGAGTCGAAGGTCGGCGCCATCCTGGCGTTGTCTGGACGTCTGTTCCACGCCGCGGGTTCAGCGGCGACGCAGAGCAAACCGCGGTCACCAAACTCGGCGCCGGCGACCGCTATCGATGAACGTCGTCCGTCAACGCTCTCCGGGGGCGCACATTTCAGCGGTGTCGCCCCCGCGCAATCCCGGGGCCCGCTCATCGCCCCCTTCTGCCACGCGTGTGCCCGCACAGAAGTTGCACGGGCAGGTGGAGAAGCTGCAGGGTGAGCTTGGACGCGTAAACCAGCAGAGCGCCGGCATCGTGACCTCCCAACCGACCCTCCAAGCCGGCTTCCAGGGGATCAATCAGAGGATGGGGCTGCTCAACAACTACTCCTGCATGGTTTTTGATGAGTATGATGCACAGCTGCATGATGTGTGTACGCGTTGGAAATTCGGTCAGCTGAGTGCCTGGGCATCGTCAAATCCCGTTTCAAGACTCGCTTGTTCCGAAAGGCCTTGAAGTCTTCCAGCTGGGACTGTTGATGCTGCTCACTGATGTATGCTGCTGAACTCTGCCTGCTCGGGAACACTTATTCCCTCCTCTTTTTAAACAATTAGTTTATTTGTAAATTGATGCCCTTCATTGGTTTACAGTAATTGTTTTATGCAATTGATCTACGCTGATGTTGTTGTTGTTGACATGCCGTTCTCTCCGCAGCTTTGTGCAGCGCTTTGTAACCCTCGGGTGAAAGACGCTGCTTTAGAAATGCAAATAATATTATTATGAAGGCGAAAGGCACCTTTCGTTGACAAGCAATTGGCCATAAACATCAGAAGTCTGTGGTGTAGGCAGCAAGGTCTTCTGGTGGTGCGCTCTCTTCAAGCTCTCCTAAGACTGAAGTCGCTCCTTCTCTCTTCCAGTGTTAAATGTCTGTAATCGGTTTCCCACAACCGTCCGTGCTACCGACTTCCTGTATCAAAGTTAGTTGACAGGCGGGTTTCAGTGTGGTGGGGTAAAGTGTGAGTACTCCCAGCTATTCGTAATAGCTGCTCCGTCCAACAAATGCAGGGCCGTACAGCTTACGTTTACCTATTATTAATAATACTCGCAATCATGTTCCAAGCGTCTGACATCTCCTTCTGACATCTCCTTGTACGTGACTTGTTTTCTGCTGCTACTTCGACTCCCGATTTCTTCCTGATAATATTTCGGGAATATTGCTGTCTCATCTGAAAAATGGCAATTTAAAGCTGGAATGGAGTTAAAATGTCAGAATAGTGTCTTAAAGTTTTCGGAGATGAATCAGTAAGTGGGGCAGTAAAGCTAAGACATTACCTGAAAGCCTTGGTGTTGTGCAGATAACGTTTGCGCTTGTGAAGGATTCGAACTGGATATGCACACACACACACACATACAAACACTTGCTCCATTATATATATTGCATTGATGTCGTGCGTTGTGCGTGCTTTGTGCCTCGTGCCTCGCGCCTCGCTGTGACTCAGGCTGAAGAGCATGGATGGGATGGTGCGGAGCGTCCAGGACACCGAAGTCGTAGTGCGCGAGTACGAGACCAAGTTGTGTGACGGAGCCTCCGTGCCCGGGGACCTCAAGGGCATCGATAGCATCCTGAGCAACCACAAGGTAACGGCCTGGACAGAGCTGCTCACCCCATCCTCCTGGTGCCCGCACGCTCGTTCGCTCACGGCGGCGTACTGGGGCAGTGAGCAGCGCTGCGGCCTCACGGCAATAAGAACTGTGCTGGACTCCCGGCTCGCGTGGTTTTTGGTGTGGAGTGTGCGTGATCTCCCCACGTCCTTGTGGGCCTTCGCCGGATACTCCCGATTTTCTCCCAAAGGCATGCTGCCTTGGTTAATCGTCCCAACTGAATTGCCCCCGGTGCCCTGAGATGCCGTAACTTGGTTACCCCCGTCCCCGCCGGACAACTGTTAAAAAGAACCACGTATCTCAACGGTTGCCTTCCAGCTTAAATAGAAGCTGACCGGTGGAATCGTCAACGTCGGTGACACAGTTGGACCCCTTCTGTGCACCCGCAGCGCTGGCAGAGCGAGTGGCAGCAGAAGCGACAGCAGTTCTCCGCGCTGGAGCAGCAGCTGCAGGCGACGCGCGCGGCCAACGAGCGTTTGGCGGGCGCACACCGCGAGCGCGATGCCAACCTCGACGCGTACCAGGCGCGCGTGCAGCAGCTGCTCGACCGCTGGGCCATGGTGGACAGCCACAGCAAGATGCGGTAACCTGGCGGCGGCGCTTGAATCGTGTGGAGCAGGCTGTGGCGCTCGTCTCCTTCTTGGTTTTTTTTCCGCTCCATTTTTCTTTATAATTTTTACGTTTTCTCAGTTTTTTCACTCTCTTTTCTTTGTTTTTGTTTTCTCTTTTTTTCCTTCTACCCCCATTTATCACTCTCTCCGCCCTCACCTTCACTTGAATTCTTCACACCCTTCACTTCGGTCTGTGTACTCGAAACATTTCGCGGCTAAGGCGCAACCACGTCAATGTTTATTTTTTTCTCTGTTTGCCCGGACTTACCGCAGCGTTGCGCTGGTCCGGGATTTTCGAGGCAATCAGTTTCCCTACACCATATCGACCGATTATGATTCCCCATGTATCCCCCCCCCCATTTTCTAAAATTAATGAGATGTTTTTGCCAGGAAGATGCTGTAAACATCGCGGTTCGGACAAAAAGTCGAGGCACGCAAACCACCCGTTCCGATGCGCCGTACGGCTTATGTTGTTGTTCATCGCGATGCCCGATGTCTCTCCACGAGTGCTGGGAGCTTCTTCAGAATTCCTGAAGTCACACCGTCGGTTGTCATGCCGATCGCCGGACGGCACCATCCATAAAACGTGCCGGACGGCTGCACGGCACACCCGTGAAAAACCCATGAAGTAGCGACCCAAACTATCTTCACCAAAACCCTTGTTAACTGAACTTCTCTGGCTAGGACTGTTGATGCTGCTCACTGCTGTGTGGCTGGATGATGGCTCGCTGCTCACTCGCACCTGCTCAGGAACATTTCTTTCTTTATCGATTTAAAAAATATATTTAAATGTTATTTGATGTCCTCAGTTGATTTCTAATCATTATTTAACTGATTAATTGATCTATTCTCATGTTGTTGACATGCTGTTCTCTCCACAGCTTTCTGCAGCACTTTGTGACCCGGCGCTTTAGAAATGCAATATTACTGTTGAAACCGTGTCCCTATTACCTGAATCGATGCGCGGAAGATCTAACCAACCGTGCTTCGGTTCTTCCTGCGCCAACTCAGAGTCCAGCAACTGGGCAACCTACGGCAGCTGATGCAGCAGTACTTGGACCTTCGCACGTTCTTCATGAGCTGGTTCGATCAGGCCACGTCTCAGCTGCAGAAGCTGCAGGACTCCAAGGGGGAGAGCAATGAGGAGATCGCTCTGCTACTCACCCAGCTGGAGGTGGGACATATCCCCTTGAACTCTCCGGCGAGATGAACCTCATGACCGATTGACGTAGCTTTATTATTATTAATTATTGTTTGGCAGACACCCTTTTTACAGGGCGACTTAAATCGCGCGCACATACACGTTTAGAATAGATAGATTCCTGATAAATACTAACGTTTCCCCAATATTGCAAAGTGTCAACGTGATGTTGTTTTAGATATCAGATGTCAATAATGGTTGTACAGATATGCATTGAGCAGTTTCCAAAATGACACGAGTGTCTTCGTGGTCCTTATTTCTATTGGGATGTCATTCCACCGTGATTGGTAACTAAGCAACGAGCCTTG
>JAZEWT010000008.1:7086042-7096966 GCA_036362905.1 Mordacia mordax | reverse complement strand
TCCGGCCCCCACCGCTCGCAACCCGAACCCAGATGCGAGCTGATGGCTCCAACAGCTACCGACTGATGCAGCTGGGCTGTCTGGAGTCATCCCCATCTCCGCTCGCCTACCCGGCCGCGGCCGCGGCAGCGCCTGACTTCGGCGCTCCATACTTCTCGGGCACCCCGCAGTACAATGCCCTTCACCACCACCACCACCACCACGCCCAGGCCTTCCACTATGACTTCCACCAGGGCGCCGCGGCGGCCCACGGAGCTGACGGTTACCCGATCACGCCACTGCATCCATCGCAGCAGTACTACCCGCAGCTCCATCACGCACACGGCGCGAGTGATCAGGCGGCCGAGCTCCACGCTGGCCTTCACGCCGGCCTGGCCGGGGCTTGCAGGGCCCTCAAGTCCGGCTCGGGCCTCGAGGAGCAGCAGAGGCGCGACCTGGCGTGCTTCGAGGCGTACCACCGTCGCCACGACCTGTCCATCATGGGGCACGCTGGGGGACAGTTCGGTATGCACCCCGACCAGTTGTTCCTGCCGGGTGCCCCGCTAGGACTCCCAACGCACGGCGGAGAGGAGAGCCCGGTAAGGTTGCCGCTCCTGGCGATCGGAGCGCACCCTCCCCCCCCCCTCCCTGTCCGTCCGTGCACCAACACCCGTCGACATTAACAACAAATTATCGCCAATAGCAACAAGAGCAACAACCTCCCTCTCGCACAGCCTCCGCTGAGTCCGCCTGCTTGCAGCGCGGAATGTTTCTGTGACGGGGAGAGCGGGAGGGGGGCGCGGTGTGCGCGGTCAGGGTGGGGTGAGAGTGTGGTGAGTGTAGGGGTGAGTGGTGAGGGTGTGCGAAGAGGCGTGCGGAGATGTGTGTGTGGTCAGGTTTGTGTTGAGTGTGTGATCAGCGTGTGCGTTGAATGTGTGTCCAGTGTGCGTTGAGCGTGCGGTGAGAGTGCGGTGAGTGTGCGGTGAGTGTGCGGTGAGTGTGTGGTGAGTGTGCGGTGAGTTTGTGGTGAGTGCGGTGAGTGTGGTGAGTGTGCGCTGTGTCTCGGTAGCGGCCAATTAACGAGCGGTGAAGGCGTTGCCGGATTCGCGCGCTGGAAGTGAACCTGGCCACTCATAACGAACACACGTATATATATATGTGTGTGTGGGAATTGTTATATACGTACAGGTCACGTAAAAATAACGCGAGCGCTTTGTTTTAAAGAATCAATCCTGAGTAAGCGCTGCTAACCGAAACGTTAGACATTGTTCTCTTCTCAATGCTTGTCAACAAACGTATTTTATTTTAAATGAACTGTTAGGTTAGATACAGTCCACTTAAGCAGCCTCCTGATGGCCCGTTTTGAAATATTCAGACTTAGCGTGGGTCAGTTTTGGTTTGAACATGTTTCTTTGGTTGGTATATTTAAATCGATGATGACATTGATGAAGATGTAATGATGTAGGTTTTCACGCCTCGATGCTGGATAATTGCTCTCCTTGGAGGAGAGACGGGGAGCGCTCGACACGGCTATCCCGAAAGAGCAGCTTTGGAGAGATATCTTATACATGTCAATACTAACACGAGATATTATAGATAAATACAGCACTATGTATACAAAGTGTCAAGTGTAATATATAAGCGCTCTAGAAATACAAATATTATCATTATCACGCCATCAATATAATGATACAACACGACTTAATGTTAGATTGAACAACGATGATGCCGATTTAACGTGGAGAAGATGTTGTGACAAGTCGATAAATCTCAATGGCAATGTTATTGGAAGATGTTGTGACGTTTCGGTCAAATGATCTTATTCAGGAAAAAATGAGGTTTGTAATGACAGAGAGAGAGAGAGATAGCATTTCATAGTTCGGTATATGTACCGATATAACTTTTCACGGCTCGATGCATCGTGATTACGTTTACAAAGCTGTGCTTTTGGGATAACCACGTCAAAAGGGAGAGAGGAGGAACGCACGATACGGCTATCCCAAAAGAGCCGCTCTAGATAGCAATCATCAGTGTAGTATATATGTGCCTCGGTCGATTGCAATGGTGATTAAACTACAAATCAGTGACAGTATAATTTGTAATTGATTATACTGTAATCAACAATGGTCACATTTAATGTAATAATATTTGTGTATACTGTATTCTATAACAGAATTAACCGATTGAGACGTTCTAAAAAAATAAACTGACATTGCGTTGGAGCACAGTGCATAAGCACAAATTACAAGATTAACATTCGTCAGTAACACTGCTCGACGTTTCGTGAAATGACCCTTCTACGAAATGGCCTTAATTCGCTATTACGTCCGCAATATTAACCATTGCTCGACAAGCCGCTTAATATCAGCCAGTCAAGTTTTATTCAAGCTGAAAGGCACCGCTGAGCTACGCAGTGCTTTTTAACAGTTGTCCACTGGGGAGAGGTAAGCGAGTTACAACGTCTCAGAGCACCGCGGACTATTGTCATTAGGACAATTAACCGAGGCAGCGGTGTCTTTGGAGGAAACAGGCGTATCCGGCGAAAACCCACGTGCACACAGGGCGAACACGCAAACTGCACACACAGCGAGTCGGCACCGGAGCGGGGAAAAGCGAACCTGGCACTGTCTTGATGCGAGGCGGATGAATTAATCACTGCACAGCCACCCCCGTACGCATCGTCTTTCCATTGAGAGTGCCATTCCTGACACATGTGTCGGGTTTTGACAGCGAGCCCAGCCACCGCTTAGCACTTCATTTGACTACAGTATAGATTTGCCTACAGTATAGACTTGCGAGCAACTGTCAACGCTCACTATTCAACCACGCGCTACCTCCTGGTCGCCAGCTTAAGGTGTCGCTGGTGACGTGACCTGGAATCGTACAGATGCAACAGTGAATTAAATAATGACGCTAACCCCGCAATTAGGTTTGATGCAGTCCCGGTTCGCCCGATATTATGATTAACCCATTATTATACTTCGTGTTAACTCGTTCTTGTTGCAGTGGGTTTTCACTCAGACGCATAACTGCCACAGCATGTGGACACCACAATCGGTCTGCTTGCACACAGACGCAGATCAACCGCATCGATTCAATAGACTCGAGGGTAAAGTGCCGTTAGCGGGAAGCGCCTATGAAGCCCAGGAAAGCACACGAGGGGCGTGGGTGACCAGCATTAAGCCCAGCCGCCTTTGTCTCCCTAGTGGCGACGTTTACAGAGGGTACTCATTCGAGGCTGAGTCGACCTAGGCGGAGACGCAAGACTGTCTCGGATGATCATCACCGGTGATTGACCGTGAGCGGGAATCGAACTCGGTTAGGCGGGTTCATAGCGCACTGCGCTAGCCGCTACACCACCGCGTCCCACGTTTATACACTAACACACATTTGCGTGCGGTCTGTTTTCCATGCTGCAAGCGATGCTGTGCATCAGTCGGCAACAGCATATTTTCTTGGCATAGCACGTACATCATAATAAAATCACGATGCACGCAACATATATTTTAATTAAATCACGCGAATCCAAATGGAATTGCATTTTTTGCCGAGCGCAAACATTTGCACACGACGAGAGTGGTGATTTGAAATTCAAATATAATGTAAAATATTAATTGCCGCTAGTTGCACTGCATAGCGACTGTCAGTCAGATTTGTAATTCGACGTGTAGTATTTGGGCACTAGTTAATGACGTCTACTGCTTAGCAAAATAAACCCACGTGCTAATGTGTGGGATACAACGTCTCGCTTGGACTGATCATAATCTTTACTTGACGGCATCGAATCTGTGTATAGGGTGGGTGATATATGTGTATATATGTAGTCCTGTTGTAATTTACATGCAATAGCGAAGTGCTTGTATGTATTATGTATTGAAGGTACCAGGTTCGAAACCCTCTTTATATATAGTGGGGCGAGTGTTTGTGTGTGTGTACGTCTGCACTAAGGATGCCAGGTTCCAATCCTTTATGGTGTGCATAAAATAGAGCAAGAGTTTACATGTATGTAGGTCTGCACTGAGGGTTCAACATTCGAACATTTCATTTGTGCACACGTTTGATCGCTTTATTTTCCACTTATTCATCACTTTTATGAATATGTAAAGCTATTTCAGCGCAAATGTTCCCCATTTTTGCACTTTTCCGCCTTCGTCACGACGTCGGGAAGAACGTGTTACACGGTTGGAACACAATCACCCGTAGGACGGGTGCTCTACTAATACAATATGGACGGGACAATGATCAAAAATAGAGACCCCCCGTATAGTCTCAACAGACTGTAGGATCAAGTGCTGTTGACGAGTGGCAGCTATGAAAGTCAGCACGGCACACGGGGGATAGTGGTGGACAGATCCGTACCCGGCCGCCTTTATCTCTCCAGTGGTAATGCTTGTTTACTGCGTAGATACAATACATACACGAGGGTGTGTATATCACATCGCTGACAAAAGAATCAAAACCGAGAAGGGCTCTGAAAAGCTGCTCTTTCGGGATAGACGTGTCGGGCGTTCAGACACCCTCCTTCGCGACGTTTCGCTTGACACGTGGCAGGGTCATCGTCAGGCGTGGGCGGCGGAAGCGAAGGGCGAGCACTCGATGCCGCTATCCCGAAGGAGCGGCTCTTGGGAGCAATTCTCGCGCGTCGATCCGTAGCAGCCTCGAAATCAGCGCGGGTGCAGCTCTCCCATGCGGATTGTAACGCCGTAGGGAACGCGAGAGATTTGGAGAAGGGCTTTCATCCAGCGGTGGATTGAGAAGGATGGGAGGGGGGGGGGAAATAATTGCATCGATGTCGCATTGTCGCGGCTCGATGGTGTGATGAGAACTGCTCCCAACAGATGCTCTTTCCGGATTGCCGCGTCAAGCGTTCCTCCTCTGTCGGCGACGTTTCGCCCGCGGCGTTCGAGGCGCCGTCAGTCGTCTGAAAGAGCAATTATCTCGTGAAGATGATTGTTATTATAAAACCCCAATACGTGTAATATAGCGTTATACAGTCTGCTATATACCGCATTATATCGCATTGTAGCGCCAAGCCTCGCGACGTGTTAGCCTGCGTACATGTTGACGCTCACACCGGGGTCGGTTCGGATCCGTTCGCCAGGAAACTCCGGGTTCAGTTTGTAAGCAGTCGTGGGTGAATGCTGGTCGGCTAGCGGAGTGGGGTGACATCGCGTGACGGGGCGACGTCAGACGGGACCGTGAGTGGGGGCTGAGAGTATATAAGGGGATGATCGTGCGTAAGTACGGGGAGTCAGTTAAGAGGTAAGTGGGTCGTCGAGTGAGAATCGAGAGAGCGTCGTCGTTGAGAGTCGCGTTAAAGGCGAGAGTTCGTTCGTGTGCCCGTGAGTTGACCACGTGGTCATCGTGAGAGTTCAGCGCGGGTCAATAAAGCCTTTTGTTATAATGGAACGTGAGTCGAACCCTGGTCCGCCGGTCCGTGGGAAGATTACCCCACGGCAGCGCGGCCACCACCGCAAGTACAACGACGCTGGCGAGGTCAGCAAGAAGAACCGATCCCAGGGGAAGTTTACGCATCGCGACTGTTTGGTGTCAGAAGTGGGATGCGAACCCATGCCGGGGGAAGCAGTGTGAAGATCACGCTGACGTACGAGGGCTGTGCTTCGGAATCCTGGGAGGACTTCCCGCGACACGTGGCCAGCGCACAGCGCCTGGGAAGCTGGTCATACGAGGAGGTGCGATGCGAGTCCACCTTCAGCTACGGGGACGCGCGGCGCGGTTCCTGGGTGGGCTGGAGGTGAGGATCACGGACGATTGGCCCCTGCTCAGATGGGCGGTCGAGGAGCGGTTCGACCGGATTATACCTGCGACCGCGCAAGAAGATCTGGCGCGGCAACACAGACGACCGGGTGGAAGTGTCTCAAACAGGGCAACGGAGGTGACGTCAAACCCGGGGGTTGTAGGCATGACGTCCATTCCTGGAAGCGCAACCGTCACGTGAAACTTGGGGGTCGAGGACTTGACGTTAGTTCCTGGGTCAAGGGGCGAGGGGCCGGAGGCGGGAAAATATGGCATCGGCTACATGATCTGCCGAGTGCAGGTGGGCCCAAACTCCGAAGGGCTGCTACACCTCACCACCCGCAACAGAGATGGGGCCGCGCTCACCGGTGAAGTTGTGCCGACTCCCCATCTGGAACTTGCTCACCGCTACAGACTAGTAGGCACGGCAACCGTAGTGGCTGCCAAACAGGGCCTGGTGCTAAAAGTCTTAAATCCCCACAACGCGCTAATATGGCTCCGTGTCAGGACGGAGGTTGTCAAAATTCGTCCACTGTGGGCACAGACCAATCTGGGAGCGGTGTGCACTCTATGGGCCGGGAAGGCAGAACAATCCATGGAGGATGATCCTACCACAGTGACTTCGGGGCCCCGTGCCATCATGCAGCACCTGGGAGAGGCCGACGAAACCCGGATGGAGTTGATCCGGGAAGAGATAGGCTGTGAGTTCCCGGGAATGACAGAAGAGCAGCTACGACAGGTCCAGGGTCGTGATGCCGAGTTGGCGGAGGTGAAGGACGCCCTCACCTGGGACCAGACGGCCATCAAGGGACCATGGGCGAGTCTCTACTCCCAGCTGGGCCTCTGGGAGGGGGTAGTTTGGGAGTGGGGGCCCGACGGTGAAGCTGGGAGGGTGTGTGTCCTGACCGTGACACGGCCACAGCTGTTGCACCTGGTGCACGACCACCTCTTGGGGGGCATGGCATTGAGTGATGCACCAGGTTAACGCTGCGACAACGGTGCCTGTGGCCCGGCCTGAATGGGGACGCGATTACCTGGGTCAATGGGCGGATCACGAAGCCGACGCCATATTTTCCTGCATTTGGCTTCCCACCCCTTGACCCAAGGGGCCAGCAGGCCATGAAGGGACCACCGCGCTACGCTCTTCCACTGCAGCCACTATGGATGAGCTGGATGAATCAGCTGGTGGGGATCGACCTGCAGGGGCCACTTCCCACAATGCAGCGTGGTAACCGCTACGTTATGGAGATGGAGGAGATGCGCACTCAACGCTTGGAGACCCTGCGCCAGGCCCATGGCCAGGCCTACTAGGCCGGCGAGTAGGCCCGCACGAGGCAAGCAGTGGTGGAGTGACTGTGGGATGAGGCCACGGAGTACCGGACCGGTGAGTGGGTGTGGGTGTTCTCACCGCAGGCTTGCCCGGGGCGGGTGGGGAAACTCACCTCGCCCTGGGAGGGACCCCACACAGTGGTACAGCAGCAGTCGCCCGAGACGTTGTGGGTGAAAGGAAAAGGCTGGCGTGCGTCGCGCGTAATCAATGTGTGGCGTCTGAAGGCCTGGAGACCATCTCCTGGGGGGGGATCCGGCCCCGAGAATGGCCGGGTCGAATGACGACAACGGTGAGCCACGGAGGTGGCCCACGTGCGTGTGGTGGTGGAGCCGGGGGTGGAACCTCAGCACCTGATGGGTTCTGCGCCCGCCACAGCAGACTCCACTCGAGCGAACGACCGCAGGGGCTCGGGGAGTTTCCCCACAGGCGCCAGGGACCGCGGCAGCCCCGTAGGTGGATGGTGGCTCCTCGGTGATCAGGCAGCCGAGACTGGCCCCGGTCCGCCTCCGGGACGATGTCACGGCGGTTGAGCCTTGTCGCGAGAATAGCGAGGGGTTCAGGCCGGGACTTCTCGCCGCGGGGGGAACTGTGGTGCCACGCCTCGCGACGTGCCCTGCTTGAGCACATGTTGGTACTCACGCTGGGGTCGGATCTGGTCGTTCGCCAGGTTACTCTGGGTCAGTATGCAAGCAGCCGTGGGCAAATGCTGGTTGACTAGCGGAGTGGGGGTGATTTCGCGTGACTGGGCGACATCAGACGGGACCGGGAGTGAGGGCTGAGAGTATATAAGGTGATGTACGGAAGTGCGAGGAAGCTAGTTAAGAGAGTTAAGTCGTCGAGTGAGAATCGAGAGAGCGTCGTCGTAGAGAGTCGCGTCAAAGGCGAGAGTTCGTTCGTGTGCCCGTGAGTTGACCCGCGTGGTTGCCATTCGAGTTCAGCGCGGGTCAATAAAGCCTTTTGTTACAATGGAACGTGAGTCGAACCCTGGTCCGCCGGTCCGTGCGACGCGGAAATATTAGCCCACGGCAGGCGGGCAAGCGCGTTCATCGCCGGCGCGTGAAGGTCATCAAGAAGAACCCATCGCGGGGAAGTTCACGCATCGCGAGAGTTTGTAATGACTTGGGGAGGGAATAATAGACGCACACATAATACCTGTGCTCGTGATTATATGTTGGCTACGTGGGGTATCTCCAATACATATCTAGAGTGTAGTATATTATCATAATCATAATTATCAATACCCACTTAATCCTGGGCAGGGTCGAATGGGGCAGCAGCCTATCCCGGCAGATAAAGGGCGCAGAGCGGGGCTATACCCACGATGTGACGCCAGTACATCCTTGGGCACTTGGGGCAATTTACCCAGTAGGCCAGTCAATCTGGGCAGAAGCGTGTCTTTGGATGATGGGGGGCGGGGGGGACCGAAGTACCTGGGGAAACCCCACGCGCACACGAGGAGAGAACGCGCAAACTCAACACAGAAAGGCACCCGAGTCGGGAATTAAACCCGGGTCCTTCTTGCTGTGAGGCGACAGCGCTGCTCACTGCGCCATCGCGCCGCTCGAGCATTTTGTCATGAATGTGTCTTAGTCTACAACCGAGTGATTGTGAGCATTGCTATCAGTCCGTGCTAACACGTAATTCGACTAATGTGTTATCGTCTGGTCCTGTATCAATGACCGCAGCATCTCAACTTCTCCGCTCTTAAAAGAATATAATATCAACGATGAATCACCCATTATTTGGAGGCGATTTATACAAACTGATTCTTGCCTTATACGTGGACAGACACAGCCACGGTTTGTTCGCTTAAAGAAATGTTGCGTTGCGATGTTGGTGTGAGAAACCAACAGGATGTTAGACTAAAACTACTGTTGTATCTAAATGTGGAGACTGTAAGTGGTCTACGCATGTCTACTTTAAGCCCGTATATCTGGGCCGTAATTCAACATCGGGAACCCTGTACAGGATTAAGTGGGTACCGATAATAATTGACAATTTCACTTGCAGTGCGATTGTATTGAGACACAAGCCGGACATCGTACGTGCGATGAATCCCTGAAATGAAAATAAAAATCGCGAAGAGAATATTTTATTAAGTCTCAAAAGTGCACGAGAGCGGCGGAGGAGGAGAGACGAAAAATGGTTTGGATGTAAACTGACTCGGGGTTGACCTCGCATCTGCCACGAATGGCTCGGGCTTAGCCACTAAATCTCATCGTCACGGTGAAATGCATAAAAATCGGGAGCCCAGTGAAATGCAGATGATCACGATTTTGCACGAGTCCCCCTCCTGCCGACAAATCGAGCGAGCGACCACCGCTCGCCAGTGCGTGCCTTGCGCAGCGCGATTAACCCGGGTCGAGCCGAATGTGTACTGCATATATACTGTATACGGTCCTGTATGTTCGTGTATCCACACGTACGTGTGCGTGTGTGTTCGTGTGGATGTATGTGCGTGTGTGTTCGTGTGGATGTACGTGTGTGTGTGTGTGTGTGTGTTTGTGTGGCTGTATGTGTGTGTGTTCGTGTGGATGTACGTGTGTGTGTTCGTGTGGCTGTACGTGTGTGTGTGTTTGTGTGGATGTACGTGTGTGTGTGTTCGTGTGGATGTATGTGCGTGTGTGTTCGAGTGGCTGTACGTGTGTGTGTTCGTGTGGATGTACGTGTGTGTGTGTTCGTGTGGATGTATGTGCGTGTGTGTGTTCGAGTGGCTGTACGTGTGTGTGTTCGTGTGGATGTACGTGTGTGTGTGTGTGTGTTCGTGTGGATGTACGTGTGTGTGTTCGTGTGGATGTACGTGTATGTGTGTGTGTTCGTGTGGATGTACGTATGTGTGTTCGTGTGGATGTACGTGTGTGTGTGTTTGTGTGGATGTACGTGTGTGTGTTCGTGTGGATGCACGTGTGTGTGTGTGTGTGTTCGTGTGGATGTACGTGTGTGTGTTCGTGTGGATGTATGTGCGTGTGTGTGTTCGTGTGGATGTATGTGCGTGTGTGTGTTCGTGTGGATGTACGTGTGTGTGTGTTCGTGTGGATGTACGTGTGTGTGTGTTCGTGTGGAGCGGTGGAGCAGTGGTCTCCGCGCTGCGCTACGAACAACCGCCACCAGAGTTCGATTCCCGCTCACGGCCACCACCACCGACGACGATTTCCTGAACCGGCCCTGGGCCTCCCCTAGGTCGACTGAGCCTCAATTGAGTACCCAGCGGAGTGTGCTAATATTTCAACTAGGGAAACAAAGGCGGCCGGGCGTGGTGCTAATCACCCACCTCGTGTGCCGTGTCGGCCTCCATAGGCACTCGCTAACGACACTTGTTGCGACAATCTTTTAGGATATCCGGGTGATCTTTATCTACGTTTACGTACATTTATCATCAAGCGTCTACCATCGTATACAAGTGCGATCATGGGATTACACATCCCACGCGGAAATTCGCATCGCCCGTCGGCGTGATCCTTTACGATGTATGATTTAAAAATAACGAACATACTATACTGTTATTATATCTGTGCGTAATTGTAGTTTTCGCGGCGAAGTATGGTCAAACAACCCCCGGTGATATGCATTTGAACGGCACGGGTTGGAGGGAGGAGTTGGAGTGAAATCCAGCAGCGAGTTGATAAAACAATACAAATTATTTTAACAATTCGTATAATAGTAGCATTCGAGGTACCCGCCGAGGCTGTCATCAGTTGTCCCTGGGGCTGGCGCCTGGTGGATTAAGATATTGCTCATTATTATCAATACCCACTTAAAACTGTAGAGGGGTCGCGGAGGGCCAGAGCCTATCCCGGGAGACAGAGGGCACAAGGCGGGACTATACCCAGGATGTGACGCCAGTACATCGCAGGGCAC
>JAZEWT010000008.1:7023647-7035309 GCA_036362905.1 Mordacia mordax | reverse complement strand
CCCCCCCCCCCCCCCCCCCGGACAGAACTCTCGCATTTTCAGCCCGATGCGTTTGCGCATCGCCAGCTGTTTTCAACAACAGCAACAACAAGCGGAAAGGCACCGCGCCGATTTAAGATGTCAATTCTGGGGAAGCACTTTTACGACTGGCAGGTATGTGGAGCGCTCATTAACCTGACACGGGATTTTGTATTTATTCTCTGCCCATCGTCTGCGGCAGGTGCTGGTGGCGGCGGTTTGCTGCTGGTGGTAGAAACTGTTAAAGCGCTAGAGCCACTGGGCTTAAGACGAGGGATGCAAATTTCCACGGCTGGGGGCGTCTAACGCTGTCGGTGGTTATTCGAGGTTATTTGCCAAATAATTAATAATCTCGTCCCGTAATGGTTCTTAACAATCTGGCCCCGCCAGCGATGGTGGTGATGGGGGGGGAGGGAATGTGTGGAGGGGGGGGGGATTACCCCCGCTAACGACGTCTCAACAGCCTTAGCTCCTATCCCTGGTCTGCAGTCACAGCCGCTGAACCGAGGCCTTGCTGATGGGGAGCGGTGAGCGTTCCACGCTACGAATCCCGCGACCCGGGTTCGATTCCCGCTCACGGCCACCGACACCCGTGACGAATCGTTCCTGATGAACCGGCTCTGGGACTCCCCAAGGTCGACTCAGCCTCGAATGAGCGCCTGGCGCGGTGAATTACGAAACAAAATCGCCGCTCGGGATGCATGAACGGGCCTGGCGTGGTGCTCGCAATCAATCCCCATCTCGTGTGCTGTGCCCGTCTAAACTGGTGCTCGCTAATAGCACTCACCCCTGCAGTCAGTGAAGGCTATAAGGGCGATCTTTATTTTGTTTGCTGTAGATGTACGGAGGGCGAGTGTTTGTCGGCGTAACGTCATCTCATAACATTTCTGATGTCGCGTCTCTCCCCGGACGCGCATCCAGAATGACGGAAATACAAATGATGTTGATGTAGGCTTTCACGGCTGAAAGTACGAGAGCAGCTCTAAAGGGCCACTCTTTCGGGATAGCCGTGTCGAGCGTTCGAGGTTCTGAGTCTGCTGGTGGTGGGCGAGAGGTGGTGAAGGAGAGTGAGAGAACGCTCTGCTCGACAAGACTCTCCCTCGTGAGCAATTCTCGATTATTATTATTATTATTGATTCTAATACCAAACAAAGCATCCCTCTCGCGCGTTACTTGGCCGTTAAGTTGCAATATGAAGTAGCTCACAGTAAACAAAGCCGGGGATGAATGCGTTTTCCTTGAACTGCTTGCGGCCAAGATAGGACCTCTTGCTGTCTACTGACGGGTTGTTGAGTCGCGTTGTGTTAGTTGTGCTCTAGCGCCGCTGTGTTATTCCCGAATCTCAGCGGGTAACGTGTGTGGCGGTGTGTGTACGAGGACATGTAGCTGCGTTTTAGGGGGCGGGGAGTTATATTAGCGATGGGTTATTGCGTGGTGGGGGGGGTTAATGTTTGGAAGGACTTCGAGTTAATCGCATGGAACTCTCACATCCCAGCTCACTGGGTGCGCTTCACTTGCCACTGGTATTATATAAGCCGGGTATTTGAATGTTTTCCGGACTTTTGAGCATTTGTTCTGTACGTAATATTTGGTGCAGTATAATTGTATTCCACTGTAGTAGAGTTAGCAGTGTTGCTGTCTCACAGCTATATTACCCTGGGTTTGATACTCGGCTCGGGTGCCTTTCTGTGTGGACTTTGCATGTTCTCCCCGTGTCTCTCCGTGGAGTTTCTGCCAGGTTACTCTGGTTTCTTTGCGCAGTCCAAAGACATGGTGCCTAGGTTAATTGTCCTTCTGACGAAATCTCCCCAAGTGCCTCGAGAAGTTGTAACTTGCTTACCTCTCCCCGCTGGACAAATATATATTTGAAAAACTACATATCTCGACGGATTCTTCCAGCTTAAATGCAAACTGACTGTACGTACCATATGGTGTAAGTACAATAATTCTCTACGTGTTCTAGGGTATATTATAATATTTCTCTACAGTGTTCTTTATGGTATAGTATAATCATTATACACTTACTATCTGCTGTGGTACGATGCTTCTCAAATACTCGATAGTGTACAGTTGTGCTGTGCATGGTATGGTACAGTATATGTATATGTACTGTATGGTTCTATACACACTTTTGGATTCACACTCCTGTACGTATATAGTACTCTGTGGTGTTGCACAACACTGCTACAGGTATTCAGTGGACTATGGTATATGTACAAAGCTTTTGTAAGTTCTCTATGGTATATTATTAATTTGCGCAATACTAATACTTGTTCAAGTTCATACATCGCAATACTTTTAAAAAAGCGGATTATGCGGCGAACGAGTATGCAAAGTACTTATATATGTACTCTCTGATATTGACACAGTACTTTAATCTGTATTATGCGGTCTACACACGATACGTCTACCATTACTCTGTAGTAAACGCAGGGTCGCATTGCCGCAGTGCGCGGAGTTCAGACTCCTCTGAGACTCCGTGCGTGGGCGTTTAGTCTCAGAGTACTGGTAGACGTTACCGTGTCGCGTTGGGCCACGTGGTGGGTTTGAGAAAGGTGCCTTGGTCAGGCAGGCAACCGCTCGCTTTATCTGTGCGCATACATTGTGAAATTAACGTTTTTTTTAAAGCGTACCACGAAGGCGCTCCGCACGATATTTCGGAAACTCTTAAAGCCACAATCTGCACAAAGATTACGTACGGGCCTGACAACCAAGTCTCGTCACTTTTCAATGTCGGGCAAGCGGTAGTATTTATTGAGTGTTTATTTTTTTCCCCATTTAGTTAGTGGAAAGGTGTATGTGTGTGATGATAAACATCGCCGTGGATAAGGGCGTTTGCTAAATAATAAGTAATGCTAATAATAAACATCTTACCGGTTGGTTCGTATCATAATTCCCCTTCCCACCTGTACCGCACTGAATGTCCCAGCCATTTTGGACATACCTGGCAAGGTTCGCCAGACCGGACTGTACCGGTGTACTTTCACCTCTGAATAGACAGCAATGCGTGTATGTAATGATGCAAGTTTTCACGGGCTCAACGTATGAGAACTGCTCTCCAAAGCACGCCTGAGAATGCCTCGAGCATTGAAGATGAAACGTTGCGAGAGAGAGAGAGTGAGTGGGAGCGCTCGACACGGATAACCGGAGAGAACGGCTTTGAAAAACAAATCTAAAACGTATATGTATATGCTCTACGCGCGACTTACACAAGCATTTGTTATGCATTAGCCTGCACAATGTACTGTATACGTAAAGTGAAGTATGGTCACACAACCGCCTTATGATCGGAAGAGGAGCCTCTACTCAGCAGCGAACTCATGCAAGTCTGAATTATGATAATATTCGTTCACACTAAGAGTCAACATCCCACTTTGATTGACTATTCAGAAACTTTCAAAAAACCGCATAATCTCATTAGCAACTGAGGACATGTCTTGACCAGTCAGCCTCTGAGCAGCCGGCCGGGATGAAAGGCTGGCTGATGATGCCTTACAAAGACACTTTGTATTCCTTTTTAATCGAGTCGTGTGCCAGTTAATGAATCAACGCGTGCTCCACGAATAAACAGAGATTGATCTCGCGTTCCAACGCACGTTTTCTCACGAGTTGCTTCTCGTACGCCCTACCACCCGCTCGAAGGTCAGACAGCGTGGGAACGATGTGTGTTCACGTCACTTCAGTCACTGATCGAAAAAAAAAAGCGAGTGGCTGATTGCGTTGTTGTTGTTGTTTGTTTGTTGTTTTCGCCGTGAAAGATACAGAGACTAGGAGAGGAAAGAGATTAAGCACTAACTTAATGCGCTTAACACTTTCATGTAGCTGCGAGTGTCCGGTGCAATGTTCGAGGATCATGAGCTAAATGCAAGCCAGCCAGTCAGTTTTTTTTTTAAACGTATGAGTGAGAAGTAATCGTTGAGTTGTGCAGCTCTTTTTTACAGTTGTCCAGCGGGAAGATGTCAGCAAGTTTCAACATCGTAGGACACACCGGGGACTATTGAGTCAGGAGAGTTAACATAGACAGCAGGTGGGAAGAAACCGAAATACCTGGCGAAAACCCTCGCGGACACGGCAAGAGGGAACACGCAAACTACACACAGCAATGCGGCACCCGAGCTGGGAATCGAACCAAGGATGTTCCCGCTGTGAAGCCGGCAGCGCCACGGTGCCGCCACACGGACGTTACATCCATTGTCGAAAAAAGTCTTTGACACGAGTTGACTTGTAGAGATATTTTCAATGCCCAAAATCAAGACCGTTTACATTATTATTGTTATGCTTAAGCTCGTCCGTGGGTAAACACCAGCTAATCGTCCTAATGACGCGGAGAGTACATATGCTGAATGCGTTGGAGCCATGTGGTACCTCTGGGTTGTCTGATGAACGTTGACGTCTTCTGGTAATGTTTACGTCTGTAAGTCAACCGGGAGGCTGAGCTGCGGGTAAGGCTGTTGTGACTAATCAAAAACCGATTAGTCTATACAGGGTCGCGGTGAGCCGGAGCCTGTCTCGGCAGACAAAGGGCGCAAGAGAGGAATATACGCACGATGGGACGCCAGTTCATTACCGGGTACTGCGGGCAATTTAGTCTGCAAACCAATTAACCTGTGTAGCAACATGTTTTTGGTACTGTGGGAGGAAACCGGAGCTCCCGGCGAAAACCCACGCGGACACGGGGAGAGAACGTGCAAACTCCACACAGAAAGGCACCCGAGCCGAGATTCGAACCCGGACTTTCTTGCTCTGAGGCGACAGCGCTACCCACTGGGCCACCGTGCCGCCAACGTATCTTAATGTCTAGCTTAATTTTTATTTCCTTCTAGGGCAGCTATTGACAAATGCAATTCATAATCGGATTGTTTTGAGTTCAGGCCTAACTCACAAATGGAATACGAGTCATCGTGTTGACTCTGAAAGCCACGTGCTTAATAGACGAAGGTTTCAGGTTGCTATTGTCACTGTTGCTCTGTCAATGCAGTGGTGAACAAAACCTATCGTAAGCTCATCAAGTGTGCTTCACGTGCAGCAGCGAGCAACATTGCAGCGACCTTAACCCGATGCTCATGCGGCAGACGCACGCACACGACCGGTTTCTCATCTGATCTCATTATCTGAAACCGCTTCATCCTATATAGGGTCACGGTGAGCCGGAGCCTATCCCAGAAACACAGGGCGTAAGGCAGGAATACACCCGACGACGGAACGCCAGTCCATCGCCGCACGACCGGTTTGTACGGCTCTAAAGTCGTGCCGATGTCGGTTTTCACCGTTCGATCTATGGGCATTACCCTCCGTAGCTGTCATTTCGGGACAGTCGTGTCGAGTGTCCCTCCGCGTCCCTTTGCGACACGTTTGCCTCCAGCGCGCGAGGGGAAAACCTGGTGAGGCCGAGAGGAGACATGCAGTTGTTTCCAGCTTTTTTGTTTTTGTTTGTTTGTTTTTTCCTCATCGACAGGGAGGATGTTTTCGGTCACGGACGTTCCCTGTCATTTCTCCACCGATGCAAGGCTGCGCACGCAGGATAGAGATGGATGATCGTCATTGCGGGTGGAAATACCCAGTGAGCTAGCAAGCTCGAGATGCGCGATTCCTTTGACGCAACAAACTCCCGAAAAGACAAACGCACCAACGAACACACAATCGTATTACGGCGGATAAACTTTCAGCAGCAGTCACTGAAAAAAAAAAGAAAAAGTAATAATTAAACTCTGCGCATGAGCATAAACGTAAGTTCGCATAAATATGTAAACTCACCACAAAAACGTGAACAAAAACGAAACACCAAAACAAAATCATGAAATAGTAGCGCTTAACATTGCACATCGCAATAACATAACTATAGACAAAGACTCTGAAGAGTGCAACAATTGCGTGGTAATCAAACGTTACATAGCACCACAATCAATTCGGTTACTTAGCTCATCAATCAGCACAGACGTCGCACACTTATTTACGTTAACAATAATAATCACGTATCCTGTAGAGAAGTGAAACGTCATGAGCGAGTTTCGTGGTTTCCGAGAAAGTTTTAGAGTTGTGTGGGGGGGTTTTGCCGGCGTTGTATCCAACTATTCGTTGAACCTGTGCGGCGCTATTCAGTCATTATCAGTACACAAGGCAGGGATTTACCCTCTGTGGGACGCCGGTCCATCACACGACACCGTAGACAATTTAATCAGCAGGCCAATTAATCTCGGCAGCAGTAGCGTGCCTTTGAAGAGTGGTTGGAAACCGGAGGACCCGGCGAATACCCACGCGGACACGGCGTGGGGAGAACGCGTCAACTCCAGACAGGCGGCAACCAGAGGTGGGAATCGAACCTGGGTTTTTGTCGCCGCGAGGGGGGCAGCGCTGTCCGTCGCAACCTCGCCATAGCTGAAGGTCTGTGCGTGTTTCCTCTGATGTGGATCGTGTGTCTCGCGTCTTTGTCTGCGGCCTAGGCTAGCCCAAATAATATCTTTCCACACCGCAGCCGGCAGGTGGTCGGTCGTCATCGTTTACGTTTTCATTGAACCGCGACAAACCTTACATTCGGTCTCAGAGATGTGGCTTGTTGAGCTTGTCGCCTTAGCACCGGGTGTCAAAGTAACGCTTCACACAGAGAGAGAGAGAGATACATCGTATTTTTCTAACTTAAAATGAAAGGTACCCTTGAGCCGTGTAGCTCTCTCTAAGAGTTGTCCAGCGGGCAGGCGTAATCAAGTTACAACATGCGTTGCGGGGTGGGGGGGGGTTACTACATCTTAGGGCCGGGGGGGGTGTCATTTAATGAAGTCTATTATCTTGGGCAGCATGTCTTTGGATTGTGGGAGGACCTTCTTGCAGTGAGGCGGATACTCCGGTTTCCTCCCACCGTCCAAAGACATGCTACTGCTCAGGTTAATTATCCTGCTGACTAACTTGCGCCTTGGTGCCATGGAATGTTTTAACTTGCTTTCGCTCCCTGCTGGACAACTGTTAAAAAGAGCGACATAGCTCAACGGGTCCTTATGGGGACACGCGGATGCGACTGCCGTTCATATACGAACACGGAGGCGCACTGCGGACGAATTAGACGGGAAATAAGAGTAATCGAGGCACGATAGCCGTGCAGTGGCAGTCTCATTTGTGACAACATCCCTGGTATGACTCGCGCTGCGCTGGATGTTGCCCCGCATTGCTGATGCACCGAATACGCGCACAATCGCCAGCAATGACAGGAGAATCCGCGGAGGGGACTGCAGCGATTCGGCGCAGGCGTTTCAGGAGATGCATTGGTTTCAGAATTGCCGTTATGCCGGGATAGCCGTGTCGAGTGCTGCGTCCCGCGATGTTTCGACTCTAACGTTTGCAGGCATCGCTGTGCATCGAGCAGTGCAGGTCTGCATCAGCACCATGCGCGTTTTAGATTGTCGCCAGTAGTTTATTTGTTTATTTGCCCTTCGGTCTGTATGCGTTGTTGCCTTCAGACGTTTGTTGCGTCGCAGGAATCCTGCATCCAGAGCTTGCGAGCTCGCTGAGCTCTGCTGTAATAATAATAATAAAAAAATCTATCCAACTATATGTCTCGCAGACAGAGAGGCGCAGCGCCACCCTGGAGCAGTGAGCGTCGCTGCCGACTCACGGCAAGAAGGTTCCGATATAGCCGTGTCGAGCGTTCCTCCTCCTCCTCGTCTCTCTCTCTCTCTCCTTTCCGACGTTTCGTGGACCTCCAGGATGCCCCGGACGTGGAAACGCTTCTCAATGTTGAGAAGGTTCAGATGTCTGGCGACATCCCAGCTGGGTGCAGGAATTCGCTCGCCACCCACGCCGTGTCGGCCGTGGCTGTTTGACCATACTTCACCGCGTGGGTTTGGTGAATGGGTGGACGGGGCAGCGACACGGAACAGGTTCTGATGCCGCTCACCACTGGGGCTAGCCGCAGTCGAGAATCAAACTCAGGTTAGTTGCGGGGCTCAGAGCGCAGTGCGCCAACCGCTTTGCCACCGCTCCCCTTCCCACAAAACCCAGGCGGTCTAATTAACAGGAGTCGGGAAGACACAGGGCCTACGGGGCCCGGTCAGGTCCGTATATTACTTCTGTTCAGTCAGTTTCTGGGCAATATTGGCGCCGGCTAACCATATGGCTTCCTCCCCCCTCCGCGCCCCTCTGGGGCTTCCTCGCACCTCTGAGCATGGGTATTGCAGGAATATGCGCGGCGCGTTATGAATTGTAATTATTATCATGGCTATAACTTCAGCATCTGACTATATCATTCCGCCCTTAAAAAAAACAAAATCCGGATATTTGTTTTTTTTTTACAAAAAACAGTCGTCCTGCGAGGAGATACCGACATTGTGAGTTTGTTTATTCGTGCAATTACGCATGTTAGAGTTTACTTTATGATTATGGTTAGGGTTTCATATGTGCACATATTGGTGCTGTAAGTTTGTTTATTTACCTTTTGATTCTATTTGTTGTTGCGAGCGTTTGTTACGTCGCAGGAATCCCTCATCCAGAGCTTGCAAGCTCATTGGACATTTTTTTTTGCCGTAATAATAAGCATCTGACATCTATATATTTCATTGCCCACCCATTGTCGAGAGCCTACCTTGACACGTACGTAGATAGAACTTCGTGAGGCGCAGCACTCAAACCGTATCGGCACCATAAGATTGCGTGAATTTATTTATCAAATTAATCAATCAATCATCACCTAGAGCCACAGCTAAACAGCAACAAGACCTGACAGTTATTCGTAGCTCACCTGTTGGATGAAGGTCTTCCCTGGCTGTCTGTCACGCAGGTTACTTGACCATACTTCACCGCGTGGGTTGGCGAAGACGGAAAGGTGGCTGGCCTGGTTCAGATATCAAACGCAAGCCCTGCATGTTAATGATGGTAATAATAACTCATCATCATTATCAATGGCCGCTTAGTCCTGCATAGGGTTGTGGGAAGGGGGGGGGGGGCGCTGGAGCCTATCCCCGCAGACACAGGACGTAAGGCGGGGCTATACCCAGGATGTCACGCCAATGCATGGCAGGGCACTGGGGGAAATTTACTCAGCAGGCCAATAAACTTAGGCAGACGCGTGTCTTTCGACGGTGGTATGAAACCGGAGTATCTGGCGAAAACCCACGCGGAGCAGACACGGGGAGAGAGAACACGCAAACTCGACACAGAAAGGCACTCAACACCGCAATAATAAGTCATTCTTCTTATTTAATAATAATTATAATAAGGCCAGAAAAGAGGAACGCTCGCAACGGCTATCCAGAAAGAGCGGTTCTTAAGAGCAATTCTCAGTCATTCTATGCCTAACACTCATAGCTAACGACTGTATCCTCCAGCTATTGCTGCTGATGGGGCAGAGGTGCCTCTGCCAGTCCTCCCAGTTAACCCCCTGGCACATGAGTCTGTCCAGTGACCCCCCCCCCTCCATCCCTCCCCGTGTCCTGCAGTTTCACGTGGCCTCAGGGTGTACCTGACCTGGCGCTAGCGCCGTGGTGACGTCACCGGCACCCAGTGGCGAACGGTGGTTGTTGTTGTTTGTTGTTTGTTTGTTGTTCGCGTGGACTCAAAAAGTCGGATCGACCACGCAGCGACAGTCACGCGGTGGAGAGGCGACGTGCGGCGGCTGGCGAGTGGACGCGGCTCGTGTCGCGCACACACCACCCTCTGTTGGCCTCCCGAGCAGCGAATCCGAGCCCTCTGCTACAAGATACATCGACGAGGCACGGCACACGGTTGTGCAATCACAGTGCTTCTTTATTTCAGCGGGAGCACACGACAGGGCTTTGGGGAAATTCCACTAGCACTGCCGTATCTATATTCCCTTCGTATATTCAATTGCTTGTTTACCCATTGATTGCACGCGTTGTTGCTTTGGTCAGTTGAAACTTTGTTTTGTCGCTTGAATCCCAGACGTACAGCTTGCAAGCTCACTGGGTACTTTCTCATGCAATCATGAACAACTATCTATATATGTACTTATACGACAACAGGAATACGCGGTCAAACAATATCTGACCAACGTAACGTGGATGTCAGCGTACCTTGTCATCTAGTGGTAGTGCCTTGCGCCCAAAATACCCTACTCCAAGCCAGCGTCAACAGCAGACTTTCGATTGCATTTAACCGGCCGTGTAGTTCCACTCTAGTTGTGGAGATGCCGGCTGCAGCTTTAACAGCAACAGCAGCAGCAGTGGCAGCTATGCACAGCCAACCATCTGTAGCGGTCTTCAGGCCGAGTACCCCTAGAAAGAGCGAAATAACTCGGTGCGTTTTGCTCCTCGTGAAATCATCATCATCATCATTCATAATCAGTCCCAGATTCATTCTGCACGGAGGCGGGGGCGGGGAGAAGGGGGGCTGAACCTATCCCGGCAGACACAGGGCGCAAGACAAGGCTATTACCCAGGATTCTACGCCATTGCAGAGCGCCAGATGAAATTAAATAAGCGGCCAATTTACTTAGGCACCAGCAGTAGCATTGTGCCTTTGGACTGTGGGATAAAACCGGAGTACACGGCGTTAACCCACGCGGGCACGCGGGGGAGATAAAATGAAAGTTTCCGAGCCAAGAATCGAACCCGGGGGTTATTGTTGTGAGGAGGCAGCGCAGCTGTGGCACTGCGCCGCACCGTCTGATTTTGAATGTGTGGGTGGATCCGCTGTCACTGCTCCTGCGCTCGCAGTCGACGCGGCTTGCAGTTGTGATGACTCCGCGCTGCCATTGGTCGGCTGAGTAAAGCGTAGGTGGTGCGTCACCGTGACGTCGTGAGTAGCGCCGCTACACAGCAAGAAAGGTCTGCTTGTTTTCCCCGTGTCCGCGTGGGTTTCCTCCCACAGTCCGAGGACGCGATGCTATTGCCTGGATTAATCGGCTGCTGACTAAATCTCTCCCCCGGTGCTCTGGAACGGACTGACGTCCCATCCTGATTGTAGCCCCGCTTCATGGCTTATGCCTGCCAGGATAGGATCCGGCTTCACCGCCACACTCTCGAGGATTAAACGCGTTCTCGATACTAATGATGATGGATGGTCCTCTGAGCCCGATTCAATGACGTCTGGACGATGCTCACACTGCTAGCGGTGGCCTCCTGCCGCTGCCGGTGGCGTCAATGAGGCCACCACGTGCCTTAAAAGCACGCCCGCATCCACGCTGCTGCTGTTGCTCACGGTTAGAGTTTGATTACGAGTTGAGCTTAATTTCTGCACGCATTGGTGCTGTGAGTTTGTTCATTGACCCCCTCTTGGTTTTGTTCGCCGTCGCGTCGGTCAGTTCGAATGTTTGCTGTCTCGGAGGAATCCGGCATCTAGTGCATGCAAGCTTACTGGGTACTTTCCGCTGTAATAGTAAACCTCTATCATCCACACGCTTGCAGCACACGGTGGTCCGGATGTCTTGTGACCCCCTTTTTAATAACTCTTTCCTCCGAGTTTGTGATCTTCTGCAGCGTACTAACTGGTATAAGCTAGTTGGCGTGAAATAATTAATGGTTACTAAAAACGGAAGTGAATGATCAAATTAACAAAACAACGTGAAGAGTTGTACTGATGTAGGTTTTCACGGCTCGATGCATGTTGCTTTCAAAAGCTGCTCTTTCGGGATAGCCACGTCGATGGCTCCTCCTCCCTCCTTCGCGACGCTTTGCCTCCAGAGTTGGATGCATCGTCAGGC